>VZTE01005852.1:10491-43819 GCA_013397775.1 Eulacestoma nigropectus | reverse complement strand
AATGTTTTCACTGCCTTTTTCAAAAACGTGGTACATGATTAATCTGCTTTTTTAGTAGCATAATGAACTTTTCTTGGGGGGGGGGGAATGTGATAGAGAAGAAGAGATAATTGTCTTTGTAGAAAATGTTTTGGGTATTTTTTTTTTCCAAACCATTGACTTTCATACCCCTTCCTATCCCATCCTTCTCCTTTTCAAGACAGGAGTTATCCAAATGGGGTTTGGAATCCTATTTGTGCAGGAATGCCCAGCACATGGAGCAGCTGAAGCAATTCCTGTGCCAGGTGTTGGCAGTGATTTATCCTGAACTGTCTCATTTCTCCTGAAGAACAGAAGAGATTAATTAATACATTAATTAATACATTAATACATTAATACATCCAAGGAAAGTGCCTCAGCTCAGGGATTAAACTCATTAAACAGCGTTTGGGCAGGTGGAAGTGCAGGTGGAAGATTAATGTCATTGTGCCTTTGGTTGTGGAATTAACTAAAAGGGCTTATTTGTTTTGAAAATAGGGGAAAAAAACACACTGAAACACTGAAATAAATAAAAAACTTGATGCTTTGAACTGGAAACCCAGTGCTGGAAACCAGCACTGGGGTTAGATTTGGTTTGTTGTGCTCGTCTTCAAAAATGGGAATGCTGTTGGGGCCAGGGTTCAGGTAAAGGAAAGAAAGGAAAATACAGCACTTCCTCACTTTGGGTGCTGAGTGATGTTGATAGAATGCCTGGATATCTAATATTGAATATGATTTCTTGCTGGTTTTCCTTTTTTAATGATGGGTTTTTCACACAACACAAATAAAGTCACGTTTTTAAAAGAACATAACTTGCCATTATTCCCCTTCTCCCCCTAACAACAGAGAGGGTCAGATGTACTTTGGGGTTGAGGTATTTTAAGTTTTTCTCATCCCTTGAGAGAGGTGCAGGAATGTTCATGTTCAGATACGCTGTAGAAATGAGAAATCTTTTAAAAGCCTCTCCATCTACTCCTGCAAGTTAAAACACTCATAAGTGATCCTGTTTCTCACCCTTGGAGCTCTCAAGCCTTCTGATTCAGTATGTAAAATTAAAATAAAATTCTGCTCTTTCAAGCCATATCTTTAAGAGTTTTCTTTGTGTTTGAAAGCACGGAATTGTCTTCCTTCTATACTGGTCAAATGGTTGATTTCAATGGATTGTAGACTTCAAGGCAGAGGTATAATTCTTAATTTTCTGTTTTCTGATTTTCTCATTCTTTTCTAATTTTCTAATCCTTACCTTTCACATTCAGCCCCGAACCCACCAGAGTTAAAGGATACCTGTGAATTGAATTTAGGTGGATCATGTTAAGCCCATAGTGTGATACCTTGAGACTCCTTTGAGCAAGCAATGCACAGAATTTTTTCGTTACAGGAGAGTTTAAGTATTTCATAATAAAAGCTTGAGACTGGAGGAATTATGTGTTTTAGTAGGGATAGAAAAGCAGTAATTCAGGAAATGTGTTGTGCCAAGAGTAGTCTTTACAGGAACACGTTCCTTTCTCTTTGGTAGGATGCGAGATACTGCAAGAAAAGTGGAAGAAAAGTATTTTTCCAATCTTGCAACACACGTGGAATTCCTTCCAGTGGAGTGGAGATCAAAGCTGACCCTCGATGGAGGTACAGGACTCGCTTCTTTTGCTGCTCCAGCAGCTGCAATCTGCTAAATTCCCCCCAGAACTTTCATCTGTGTTCTCTGCTTGTGCCTCGCTTGGATTTTTGTTTGGTTTTATTTGTACAACTTTGAACATTCCCATCCCTGGCAGTGTCCAAGGCCAGGTTGGACGGGGCTTGGAGCACCCTGGGCTAGTGGGAGATGTCCCTGCCCATGGCAGGGGGTGGGACTGAATAATCTTTAAGGTCCCTTCCAACCCAAACCATTCCATGATTCTATTTTATCATTCTCCTGGATGTAGCTTAAGTCTCCTTTTCCTTTCCCAGACACTGTGGACTCCATAACTCCGGATAAAGTGCGGGGTTTACGGGATATGCTCAACAGCAGCGCCATGGACATCATGTACTACACCAGTCCTCTCTACAGGGATGAGGTAAGTGTGGAAAACACATTTTTCTGTCAATTTTACTGGAGCAGGGCGTAAGAGGCTGAAACAATCCGGATTTGGGAATGTCAGGGAAGTTCCCTTCTAAGGAAAGCCTGCATAAGGGGTGCTAACACTTTGTAGGTATGTCATGGTCACCCATAGTAATCAGAGTTTTAAGGCTGAGAGGAGAAGAAAGACAGCAAAAAGTACAATCCATGTCATTTATTTAGAGCAGGAACGTCTAAACTGGTTCTGTAACAACAGCTTAGAAAAGGGAAGGGTTTTAACAGCATTTTTTTTTTTTAATTTCTGCATATTTAGAGCAATGGGAGTCCGTGGAGCTGAGATTCTTTTTACCTCTGACAAAATCCATGGATGTTTGTCACTTCATTTTTGCTCTTTCTGAAGACAGATGGGATGGCAGCGTGAGCAACCACGCCCAAGCCGGTCTGAATGCACTTGAGTGCACTTGCCTTGCAGGGAAACCAAAATGACCCCCAGTTACTCAGTTTATTAGGGGGCTCTTTATATCCTGGATGCTCCCATCCTACCTTGACCCATCTGCGTAGCTGTTGAGTGACTCCATTAATCAGAGGAGAAAAGCCAGGAATCTGATCATAAATGATAGTGGCCTGTAAATAATGATGAGCCTTGAATAAATGATAATAACCTGGATAAATTATAATAACCCGAATAAATGAAGTAGCCTGTAAAACTTGGATAGTGCATCATCCCAGTAGCATCCCTGGGATGTAAGTGTATCAAACTTACTGGAAAACCCCTGTGGGGCTGTTTTAGGATTAATTTCTGTAGGAGTTGTAGGGTTTTTTCTGTGTTGGCTGTGTTATGTATGGTGTTAATCCTTTTGCAGTCTTGTTACCCTGAGCATGGTTAGACTGGGGCAAGGTGAGACTTTCAAATCTTACCTGGGAATTTGATGCTGCCTTTCAGTCAAATTTGGTGTGTTTTAAGTCCTTTAGACAGACAACATAATTTTAAAACCAAAATCTGTACCTCTCTTGCTGCCCAGTAATGCAGAATTCATTGATGAGGGCTCTCCACTGTCTCTCAGGTTTCCCTGTCTGTTGTGTACCTGAAGCCAACATGAACTTTTGTGGCAAGCAATGAAAATTACTCTGGCAGCTTGAAAACAGATATTTCTCAACTGCATTAGAGGCTTGGCATGTCTGTGGACATCTTATGGGAAATGGATTAGTGAGTGAAGTTCAGGTGTGCTGGCCAGCAGTGCATGAAAATTTAATTCATTGCTCAGTAGAACTGCAGTTTTACAGGTTTATCACCATCCCCTGGGTGTGAGAATTGACATAAAAGGAGTGTGCTAAGATCTGATTACAAAATACTAAGTTTTTTTTTTTTGTTTTCCATCAAATCAAATGAATTTCCTTGAAATGTTTGCAGCAATACACACGAGTTCTTCTTCCTTATCCCATTTTATTTTCTCTGACCTAACTTTGCAGAGTTTAACACAACAGTGTCAAATGGAGGATCCTTCTGGATGATCTTCCCATCTTCAGTGTGTTCTTCTTGTGGCACTTTGCTCCTTCCAGCTCAGGAATGAGCCTTGTATTTGAGTAGTCACATGGTCACACGTTGCTCAGAATTAATGTCCCTGCTCACTGCTTTGTCACCCCAACACAATTCTTTGTGTTCTCTGGGCACTTCAGTGCTTTCCACCCAGAAATCCTCAAAGGATCTCAAAAGGAGTTTATTAAACTTTCCTTTGCCCCAGGGAAATAAATTGAGGAATGTGGTGAGCTCAGCCTAGAGAAGAGTGAAGCTGCTGTTCAACTCCTGGCTCTCAGCAGCCACAGAATCCCAGAATGGTTTGGGTTGGAAGGAACCTTAAAGCCCATCTCATTCCACCCCCTGCCATGGGCAGGGACACCTTCCACTAGCCCAGGGTGCTCCAAGCTGGCCTTGGACACTTCCAGGGATCCAGGGGCAGCCACAGCTTCTCTGGGCACCCTGTGCCAGGGCCTCCCCACCCTCACAGGGAAGAATTCCTTCCCAATATCCCATCTATCCCTGCCCTCTGGCAGTGGGAAGCCATTCCCCCTTCTCCTGACACTCCATCCCTTGTCCCAAGTCCCTCTGCAGCTCTCCTGGAGCCCCTTTAGGCCCTGCAAGGGGCTCTGAGCTCTCCCTGGAGCCTTCTCCTCTCCAGGTGAACATCCCCAGCTCTCCCAGCCTGGCTCCAGAGCAGAGGGGCTCCAGCTCTCAGAGCAGCTCTTTGGCCTCCTCTGGACTCACTCCAGCAGCTTCTTCTGCTGTTGGGAGCCACAGAGCTGGACAGAGCATTCCAGGTGGGCTCTCCTGTGACCAGGGCAGGGAGAGAATCCTCCCTCTCTCCCTGCTCCCCGCAGCGCCAGGGATGCAGCCCAGGACCCCGTTGGCATTTTGGGTTGTGAGCACCCAGGGCACAATGCTTGGAGAGGAATTTTCTTTCCCCTTTCGAGGATTTTCCCCACATAGAAGTATCATAACTTCTTCTTTAAAGCTCCTGACCACTCTTTAAACAGCTCATTTAAGGGGTTTGCAAGTGGCAGCCACTCTCTCCTTCCAGGGGAAGGAGCCTTGTCCTGTCGGTGTCACAGGAGAGCACAGAGCTGTCCCAGGGGCACTGGATTGCTCATTTGAGCCTTCCCAGAGCGTGGTGGGTGACCCCCCTCTCTGATTTCAGGTATTGTTTCTTCTCCAGTGTGGCAGGAGAATATCCAAAAGGTGCCTCTGACTTGTGGCATGTGATGTGATACCAGACAGGCATTAATAATTCAGCACAGCCTTGTGAACATCCCAGTCTGGTCTCAGACTGCAGCCAACAGATTCAGCTGGGGTGTTTTTGTGGGAGAGAATTGTGCTGTATCCTCCTCTGTACCAAATCCCTCTTTAAATGCTACCCAGATGTAAGAAAAAGCAATAAATTGATATTCTGATGCACACAGGCCTATTTCTAAATGAAGTCATTTCACATTCTGCCTCTGACCTTGCTCTGGTCCATCTGTGGTAACGTAATCTTGGGTTTTAGTGTCCTCAGTGGGTGACTTTGTTTCACATCTGTGTCATTGTAGCTTCATATTTCTTTAATAATAAATGGCTGCAACAGAGATTAAAAAGACTAATTGTTGCACAGTAAATTCAGAGTTGTCACCTTCGTTATACTGTTAAGTGCCTTTGTTTTACTGCTCTTCACTGTCCTCACTTGCAGGCTAATTGTAATTCTGTAAATTATTGATACATGTCTGGGCAGAAAATGCCTTTAGTGCAGGATAAATGTTATTTACATCCATCATCCCAAGATGTCTAAGGATTTAGTGCAAATATTGCGCTATGAAAGTGGAGAAACTTCACTGTCCACCTTAGAATCATGGAGTAGTTTAGGTTGGAAGGGACCTCAAAGCCCATCTCGTTCCAACCCCTGCCATGGGCAGGGGACATCTTCCACTAGAACAGGTTCCTCAGAGTCCTGACCTTGGAATGGCTTCATGATTTGCCCTTATACACATATTTAAAAGGAAAATGAATGACTAACCTCTTGAAATTTTGGAGAGGTGTTAACTTTTTACCAGAGCTTTCATCCCTCTAGGATATGAAGTTTTGCAATGGAAATACCATTCTCTTGTGCACTCCTTTCAGCAATAAAAGGCAGCTGGTTCAGGTGTGTTTGAAAACAAGATGTGAAGCAGGAAATTTTAAACTGAGACTATTTCAGCACTGGTTTTGCATATCCTGTTGAACCTAATAGTGAAGGAGCTTCTTGGCAGCACTTCCATGGCTGGTTTAATTAATTTGATTGCCCTTGAATGTATTCTCAGGTTTGTAAAGTGATTTGTTGCTAGCTCTGCCTGAACCTAGACTTCATCTTGAGCACGGTGACTTGTTAGAAATGGGTTAGACTCAGCTTTTCAACAGCAAGAGGGGTCCTGAGAGAGGGACTCAGACAGATCCACAGATCCTTTTTCTGTATCATCACTGAGACACGGAGCCCTTCCCGTCTGTTCCCACAGCCACGGCTCATTCTGGCCTTTCATCTGTTGTTGTGACACTCCTCTGGCATCCATCAGTGATTCCATCAGGGAATGTGACAACTGTTGTCTCCTGGAGGGTCAGCAGCCTCGCCAGCTCTGCTGGCACGTTCCCCTGGGCCACGTGGAGCAAAAACTCCTCATCTTCACTTTCCCAATCCTTCCCAATCCACCCTTGAGCTGCAGCTCTTCCCTTGGCTTTCAAGGACCCTCTTCCCCCTCCAGCTGGCTCACACTCCCTGTTGCCTGCTGGCTGGATTTCAAACGAGTTTGCACTTTCTCCCGAAGTTCTCTTGACATTTGGAAAGAGCTGCTTGCAGAACTCACCATTCCTCAGATCTCCTTCGCATTCCTTTCCCACAAAGCCTGCGGAAACAGTCCTGCTGTTCAGGCTGGAGAGGGTGCAGAGGTCAGGTTTCCTGCACTCCCTTTCCACAGGTAGCTGTCTGTCATTTTATTTTTCATACTCCTTCAAAAACTGTTTGTGTGAGAAGATTGTCCAGTGGGTGAGGATCCTGTGGAGACAGCTCGGAGAAAGGAGCAGCACTCAAGCTCTGTGTTACTGCTGTGCCCAGGTGCCAGCAGGGGTTTTGTACTCCTTGTTTTCTTGAAAAAACTAATTTCCTAGATTTTGAGAGGAAAACGTCATTTTCTACTCTGGTAATTTTGGTGCGCACTGAAAAGCCCCTTCAACCCCAGCAATCTGCCCACAAAATGGTCCGGGGGATGCAGTTCTTCCTCTGCCTGGATCTCCTTGCTGTGGGTCCAGGGGGTGTTTGTCCACCACACACAGCCCAATTTCCTTCTGCTTTGCCAGGAACATGCTATCCATGCTTATTTATGCTGGTGTTTTCAAGGCTGCTTTTCCTCAGAGGAGGGTGAACAGCTGTTTGGGATGCTGCTGCTGGAATTTAGAGGCTGAACAGCTATTTGGGATGCTGCTGCTGGAATTTAGAGGCTGAACAGCTATTTGGGATGCTGCTGCTGCTGGAATTTAGAGGCTGAACAGCTGTTTGGGATGCTGCTGCTGGAATTTAAAGGTTTGGATTTTTCCAGCTCGGCACAGGGTGCTGTTTATGGTCTGCACAAAAGGGCAGCAGCTCTGGATGTCTCACTCCTTCCACGAGTTCTTGTTCCCATCATGATCCACCAGTTCAGGCTTGCCCAACACCCAGGAGGTGATAAAAGCCATAATCCTGCTGCCCTTTTTATCAGCCTTCTTCGGCCTGAGGTGACAGGGATGTGTCACCTGACTCAGACTCCCCATCTTGTCTTTACAAAACACAGGCCCGTGCCACCAGGATTCCTGAATGGATGGGGTAGGCTGTTATTTTTGTATTTCTTGAAAGCCATGTGCCAGGCAGACACATAACTGGGAAAGCAAAGGGCATTTTTGGCCTCATCAAGTCCAGCCTCCCGCTCTTCGGTCAGCGCTCTGGGTTTTGGCTTCCCCTGGAATTGCATGGCCCTCATGCCAGCTCTTCCTGAGTGTGCAGAAGGACCATTCCTTGCTCTGCCTTTAATTTGGTTTCTGCAGGGCAGAGAGCTTTTAACCTCAGTTCGTCTGAATATGAGCTGCTGCCTTCTGAGCAACTTGATCCTGCAGGCTTGAGTTTCCTGCGAGGAGGATTTATTGGCAAAACTTCAGCTGGTAAAGGGAGATAATAATCACAGAATGGTCTCTGTTGGAAGGGATCTTAAAGCCCATCTCATCCCACCCCCTGCCATGGGCTGGGACACCTTCCACTATCCCAGGCTGCCCCAAGCCCCGTCCAACCTGGCCTTGGACACTTCCAGGGATCCAGGAGCAGCCACAGCTTCTCTGGGCACCCTGTGCCAGGGCCTCACACCCCTCACAGGGAAGAATTCCTTCCCAAAATCCCATCTATATTCCCCTCTATCAGTGGGAAGCCATTTCCCCTTGTCCTGTCATTCCAGGCCCTTTTCTTTGAAATATTTCAGTGTCCTCAGGCTGCTGCTAAGCGAGCGCTGAGGTAGGAGGGCCAGCTGGGAGGATGGGATTTGATACAGCTTTTCTGGAAGAAATGGGAATTGTTCCCTTTGTTACAGTGTTTGATCTGCTCAGTAGCAGGCAGGTAAAGGTGCTGCATTCCCCTGCTCCCTGTGGAAGAGCTGGGAGTGATGGAGCAGAGCAGCCGGAGCAGCTGCACAGGGAAAAACATCAGCTCAATCGACTGCTGCTTCATTTATTCTTTTGTGAGGTACTTGAGCTTGTTTAGTCTGTGGGAGAAGCCTTAGGAGGCGGTAAAATGGGTTGGGCAGAAACTCAAGGAATCTCCAGGCTTTTTTTTGGGGGAAAGCCCTATGAAACCCTTGGATGGAGAAAACAGCTCCCACTGTCCCCAAAATTAGTTGGGAACTGGGAGGGAGGATGAAAGAGGGGAGTTAGAAAGAGAGAGAGGGGTCTGGTCGTGCTGCATTCCACTATTCCCACTCTTTCTGGGGTTTTTTTGGATGATCCCTGCTCTCCTGTTTTCAGGCAGAACCAGCAGGTGCTTCCTAAGCACATAATAGACCCCACAGACCAGCAGGTGCTGAGGTTTGGGGCTGGCAGGAGCAGCAGGGAAAGCAGTGGGGAAAGGGCTGACCTAACCAGGGATTCCTGAGAGCAGGAGAAGCTGTCAGCAAGCTCAGGGTGAGGCACTCATTACCTCTAACCCAGCCATGAGGTGCAGACATGGAGCAGCCACCTGGATGTCCTGGGTTTGGGAGGTTGAGGAGGGAGTTGTTATTTTGTTGTTTGGGTGTTTTTTTTTTTGATTTAATAGTGAGCCTTTAATTAAGACCCTTTAGGGGGAGTAGAAAGACAAGCTGTGCATAAAAAAAAATCAGCTCTTAAAAAATTAATTATAGTGATGCCATTTAAGAGAGAAAAATTGATCATGTTTTAATCCAACAAAAAAAATCACTGATTTTTAGCAATGTAAAGCCAGTTAGTGTTTTTAGAAGATAATTTTATATGGATTGTTATGATATCTCAAGCTGTAACTACAAAAGATTTGAAAGCAGTTCGTGTTGCATTTACTGGACTAAAATCCTGTTCAAACCAAACTTTTCTTGCACAAGGTGGAATATTTTATGCTTTTTAAGACTGAAGAAAGCAAATCAGGATTAAATCATAGAATGGCTTGGATTGTAAGGGACCTTAAACATCATCAAGTTCCATCTCTCAATAAATATTATCTAAACTTCATATACTGCTTAACCAAACAGGTTTTTAGCTGGGAATTTAAATGAATATGCTGTTCCTTTTCTCTTCCTTTTTTTTTTTCCTTCCTTTTTTTTTTTTTCTTACTGTGCACCAAAAAGTTTCAGTTTCTAATCTTAGGGCTGGCACAAGACTGTTGGCAGGACACCAACATCCATAAGTGCTCACTTCAGGTGGAAGGCTCCTGGTTTTGGCAGAGCAACAAACCAGACCATTCACAGTGCCTGGAAATCTGGAGCCTTTCCCACAGCAGACCTTCTACTCCACAATTAACATAGGGGTTTGGAGTTTCGGAATGATCTCCATCAGATGATTTGGTTGAATTCAGTGCTTGGCCTCTGGTGTGCAAAATTGCAAATGTGCACCTATTTGGAAATTCATTTCTTCATTACGTCCGTGTTTGTGCCTAACTTCCCAGTAACAGCAAGTTTTTAAGGAGAAGGAGAGTTAAAAACAGGGCTGGACTCAGTGTCCAACCAGGATTTTCCAAGGATATTCTGTTTTACGCCTTCAGATTGCAAGATCTTTATAATGGAAATGTTATGATGCCAGAAGATTTTTTTTACCCATTTCTGGCAGGAATCCCCAAACACTTTGATTTCCACTGCTTCTTGCTATTTTGTTCTGGGTTTTAATCAAGACCTTTTTAAATGGAGAAAATACCAGCCAGCCACAGCTCGTCCCGATTGATATTTTCAGCTCCAGCTCTTGCTGAAACCTCTGCCTGTTTGTTCATGGGTGAAAGTTTGTGCCCATAGTCTGTGTAGACCCAAATGGAAAAAGAGGCAGCATCACAGTCAAAAAATGCTTGAAAATAGGTGTTCTGATACTCCTTTCTCCAAGCTGCTGCAAGGCTCTGCTCATCATTTCACAGTGCTTCAGGCAGCGGGTTTGTTGTGTGGATTCTCACTCAGTAAAATGTGTATCAAACACTGGCACTTCTGGTGCCATTCATATTTATATTCAGTAATGACTCAGGCTCTTGAAAAATCATGCTGAAATTATATGTTCCGTAGCTTTAATTTCCCGTTGCTAACAAGGGAATGATTTGCACTCTCTTGTTTGTCCTCCTCCCTGCCACAGCCTGGAAGCATTGCTCAGTTTCCATGCTGAGTCTCACAGGCAAAGCTACCATTTTTTTTCTTTTTTTTTTNTCTTATAATTGAAAGGGGAAAACAACACTTAAGAAACATGCAACACCATTTTTTTTTTTTTTTTTTTTTTTTTTTTCTTTTTTTTCCTGTATTGGCCAGTTCCCAAATCTCATGGTTTTTGGTGTTTCTCTCTAAAATACTGTCTGGGAAGCTGTACCTTTTTGTCCTATAGTGTAGGGTTTGGAGCAGATAAGCTTCTCAGAGACCCCATGAACATAGGACCCATATTTATTTATTTATTGCTGTAGCACTGTAGGATTAGTCTGTGGTGTTTAAGAACTACGTTGCATTCCTGCTTTTCCCCAAAAATCCCTCCTAGAAACCTATAACCAGCAATCTCGTTTTTTAAGCATTGTTTATATCGAATGTTCAAATTCTGGTTCTGTTTGTCTCATTTGTGCCTTTTCTCCTCCAATAGCATCCTTTTACCTGAGATGAGGCTTTTTATTTTTTAGCAGCATCGTTTCATTCTGATTCCTTGGGAATAATTTCCAGCAGGTGCAGGTGTGGGAAAGGAAAGAGGACAGAAAGCTGCATCTCCTTTTAGCCAGGCAGTGGGGAGGAGAATGAAAGGCTTGGTGAGTTCAAGCCTGCTTTACTGAGACCCAAAAGCAATTTGAGGTTGTTTTCCCAGAACCCATCCAGGCTCTCACTGCAGTGTCTGAGCACATCCATTTTAGTGGATTTCTCCTCCCAATCCCCTATTGCTCACAGTGATAAAGGGAGAAGAGGGCATGACTTGTTTAGTAGTGTGATGCCAAGGTTATGGCAGAGATGTGAGTTGATTCCAGGTCATGTGTGGCTCAGGCTCCTTCCATCCTCCTTAAGTTGAAAAAGGAGCTGAACCTCTTGACACAAGAGGAATGTTCAGTGCTGGGGAGAAAATGGGAGAGAATCCAGCAAGAAGGGAAATACCACTGTGCCAGTAGTCACTGTTGTGCCAGTGAAAACCAGGTGTTGCTCACCTCAGAGGGTGCTGTTCAATATTTCAAGCACAGCTGCCATTTATTGACGTGTTTATTTCAATTTGATGCCTTGGGCCATGCAGTGCAGCTGGTTTAGGGTCACCACGTGTCCTGTGTGGTGGCTCTGGAGGGTAGGGATGAACCTCTGGAGTCGGTGACCATCAGCCAAGCAGTTTCTGCTGGCCGTGGGATTGTGCTCACCTTCCCAGCCTGAGTGAACAGGAGAGGGTCAGTGTGGGGTGGGAACGTTCCTGAACAACAACTGGAGCAACAAGATGTTGATGCTAAACTCTCTCTCCTCACCCTCTTGACCCAGCTGGTGAAGGGGCTGCAGCAGGAGCTGAACCGGCTGTACTCCCTCTTCTGCTCCCGGAATCCGGAGTTTGAGGAGAAGGGAGGGAAGGTCTCCATCGTGTCCCACTCGCTGGGCTGTGTCATCACCTACGACATCATGACTGGCTGGAATCCAGTCAGGCTCTATGAACAGTTGCTGCAGAAGGAGGAGGAGGAGGAGCTGGAAGAGCGTTGGATGAGCTACGAGGAGCAGCGTTTGCTCGAGGAACTTTACATAACCAAACAACGGTAATGCCTCCACTGCCAGGGATTACAGGAGATAACCACATCCCTGGATAACGCCCTCTGGGTGTTTCCAGAACCCACCAGGGCTGTTATCTTTGGTGGCTGATGTTCTTCTGCTGGGGCTGGGTGGTAAATGCTGAACGCAGCACTGGGCAGGCACAGGGAGCTCTGAATCCACACAGACTCATGGAACAGTTTGGACTGGAAGGGACCTTCAAGATCATCCAGTTCCAACCCCCTGCCATGGGCAGGGACCCTTCCACTAGCCCAGGTTGCTCCCAAGCCTCATCCAGCCTGGCCTCGGACACTTCCAGGGTTGGGGATAGTGTGCTGTGAGACACCCAATAGACAGAGAATCTAAAAATAGCAACTTCAGTTGTTCAAGTGAGACATGACAAATCATGAATCACAATGTTTTGGTTCCTTCCTGAAACCAGTCTGGGTATTGGTGGTACTTGGGAAGCATTAATTTAGCAGCAGCTCTGCTGCGCTGGGAATCAGGATGTGTCTCACTAGGGATGGGTGCAGGATGTCTCTGTCAGCTGCAGGGCTGGACAAAGTGAAGATTTCTGAGAAAAGGGAAGTTTAGAAACTTAATGAAATGTTGCAGTGATAAGATGACCTTTTGGGCATGTCACAAACATATGATCAGGGAGAAATGGCCATTTTCACACTCGTGCTCCAGCTCCTTAGGCATCCCCTGAAGTGCTTCCACAGAAATCCCAAGTATCATTTGACACTGGCACTTCTGCACAGAAAGAGTGGCTCTCCCCTTCGTGAGCAATTCAGTGTGAAATGATGAAAAATAGACTGCTGACATCCTGTAACCTCTGGAATTCTGCTGGGACTGGGAACAGTTTTACCTATCCATACATGTGCTGTGTATTGTAGCTGCTTTTTTAATTCAGGCCAACTAGAAAAGCAGGGGAACAACCTTTTTTCGTGGTAGTTGAAAGGGTGGGGACAGCATCCTCCAGATATTCCACCTCCATACAGAACTCCATAATGCCCAGACCATTTCCTGTGGCTTTGTTGTTGTTTGAGATTTTTAAAACAAAATAAAGCAGGTGATTTGGCTGCAAAATCACCAAGGAAACGGGAGGTGAGTCAGCTACTCCTGAGGAAGGAGGGTGGGCAGATGCTTGGGGTGGTGAACAGGGGAATTGTCGTGTCTTGATTGATTCCTTCTGTGGCCAGAGAAAACAGGATTTGACAGACATTGATTCTTAATCAGTTGAGCTGCTCCAGGAAATACTGACACCATCACTCTCTCTTCCCAGCAGACAAAACTGTTGGACCCCACAGGAATGCCTGTTTGGATCAGAGAGGTTAAAGCTGCATTTTTTATTGGATCTCAGAAAGATCTCTATTTTCTAGGTTGAGAGAGATAGAAGAGAGGTTACATGAGTTAAAGGCATCCACCATATCAAAACCACCTGTCTTAAAATTTAAGGTAGGTATGTTTAAGAGGTTTCTACTGAATTTTTCTGCTTGCTGTAAAAATACACCTGCAGTATGAGTCATTCTGCTTACTTTTGTTTTTTCCCATGTCCCTAGACATGATTTTGGTAGAATAATTTGGATGTTGGATGAAGTGTGTGTACGTATATGTAAGCATGTTGTTGTATTCATAGATTATTGTTATTTATTGCAATTCTATATTTGTAATAAATTTTGAGCAACCTGGTCTAGTGGGAGGTGTCCCTGCCCGTGGCAGGGGGTTGGAATGAGCTGAGTTTTAAGGTCCCTTCCAACCCAAACCATTCTGTGATTCTGTTATATATGTTTATATGAAATTACATGTAAACCTCTATGTAAACATATGTATTATAAATATATTTAATACATAAACCTAGTTATTGTATTATACACACACACAATTCTGTGGGTAGGTAAAACTCATTTGGCAGATTACATCAATCACATATTTTAAACAGTTTCACTTCTACTCCATTGAACAATCCATCTTCCTTGGGGACTCCTTCTAACATGTCACATCTCTGAGCAAATCTGATTGAATTTCCTCCAGGAGTGGATTTTCCTTCCAAATTACTCTGCTCCGACAGTTAGCACACTTTCAGTCTCATGAAGCAGATTGCTTGCTAATCAGCTGTACAAATTGCTAGAATTCCTTATCTTTGGGAAAAGGCATTTTCCAGCTCCTGGGTGGGATGTGCCACACTTTCGAGTTGCTCAACTCCATCCTGAAGTATTAAACCATAAAAATGTGACATGATAGATGAGAATAAAATGGATTATTGTTTCTTAACTTGCCATTTTTCTTTCCTTCTGAGTTCAGAAGGGCTCCTGGAAGCCAAGGTCAATGTTGAGCCATAAAAAAAGAGGAAACCAGCCATAATTCATGTTGTCACAGCCTTCTCCTTTTCATCACTGCTTGAAAGTATGTGTCAGGCTATTATCTCTCCCATCAAGGAAGCTGGAGCCAGGCTGATCCTCCCCCAGCTCTGGGAAAGATTATTCTTCACTCAGTTGTGTTTAAACTGAAGGGATTTTGGACAGTTGCTTTTTAGATGGAGAGGGGAAAAGAAAGGGGGAAGAAACTTTCGATAAAGAGGACTTTATCTACCTAAATAGATGAGATAGATGTGTAATCTTCAGGTAGCATTTCCACTGCAGTACATCGTTTTTCTTGCCTTTACTGCCAGGGAGATGTTTTGTTTCTGTGAAGCTTCACACTGGTGACTCCCATTGCTTGAGACAGAGCTCCAGAGAGAGAAACTTTCCACAGAAATGATGGCAAGGGAGGATTCCAGCAGGGTGACTGAAATAGGGCTGCTCATCAGCAAACCAATCCAGCTTGCCATAGGTGACTGGTTTGTTGAAAGAGAACAGCCTTGTGGGTACCAACCACCCATCCTTTGGCTCTTCGTGTCAGCTCTTTCATGGACTGAAAAAAAAAAAATGAGAGTTCCCAGGATGAGACAGAGTCACTGGTGCCCCATGAAGGAGAGCTGACCTTGATGTCGAGCAAGCACAAAGGTTGCTTTTGGCAAGACAAATGCAAGAAGAAATACAGCAGCTTGCTTGGTTGGTGCTTAATGTTAGAGGAAATGAAATTATTGACTCTGTGGGGAGGAAAAACTCCACAAAACATGGAGATATGGGGTGTGCTGTACTCTAATAAAATACTGGACAAGCCAACAGAGTGGGAACTTGAGGGAGAGGGATCTTTGTCTCTCTTCCTCTGCTTCTCCTCAGATGGGTTAATGGAATAATCCCAGCAGGAGCTGTGGGGGTTAAAAGCAAAGCCAACACCCCATTGTAAATGGAAAGCTTTAGCAGCACAGCCTTCTCCCCAACAGCCTTCTAGGAGGAGTTGGAGTTAAAGGATGAGGGGCTGAAGAACACAGGGACATGGGGAATGGTGTGACACCAACCCCTTTATGCCTCTGGGGTATGAAAAGAGGAAATTTTTTATTGTAGGATGATTTTCGGTCACGGTAGGGAGGAGGAGAGCAGGATGTACCTCAGTTGCTCCTTAGTACTGACATGGAAATCCACTTAAATCTGGGCTTGGAATGTCCTGGCCCAAAAAGGGCTTCAGGGTTCCTCAGCACTTCTCACTCACCCAAGGTTACAGAAACTCTCCTGGAGGAAGGTCCAGCCTGTACTTGACGATCCATTGTGCCCAGCACGTACTGAAGCACAGAAGGGCTCTGCTGCCTCACTTCTGTTGACTCATTCAGCTTTTTTTTTAAACTTAATTATGAAAATAACTGCAGTGCTGAGTTGAATGGATGAGTACTTGGCTCAGCTTCTGCTTAAAATACAAATAAATTCATTAAGTCTTCTGTTTATGAATCACAACCAGCAGAGAAGCGCTGCACTGAAAGGTCATTTCATAAACATCTCCTGTGTTGTTGAACATTTACAGGAAAATGCCCCACTCCTGCTTCCAGGAGAAACACCAAAATTAATGAATATTTTCTAGAAAGATTTTGATCTTCTATTCCCGTTAGGTTTTATAACACAGCAGCCTGATCTTCAGCCCCCTTGCAACAGCACTGACAGTCTAATGGCTGCAATTTGAAGGATTTGGGGTTTAGAATTGTAGAATTAAGGTTGGAAAAGACTTGTCCACCACTAAACCACGTCCCCGAGTGCCACATCCACATGGCTTTTAAATCCCTGCAGGGATGGGGACTCCAGCGTTGTTTATCAATAAAAATGATGGGACAACAGTGGAACAAAAGCCACACACCATGTAACCACTGAAACCAGTTACCTTTTGGGGGTTTTCCCAGCCTCTTTTGAGAGTCCTCTGCCAAGTGCAAGCTGGCAGGCACTGTCTGATTCCTCCCTAAAGCAGAAAAACCATCAGTGTCCCCTTCAGATGCTCCACACAGGAATATCAGATGCACAGGGTTAGAGGTTGCTTATGCAGTTTAAAGGATTGCACTGGGAATGTCTGCTTCTGTTGTGTTTGAAGGTGAGAAAGCTTTTTCTCCAAACTGCCAAAAGGTAAAGTCTGTGTAAAGCTTGGGCTTAGGAAAGGAAAGGAAAGCAGCTTTGCACCAAGAGGCAATTTCAATGACAGAGCCGTGCTTTGCTGCATTGTGGCGTGGAGTAACCATGCTGAAGGTCCAATTTTTTCTTTTTCCATCAAGTTGGGACTTCTTTGGGAAGGAAGAGGTGTGGTAGCAGTGCCGAGGCAGAGGAGGAGGAGGAATGTTTTGTGCAGCACTGGAATCCACGAGATGAAAAGGACCATTATTCCTATGCCCTCATTCCATGTGCTGACATACAGAGGAGGCACATGGCATTCCAAGGATCCTTCACATGCACTTAGCAGGGATTCAGCAATTTCTGTTGCTGGCTGAACGTCTGATAATGGTAAAATTGATTTTTCAAATTAGAAAACAAAGGTTAAAGGGTAATTTTGGCTTAGGGAAATACCTTTTACCACCAGGTTTTCCATTTGGTGGTTTTAGGAGGCGATCTCTTAGGGTTGGTAGTGAGGGGTCAGCATTGAATTCTGAGCTTGAGTTGGTTGTAATGACCCCTAAATGCAGGTTCAGTGACTTCTCAGACGTGGCAGCTCAGATCTACTCAGTGGGTGTTGGAGGCAGGACTTGAGAGCACGGTCACAGCAGCTTTGAGTGACATCAGGGTGTCTCAGTGGGCTGTGCCTGCTCCTGGGACATGCTGGCACTGGTGACAAGCACCATTCTGTTCACTTAACACCAGGTGTGTGTAGCAAGAAAATCATGGAGAACTTGGTTAGGATAAGAATGTGGAGGGGGTGTGGCAAGTTTGGGAAGCTCCAGGAGAAATCAGACACATTTCCTTAGTGTCTCCCAAACTCTTCTTGCTCCATTCTTTCCAGTGCTGATGGACCTCTCTGAGTTCGAATACCCAACCTGATTTTTGGTTTTCCAACTGTGTAGCACCCCAACATGCAGCCAAGGGCAATTCAACCCTCATTTATGGATTTTATGGCAGTCGTCCCCGTTTGAACTGACCGAGACTTTGAGTCCCTCTGCTGAAACCGAGAAATCAGGTGGAGAGAGAAACCAAATCCAGCCGTGTTAGGAAGCATCATTTCCATCCTCATTAACACGGATGAAATCTCTCCTCAGGTTGAGAATTTCTTCTGTATGGGATCCCCCCTGGCAGTGTTCCTGGCCTTGCGTGGGATCCGTCCCGGAACCAGCGGCAGCCAGGACCACATCCTGCCCAGAACGATTTGTAACCGATTATTAAACATTTTTCATCCAACAGATCCAGTGGTGAGTCTTTAATTGGAGTCTCAAGCTTTTACCTTGCCTGTTTTTAAGCTCTGGGATAATGTGGGATCTTCAAAGTGTGTGAGTCAACACGAGTATGTTCCAGCAGAGGGTTATGTGTTAATGGTTATTATACAATGGCTTGGGGTTTGGAACTGTAGAATTACATTTCCTACAAATAATTGCCTTAAATAACATATCTTTTGCTTCTCCTTTCATAGTAATAAGCATAAGATTTGGGATTATTCTGATTTTTTTTTTTTTTGCAAAGAAATAATCCTTTTTTAGACAAGCATTTTGCGTTTAACTTCCTGACTTCCATTAAAACATCATCTGCCCAAAGACATTGCTGATGCTAAAAAAGGCTTCACAAGCAGTTTGCAAGATACTGTAGAAAATCAGAGACTGGTTTTTTTTCCCAAAGGATCCTAAAAGTAAAAGTTTGTTGATTACATTTGGGAGAGGATTATTGGTGTAGCTTTGCCTTTTCCTTATTCCACAGCAGCCAGTGTTGGCTGTTATCAAAGCAGGTACTGAACCTTTCATCTGCATCCCTTTGGTAACTTCTTTGATGCAAGTCTGATTTGGAATTTTGTGTAGAACAGCAATTTGGGGATACTTTGCTATTTAAAGTAGCTGAATTTAAGTATATTCAGGTGTCAGTCCAAACATGCTCATCTCAAGGTCACATTCAGCTACTCCAGAATTTTCCTGGATTGTCAGGGACAATTGGTTCCACTCTGCAAACAGTAACTTCACTTAGTTTCAAAACGAAGAAGTGCAGGATGCTCTTCTACATCTAAGTGGACAAAGAGAAATAAATAATCAATAGGAAAATATTTTTTAAATAAACATAATCCATGGTTTGCACAGGGGTCAACGAAGAGCCATCAAACGAAACGTTTCCACAGCCAATTCCTGCCTCTCTGTTGTGTTAGAATCAGCTTAACTTTACATGAAGTTTGTTCTCTCACTGCAACCATCTGTTAGTAACCTGTGTGTTGGTAACAACGTGTAGTACAGGTGGTGTAATAGAAGTGTTGCAGAGATGTGCAAAATGCGCTCACAAGCAACTGGGCAGCTGATGAATCTTCCAGGCTAAAAACTAAACTAAAAGTGAACCAGACCATAACACCACTGCCGTGTCACCTTCTAGGCTTTGCTTATTGCAGATATTCTGGATTTGAGGTTGGAGAGGCCTCTGGATGGGAAGGGAAAGTGATTTTTTTTTTTTTTCCAGTCCGGACACCCAGGATTGATCTTTGCTCCGAATTCCCCTTTTCAGGCCTACAGGTTGGAACCCTTAATCCTGAAACACTACAGCAACATCTCGCCCGTGCAGATCCACTGGTACAACACGGCCAACCCCCTCCCTTACGAGCACATGAAGCCAAGTTTCCTCAACCCCACCAAAGAAGCTACCTCAGCCCCGGACACCGAGAGCGCGTCGGCGGCGCCCAGCCCCACCACGTCCCCGGTCATGGTGCGGCGCCACTACGGGGAGTCCATCACCAACATTGGCAAAGCCAGCATTTTGGGTAATGTCCCCTCTGTCCCTGGGCTGGCACGGGAGCTCCTCGGGGAGCTTCGCTGCTCCCTGGGGTTGGGGTGCGGCCGTAAGGAAACTCGGCTCTGGAGATGGGATGGGAGATGGGGGTGTTCACCTGGAGAAGGGAAGGCTCTGGGGAGGCCTCAGAGCTCCTTCCAGTGCCTCTAGGGGCTCCAGGAGAGCTGGAGAGGGACTGGGGACAAGGCATGGAGGGACAGGACACAGGGAATGGCTTCCCACTGCCAGAGGGCAGGGATGGATGGGATATTGGGAAGGAATTCTTCTCTGTGAGACTGGTGAGGCCCTGAGATTTTCCAGAGAAGCTGTGGCTGCCCCTGCATCCCTGGAAGTGTCCAAGGCCAGGCTGGACGGGGCTTGGAGCAGCCTGGGATAGTGGAAGGTGTCCCTGCCCATGGCAGGGGGTAGAACTGGATGATCTTTAAGGTCCCTTCCAACCCAAACCATCCCACAATTCTATTCCCATCTGTTTCACAGAATCAGGGAGTGGCTGAGGTTGGAAGTGACCTCTGGAGATCATCTGCTCCAACCCCCAAAATCCCCGCTGGCAGAGGATGGTTTCAGTGAGTTCTGCAGGTCTCTGGTTTGGATTAATCCCAGCTGACTTTTGCTCTGAAATAAAAACCAGTTTACGTGCATTGGAGTCAAAGCTTGGGGGAGATGATGTAGTTCGTGCTATTGCTGCCTTATTTTTGTCTGCCTTATTGAAGTAACATCTCGGTGATTTAATAGTTTCCACTCTGCTTCACGGGAAAAAAAAAATTAAATTAAAGCTTGTTTTCTGATTCCATTTTCTGGTATTGGCAAACAGGAGAAAAATCACACCATGTAACCCATTATAGTTACCTTTAACTCATGATTCTACAATAGGAGATTCAGGCTGGTTTAATATAAAGTGTGTTCCTTTCTGGCTTTCTGAGTCAAAATAAGCCCTGGTTTTAAGTGAGCTTAAATTCCCTTCACTGGAGCTCCTACTTGAGCATGCACTTGTGGTTTTTGTTGACTCAAGGCTTTTCTTTAGCCCTCTGTGTGGGATTTGGGAGAAGCTTAGTGCCAGGAATCTTCCCAATCAAATAAGTATATAAAAGCAGTTTTTCCTCAAGCAGAAGTATGTGGTATTTCAGGGCAGAGTGGCCTCTTTTTTGAGGGTTTCTATAGTAACTTTAATCTTTTGTCCATGAGGTGGCAGCAGAGTCGGGATAAAACATGACATAACTACTCTTAACTTTTATATCCCTTTTCCTGAGCAACCAAAATAGTCCTTTTAAAGGATGATGTAACATTTTTTATGGACATTTCTGGGAGGGCAAGGGACGCTTAGTAAGAGAAATGTCTTAAACGTGCTAATGGGATTTTTAAGTGCAGAAGGCACCAACGTTGATAGAAAGCATTTTTGTCTTAGTCTTAGGCATTTTATGAAAGAGAATCAAAACACATCCTTCAAAGTACCAGATTTCTCTCTGCAGATGTATTTCATGCTTTTTTTTTTTCCCCCCTAAATACAGCTTCCAAATTACAGCTTTTGCTTGTACACGAGATGAGTCTGGGGATAAACACAGCACGCTCCAGTCAGATGTTCCCACCCTAGGAAAGCACCAAGAGTGTTTTCCATCACTCAGCTCTAATTAATGGGTGCTGCAGTGCCTTTAATTGGATTGATGCATCTTGGGTTGGTTTTTCCCCTCTGTGCTGGATGCAGGAGCTGCAAGCATCGGGAAGGGCCTCGGTGGGATGCTCTTCTCCAGGTTTGGCCGGTCCAGTGCCACCCCCCAGACCATGGAGACGGGAAAAGATGGACCTGAGGGGGACGAGAAGAAGGCCACGACTGTTGGGACGCCCCCTTTGCCACACAGCAGCTCGGGATTCCTCGAACCTACAGGTGAGTGATGCCCACCCTGTGGATCCAGGGAGACAAGAGTGGGGTGCAGCTGTGTGGGGTGGGGGGCTGGAAATGCCATAACTGCACATGACAGGATTTACTGTGGTGGGTTTGCCCTAAATTGATGGATATTGAATATCAAGGCCAGCTTGGACAGGGCTTGGAGAAACCTGGGCTAGTGGAAGGTGTCCCTGGCTATGGCAAGGGTGGAATGGGATGATTTTTAAAGTCCCTTCCAACCCAAACCAATTCTGGGATTCTGTGAATCTGTTCATGGGTTGGATTGGAAAGGACCTTAAAGCCCATCCCATTCCACCCCCCTGCCATGGGCAGGGACACCTTCCACTATCCCAGGGTGCCCCAAGCCCCGTCCAACCTGGCCTTGAACACTTCCAGGGATCCAGAGACAACCACAGCTTCTCTGGGCAACCTGTGCCAGGGCCTCCCCACCTCCACAGCCAACAATTCCTTCCCAATATCCCATCTAACCCTGCCCTCTGGCAGTTTAAACCCTTTTTTCCACCTAAACTCCCAATTCCCCCATGCATTTCCCATTCTGAAGCAATCTGGACTTTAGGACATGTATGACTGGAAACAGAAGCTGCCCTTGTCCTGATCTGAACTGCTCAGAACAGAAAGTGCAATTTGAGCAGCTGGGTTTTTTGAAAAGCATAGGTACTTCCTCTCAGGAAATTCATCCTTGGATTTATTTCTGAACTCCGCCTTGGCACTGCTGCAGGACACGGGGGTTTTTGCAATCGAAGGACTCACAAATGTCCTGTGACAGCATTCACATGATGGATCGCTGTCTGTTCATCACTAATTTCAGCAGATAACCTGCCTGAGTCAGTGTTTGAGGGCAGGAAACTGTGGGTTAGACGTGAGGGAAGTAGAGAAGCAGGACAGGGAACATCACGGAGCTGCCCAGGGAGTCCTTTAGGGGGGGTTTGGCACACTGAGGGCTTCCTGCATGGATCTCACATCCCTCCGTGCTGGAAGCCCGTGTCCCTGCTCCATAGAAGGAGAAGGTGGAGCAGAGGCCAGCGGGGCTGGGAGCTGAATGATGCAATCCCCACCAAAGGCTCTGCTCGCTGAGGGCTGTGGTGGGGTTTGGCTCCCGCCCAAGCTCCCGTAACGGCCTCTCGGAGCCGGCCGGGGCGGCCTCCCTGCACAGCCACTGGGGTTTTTTGGATAAACTCTCCTTCTTGGAAATGACTGTGCTTGTCTGCTGGTGTTCCAGGGCTCTGGCTCCCTCTCCTTGCTGCAGAGTGGGGCGATGCTCCTGGGGAAGCAGATCTGTGCCGTGTCTGCCGGCGCTCGTGCGATGCTCCCTTTCTGTGCTCCCCGAGCCAAGAATTAAAACTCCTTCAAACTGGCTTTGATAAATGGCTGCAGTTTTGACTCAGTCTGGGGCTTTGGCTTTTGTAGCTCAGCAGGCTTTCAGGTTTTTTTGTCCTTTTTATTTTATTGCTCCTTATAGAGGTTTTCTGACCGCTGAAGTGCCTCAGCAATAGGTTAACATTGGCCCAGTTAAAATGCAGTGGTAATTGCTTCGAATGTGGCATTAATCAAAGCAGCCATTGAAATAAAAGGGTAACTGCTGAAATATACTTGGAATAATCAGGATATTAAAAGGGCAGAGCTGTGGAGGGACGACTTTGCGGGAAGGGCTTGTAGTATTGGGTGTAGTCTCCTTGTAGAGACACTAAAAATGCAAGAAATCCATGTATTTCAGAAGGTTTCCTAGTGGGGCCTCAGCATTTGCTGGATATTTTCTCTGTAGTTATCATAACAAGTATAAATAAATATATTTTATAGAGTTACTATAAGGAAAACAGCTGCTTGGAAAAAAGCTGTCTTTTCCCAAGTTTTAGAATCACAGAATCATTCAGGTTGGAAAAGACCTCCAAGAGCAGGTTTAGTTGCCTTTTTTTTGAACTGAACTCGGCACCACTCTTAGGTTTATGCTAAATACACGGGCATTAAAATGTATTTATATGTTATTAAAATTTGATTTAGTTGAGTGCCCTGTGAAATGTAAACACCGGGAGATTGCGTGTGTTGTTTGTACAACAACAGAATCAGAACCCGAAGCTGGTGGGAAAACAGGCTGGTGTTTTTGCAGCTCTGACATCACTCTCGTTCCTTTTCTTGTTCATTTTCCAGTGGAACTGGAGCACAGGATCGACTTTGAGCTCAGGGAAGGTCTCGTGGAGAGCAGATACTGGTCCGCAGTCACATCCCACACTGCTTACTGGTCATCTCTGGATATTGCCCTTTTCCTCCTCACCTTCATGTACAAACAAGACCAAGAAGAGACTGACAAATCCAATTTAGACACTATTTGAATTTTTGACTGGGGACAGGAGAGGAAACTTTACAAACCAATGGCACAAAGTGGATGTTTTACTGCAGAGCTGCAGGACCCGTGGCATGGAGGTTTCAGGTTTAAGTGCATGTTTGGGGGTTTTTCCTATTTCTGAAGAGAGGTTATTTGTATTTCAAAGCACTTTATAGTTTTCAACGTTTTGCAGTGCTGACTTAGACCTGAAAGGATTCCAAATTCCTGTCAACGTGGACTGTACAAAGAGCCAAGACTGCGTTGTAGCATCCCGTGAGCAGCTGTGCTTGGGTGACATCCTTGTTAATGACCATAATTGCTGTTTAGTTCATTAAACTATTAAAAAAAAAAATTAGTGGATTTAAAAAAAAAAAAAAACCAAACCAAACCTAAATTAATTTCCATTAACAAAAAAAAATACATGTTCAGTACAAACCTAAACCTGCCATGTTCTGATGTTTTATGTACCCGTGAATAACAAGCGGTGGTGTCATTTTTCCAAGACTTTATTCAGCTCCACATCCAATTATCCCCACATTGGAAGCCCATTCTGACTGCTGGCTTCTGAGGGCCTATCCTACGTGACACATTTAGAAACTAATGCTGAAGAGAAAACAAGAAAAAAAAAAAGCATGAGGCAAATATTTGAAATACTGTAATTATAATTTATTATTCTCTCTAATCGTTTCATTTTATTCCAGTGTACAAAACATTACTTTTTTACTGGTTTCTTTTGACATAATTTAAGAACCACATTTATTTTCTACAGTGTTAAGACTTTTTCTCAGAAATACATATCTTTGTACTACTATTCAAATGAATATATGGACACTGTGGCACACTATAAGTATTTTTTCATTAAAAATAAATATTTGTGGTTTCACACAAATGACATCAGTCATGTTCTTCTCAGAGGTAAGTGCATGCCTTTGCTTTTTCAGGTTCCAAGTGTTTCTCAGGCACGTTAGATTGGTTTGCAGAGGATCCAGCTGTCCTTTGTTTACCATAATTAAATCCATACATGTGTGTGTTTGTATAAAAACGTATGGATGTGTATATTTATGTGCAGGGGGAGAGACAGCACCATAAAATAAACTTGGTGAGGCCTGAGAATACCAACATTTAGATTAGGTTTGTATCTGAAACTAATTCAGAAGTCAAGAGGGAAGTGTTGGGATGAAAGGGAATAATCTCCAAATAAAACACTGGAGGGTCATTGCTGAGATTTTAAAACAACGTGGAAGGCTCTGGAGCAGAAGTGCTGGACATTTGCCTCCAGAGCTGCCTCTGTCTCAGGTATTTATGATCTGGATGGCACACGTGGGAGATGCAGAGCCTAAACTTCAGTTAAAATAACAAAAAACTCGGGCTGTGGTGTTGGTGAATCGTTGTGTTCTCAGTGTAAACAGATGTGGCAGCATCAGCCCACGGCAGCACAGCAGTGGCTGGAGCTGTGGAAACCTCCAGAGTTCCCTGTCTGGGGGGAGAGGGTGGCTCTTCTCCCAGATTTATATTTATTTGGGCTGCTCCTTCCGTGGAGGAGTTGGGACTTGAGGCTCTCTGCTGGTGCTAGGGATTTAGGAATAATTCTGAAAGGGGAAAAACAAAGAAAAAGGGAATGGAGGAGTGGAGAGGAATGGGAAGGGGAAGCGACGCAAACAGCACTGCAGTGAACCAGTGTCCAACATTCAGACGGTGGAAAAGACCTTGCTTGGGTGTGGGTCTGTGAAAAATTCCATCTGGCCTCGGAGAATTGGAGCTCTCCTGCCTGACCTGTGTACCCTGGTGGCTGAGCAGTCCCGGGAAAGGAAAACAACCCCCTGAGAGGAGGAAGCCTCCGCTCCAGCAAACAGCCTCGTGTTTACAGGACTGGGCTCTCCAGATAAGTTGTTTAATCATCTCCTCCTAATGAGGACAACTTAAACACAGAAAGGAGAATCTCCTTTTCTATTTAGAATGTGCAAAATGTTTCCAAATGTGCATAGTTGGTGTTTCAGGGCTTTGAGCTGGGTTGTGGCGCTGCTGCCTTCTCCCACCACTGGATCCACACTGGATCCCTTTTTAAGGGCCGTAAACAGAAGGGGTTAATTCCTGCAATTCTTGTGGTCTGTGGAAACCCTGCTGTTGACCAGAACATGTTTCAGATTTATGGAATAGCTGTTCCCCTGGCCTCAGAACATGCTGGTGCTTGCTGACTGCTCTCCATATAAGGGATGCGATCCGACTTTTAGGTCCGTGCCCCTTGGAAAATCGGGGGGAAGGCAGAGCTGAGGAGTAAATCATATTGCTGGGAGGAGAAGGGATAATGAGGGCCAATACCTGATCATCCCTTTGTGTTTTTCCTGAGTTGATGGGCATGTTTATTTATGATTCTGTCCTAATTAGCAACTCCCTGGACCACCTACTGATCTCCCAAGCTAAATCCCGAATAGAAAACACACCTTGAAAGAATTAATGGAGATTTTTTCTGAACTGTAGTCAGAGATGTTAAACACGCTGTGGGCAGGCTTTCATCTTTTAATCCTCAAAAACTATCCCTCGTCCTGCTGCAAAGGTAAATCCTATTTGCAAAGCAGGTGTTGAAGGTGGGGTGGAAGGATTTGCCCCGTTTCTGTTGCCTGGTGCAGCACAGAATTCAAGTGGGGTCACGTCTGCTGCTTCAAACTTCCTGGTCAGATGCTCCGTGGCATAATATGGAGCTGGAATGTCCTGGCTTCCAATTACTGACTTGTTTTCTTCTGCAAGGACGATGTTGATCTTTGCAAGCTGTGTTGACTGGTGGTTTTTCTTGAGAAACCAAGATAAGGGGAATGTTCCTCGCTGCTGTCAGTCTTCTGCCTGATACCGACCTGTTTTCCAAACTTGGCCTTGAAGTCTTTGTCCAACTTTGTTGCTCACAATGGTTTTGCTACAGGGTCATTTTTGCAGATAATGAGCTTGAATTTTATTATTTTTCTTAATTCTCTCCCTTTGCTCCTGATTACTCTGTCATGGTTTTGCTGCAGCTTCCTCTCCATTTGCATTCTCTCACTCCCTGCTTCAGTGCCAGAGTTTCTGGAGTCAGACACCCTTTGCTTTATTTCACCATGGACAGTCTGGCTGGCCAACTTCAATTATTTTATCTCCTTTCCTAATTAGTACTATCAGGCTGAGCTGAAACACATTTCACATTCCCATACATGTATTTTGCCTGGTTGCCACCTCTTCTTCCCAGTTTCCTGCTGTCCTGGTGCTCCTTTCCCATGTGCTTGGATGTCAAGCTGACTCTGCTGTTCCTGAATCGTTGGGAATTGATTTTTTCCAAGCTGAGTTCATGAATCACTGTGTCAACTGTTTGCACTGAGATAGTTAATGTATATTTGAGTGCCCTCTGCCAGGCGAGTTTATTTGGAATTCCTTGTTCCTCGTTTTTCCATTATTAGCTTGGAGATGAGATTTCTGCCTCCACACATCTTTTTTTCTATTCAATTTGTACTGCAGGTGATTGACCTGTACAGGGTCACCTCCCCAGGCTCTGCCAAACATCTTCAGTCACCATCAGAGAGCTTTTACACACCAAGGCCCAGTTGGATCTGCATTTAATAATAATAATTTTCCTGCAAAAAACCTCACCATTTCTCTTGGTTTGGCTTTTCCCTCCCTCTTCCACAAGTGGTTTTTGTGCTTTTGTCTCTTCCCCACTGCACTCCAACCTGTTCTGAAGTGCTGGGATTTCATCCCTGCTGGATTCCTGCCTGCTGGATTTGACGTTTGTTTCGTGCTTGTCTGAGCATCCTCAAGACTTTTAAGGGAAATCTTGGAACTTGTTTGAACCCCAAGAGACACATCCCACTGCTGTGATCCCCGAGACTCCTGCTGGAAGCTCAGCATCAGCAGCTCCCATCTGGATGTGTTCAGCTTCCAGGATGGCTTTGCAATGTTCTCTCTCGCTGCGTTTGTGTCGCTCTGGCTGCTGCCGTCAGCTCAGCCCTGGCACTGACAAAGCACTTTCTGTCCTTGTCAATGCATCTTGGCACTTCAGCCAGCAGTGGAGCTGGGCTGGGTTCTCCCAAGGCTGATTCCTTGCTCCTCATGTTTCTCCTGCATCCCTGGGGGCCCATTTGACCCCCACTTTGCTATAGAAATCCAGTGTTTTGTGTTTCCCTGCGTGCCATTGCAGAAGCTCCAAAACTGGCAGCACAGCTCAGAGTGTGTCAACGCTTCTCCTCTTCCAAGAGAAGTCCCAGTCCATGGAGAGAAACACCTGGCTATGAAGTTTCAGGTCACCCTGAGGGTCAGTGCTCTCTGGAACCATTGGGAAGCAAATTCCAGCATCAGCCTTTTCCCTGTTTCCCTTTGCAGCTCTCCAGCAAACCTTGGCCAGTCCTTTCCCTTCAGGAGTGAGAAGCTCCCTGCAAACACGAGCTGTCCCAGGAGCCATCTCTTGTGGTTTTGAAATCCTCGATGATTTATCCAAAGAGAGGGGTTTCATTTGATGAGTCTGCGAGCATCTGCCACGGATTAACTCCTCTCTTTGTTTCCTAAATGAAATACCAGTTCTTGCAGCTACGCTGCCCGTTCCCTGGGGCCTCAGTGATTGTGGGCATGGACAGGGAGTCCCAGAATGGTTTGGCAAGGGACCTTAAAGATGATCTGATTCCAACCCCTAACAGGGCTGAGATGGGAGAGGGGAAGTCCAAATTTCTCTAGCACACTCGAGCTGCAAGGACCTCACATCCAGTCTGTTGTTCTGCTCATTTTGTGACTCTTCCAGTAACTCCAGAAAGTCGGGATCTCATCTCAGACTGGTCCCAGACTGTGCACTTAAAAGGGCAGCTCTCTCTCACCATTTCACTGCTCCATTCTGGTTTTCTGTTCCTATTCCTCTGCCTGCAAAGCCCAGACTGGTTGGAAACGAAAGCCATGGGAAAGGGGAAAGGAGAGCAACTCTGCTGACCTTGGATTTGGGGTCTCTTTCACCTACTGGTGTCTCTCACATCTTCCCAAAGCTGAAAACGAGGTTGAGCTGCCACCAGAGAAACCCAGAATGGTTTGGGTTGGAAAGAACTTCAAAGACCATTTAGTTCCATCGCTCTGCCATGGGCAGGGACACCTTCCACTGTCCCAGGTTGCTCCAAGCCCCGTCCAACCTGACCTTGGACACTCCCAGGGATCCAGGGGCAGCCACAGCTTCTCTGGGCACCCTGTGCCAGGGCCTCCCCACTCTCGCAGCCAGGAATTCCTTCCCAATATCTAAACTAAACCTCCTCTAGTGAAACCCCTGTGGTTTGCAGCGGGGCTGCCCCAATCCCTGCCCTTTGTCGCTGTGAGTCCAGCTGGGCAGGAACAGCCCCCCCGGCTCCGGGGACGGGGGTTTCCTGTTGGAAATGCAAAATGGCAAAACCCTCTGAAAGATGAGAAGAGCCAAAACATGCACAGATGTTTTATCTTCCCACCTTTCCATCCCACTCCTGCTGTGCTGAGCTGAAAGTCCAAATGAGGAACATCCAAACTTTGAGTCTTAAAATGCCAATATCCTGCCCTGGTAACTTTCCAGGATGTTTATTACTGCGGGATTTGTCAGAAATTTTCACATTCATAATTCCTTTTAAGTGACTGATACTGAAGTTTAAAAATAACTTTATGTACTTTCAGCTTTGCTAGATGCACTTTCAGTATGGAAATTTGACTTAGACTAATTTGCAAAAAGGGACAGACCACTTCCAAAACAAACTCCACTTTCTAGGACAAGGGGAAAGGGTTTTAAACTAAAAGAGGAGAGATTTAGATGGGATATTAGGAAGGAATTCCTGGCGGTGAGGGTGGGGAGGCACTGGGAAGGGTTGCCCAGAGAAGCTGTGACTTCTCCATCCCTGGAAGTGTCCAAGACCAGGTTGGACAGGGCTTGGAGCACCCTGGGATAGTGGAAGGTGTCCCTGCCCATGGCAGGGGGTGGGACTGGATGGGCTTTAGGGTCCTTTCCAATCCAAACCATTCTGGAATTCTATGATTCCAGTCACTTCCTCACAGCCGTTTGTTCCAGCAATCCCACCACGACATTCCACCAGTATTTTCCCAAATAGTTTCACAGCTTCTGGGCTCTGGGCTTAGGACAAGGTGAGATCCTGTTGGAAAAGCAATCCTTAAAGATCTGGGATGTGGCCCTGGTGCGCAGCCCTGAGCGCTCTGCAGGGAGGGCTCACACTGAGGCAGCAGCTGAATATTCTGTGTTTCCAAAGCCTCTTCAGATGGGACGGCTCCGTCTCTTGGCAAACTCCTTGGGAATTCTCCTTTATGCCTTCCAGGCTGCCCCTCCTCGCATGCGACTGAGCATGGGGGGTTTATTTTCATCTAAAACTGGAGTATTAAAAACCAGCAGGAGATAGGGAGGGAGGTGAGGCTGCTTTGTGGTGGCTGCAGGAAAGGGAAGAGGGCAGAAATGTTCTTCCCAGCGCTGCGCGTTCCGCTGCCACGGATCCACCTTCGCGCTGGAGACACCACATCTGCCTGGGGAGGGGAGGAGGGGGGACAGCCCGGGCAGGAGAGGAGCTGATTAAATCAAGGAGAAGTTTGGCAGCGCTGGGGAACAGCCTGATGTGGATCAGCCAGCACGTGTGCAACACATGTTGGAGCTTGACGTTCCCAGCCGGGGCCGTGGGCGCGCGCGGACGGCAGGGAGCAGGATGGGAGCCACGGACCTCCCTCCCACGAGGGGCTCAGTCCTGCCCACAGCACCCTGTTATTCATGGAATTCCAGAATGGTTTGGCTTGGAAGCGACCTTAAATCCCATCCTGTTCAGCTCCTGCCATGGGCAGGGACACCTTCCACTATCCCAGCTTGCTCCAAGCCCCGTCCAACCCGACCTTGGACACTGCCAGGGATCCAGGGGCAGCCAGAGCTTCTCTGGGCACCCTGTGCCAGGGCCTCCCCACCCTCACAGGGAAGGATGTCTTCCTAATATCTAATCTAAACTACTCTTTTTTTGTTCAAAACCATCAACCTTTGTCCTCCCAATTATTTTTCAGGATTCTACTCACTCCGATGCCCTTTGTGTGAGGAATGTTGTGCCTGGGATGTCTGGGAAGTGCCTGAGGGAATTTTGAAGAGATCTCTCTTCTGGATGCTGTGCAGAGCCAAGAGTTGGACTGGATGATCCTTGTGAGTCCCTTCCAGCTCAGGATATATTCTGTGATTCTGTGATTAGGTGAACTTGGCCTTTTATCTGTTTACTTTCAGGAACTCACTCAAATCGTGGCTATCTCAAGGCTTGTCCTGGTGGGATTTAACTCCTCCAGTGACCACACTCAGCCCAGGGACAGTCCTGAAAGGCTGCTCATGTCCTGTGTGCTTAGATGGGATCTCCCAGAGCTGGAGCAGGGAGCCCAGAGCACAATTTGTGTCCAGGGAACTGCTGGTCTCTGCTCCCAGGGAACAAGAGACAGGATAAGTTGCACCTGGGGAGGTTTAAATTGGATATTAGGGAAAATTCCTTCTTGAAAAGGGCTGTCCAGCCCTGGCAGAGCTGCCCAGGGCAGTGGTGGAGTCCCCATCCCTGGAGGGATTTAAAAGCCGTGTGGATGTGGCACCTGGGGACATGGGTCGGTGGTGGCCTTGGCAGTGCTGGGGGAATGGTTGCACTTGATGATCTTAGGGGCGTTTTCCAACCTAAACGATTCCATGATTCCATGACTGAGCCTGTCCCAGCTCTGGTGCACCATCTCCAGCCCATTTTCAGTGGGCAGCCTGTAAGGAGCAGCTGATTCCTGTCCCAAAGCCACCTAAACCCGGGCACTGATGGATGGCTTAAGTCAGGAGGGGCTGATGTGGCAGCTCCCACCTGGCACCTCCAGGCTGCTTTCTAGGGATTATCCACTTTCCTTCCCAAGTCCTGGGGCTCCCTGAGAGTTACACCTTTGACATCTGCAGCCACAGAGACTTGGGGGAAAAAAAAAAAAAGTTGAGGTTTCACTGTTTCTTCCTGCAGCGAATTTCGATTCCGAGCGGCCTCAGCCAGTGACAGTGCCTGGGAATGCCTGGGAACGCCTGGGAACGCCTGGGAATGCCTGGGAACGCCTGGGAATGTCAATGCCGAGCCCTGCAATGCGTCCCCAAAGAAAAGCAGAGTCATATGGATTTTGCAGCAAACGTTTTGCCAATTTCTAGTCCTCCTTCACAAGCCTGATGGCATTCTTGGCCGCCTTGGGTTCAGGATTTACGGGGACATGTTCCCAGCCTCCTGGGGGAAGCAGGGGCTCTGGCTGCAAGCTGTTCCTGGGTAAGGATCAGGCTGCTCCTGGGTTTATCCTGTGCTCTCAGGAGAAGCTGTGTGTGGAATCTGAGCAGGGATGGATTTATTTTGTGCATCTGTTACATCTGCAGCGCTCACTTGTTACTCCACAGCCAAAGCTGTGTTTAAATCAGGCCTTTTAAAGCCTAAAACCTGCTGCAAAATTTCCCCATCTCCAAACAATTTAGTTAATTAACCAGCTAACTCAGCTCTGGCTGGCTCTCCCTGGAGATATCCCATCCTGAACGAGATTTTTCCTTAGATTTGGATGAAATGCAATGATTGAGTCATGATTTTTTTTTCCCTGGCTCAGTTGCTGGAGCAGGGAATGTTGTTCACAATACTGGCTGTTGCCATATGCTTTTTTCATCAAGTTAAAGGGTGCAACTTTCTTTTTTTTGCTTCCCCCTCCACTGACTCACTCCCCAAATATGTTTCTGGTTAGGATGCTTTGTGACTTCTTCCTGACATAAGGTTTTCTAGTTTGCAGGCAGCTTTGGGAATCGCCTCTGTGAGCTCTAAAACATCCCAGCTCCCAGGAGGAGAGTCCTGGAGAGAAGGAGCAGCAAGATGCTGGGGTTTGGGTGCTTGCAGTCTTTGGGAGCTCTCCTGCTCCAGAAATGGTTTTCCAGAAGCCTGGAAGTCCCACTCTGACGCCCTTTGTGTGAGGAATGTTGTGCCTGGGATGTCTGGGAAGTGCCTGAGGGAATTTTCAAGAGATCTCTCTTCTGGATGCTGTGCCGAGCCAGGAGTTGGACTGGATGATCCTTGTGAGCTCCTTCCAGCTCAGGATATTCTGTGATTCTGTGATTAGGTGAACTTGGCCTTTTATCTGTTTACTTTCAGGAATGCTGTGAGGGAAGGACAGGAGATGCTGCCTGCAAAGGACCTTGGAGGGACAGACGGGCAGACAGGTCCCTCCTGGAATTCCTTCAAGGCCTTGCCCTCAGGCCACCCCTTGCTGACTCCCAGACCTTCACCACTGATGCCAAATTCCCTTGGAAAAGGTGAGTGAGGAGCCACCCCAATGCTCCCAACATCCCAATGGGCAGCTCCCAGCACGTGGCCAAGGGAAGGAAAAAACTCCCCGAAAAAAGGAGGCTACAAATCATTCCAGTGGCGCTGCCTGAACCTGACCTTGCACCTGTGAGCATGGGACTGGCTGTCTGAGCACCAGTGTCCCCCACAGTTGTGGATGTGCACCCCATCCTCACTTCCCAACGTCCTCACAGCCCAGGAGATGCCAGAGGCCGGGAAGAAAATCCTGTCTCTCTTCCAGCTGCAGGAACTGAGATGCTGAGAGTTAAGTGGCTGGCCCGAGGCCAGAGTGCCTGGAAACGAGCCCAGCTCTTCCCTGTATTAGCTGGGATATGACCCTGCAGCGTTCCTTGCCCTGCTGGAAATGTCACCCGTGATCCCTGGAGCAGCCATCCTGCAAAGAACATCTCCTGCTTCCCCCCCCCCCCAAAAGACGTTTTTCCCCCAAGCACACAC
>VZTE01005852.1:181-10485 GCA_013397775.1 Eulacestoma nigropectus | reverse complement strand
AGAACCTCTCCCCCCCCCCCCCCCCCCCCCAAAACTGCTTTTTCTCACAGGACAACCCCCATCTGTCTGATCTGGTGGGATGCAGGAGGGCAGGAACGCGCCAGCCTCCCTCTTGTAGCGCTTCTCATTTCCTACAGCCCTGCCTGGAAAGTTGACTCCGGGCTTCTCCACACTGGGAATGTTCCAGAGAAAGTTATTCCAGCTGAGTGACTCTCCAGCAGCGCGGCCCTGGGTGTTGGGTTGGTGGCAGAAGACACGTAAGGACACAGCAGGGTGGCCCTGTCTGATCCTGGCACCTCTCCCAGGGAAAAGAAATTGGGATTCTCATTCCCCCTGCCCTTCCTCGAAGCATGGGAGCTGCTCTTCCCTCTGCCACCTGGGATGTCACCTGCCATGACCACAAGCAGGTTGGGTACAGAAGGTGGCAGCTGTGGTGTCACCTGCCAAAGCCACCTGAGATGCCAGTGCTGCTCCCAGGATTTGGGTTCTCCTAAGGAGGGGCTCATTCTGTTGGACAGCAGCTCCCACCTTTCCACTGGGGTCTCTTCCAGGAAGGACAGGCCATTTATAACCAGCCCTCCACATGGTGACCTCTCCTTGGAGATCCAGGAGTGAATCCTGCAGATGCTGCCTAATTTCCATGGGATTTGATGGAACTTTGGGGTTTTTTACTGTGGGTTTTTTTCCTTGTTCTTTCCAGTGCTGCTGTCATGGTTTTTTCTTGTCCTGGCTCTGTCACCATCCGGTGTCATCACTTGGGAGATGGAGTTGGAGGAGGAGGCAGAGGTGTTTCCTCGCAAGGAACAAATGTTGGAATAACCCATCCTTGCTCCGCTGGCAGCATCTCCAGTGCCCCAAACACACTGGGGAGCTGGAAGCAGAGCCTGGCCACTCCACAGCCCTGCAGGGAAGGACAGGGGACTGGAGGCTTGGAAAAAATACCCTGGCAGCACAACCTCATGGATTTTCCCTTTAAGGAAAAATAAATCTGGATGTGTCAGGATTTGGGCTGTCAGATGGGGATGGGGCTCCCCTGAAGCAGCCAATGCTTGGTGCAGAGAGCTTTGGGAGCCAAGCAAGGGGATAAATCCCTGACTGTTCATCACTCGACATCCCAAGATGGGAGAGCAGCAGGAGCCTGGGTTGGGATCCCAAACCTATCCGGTGCCCCCCGTCCATCCCTGAGAAGGTGGCACTGAACTTCCCGCTTGTTCCTTCAGTTCCTGGTCCCCAGGGCTCTCACTTGCAGATCCCAGCTGAAGGCTCGACATCCAGGATGGGAAATAACCACCCTCCATCCTGATAGGACAAGGGGTGATGGTTTCACACTGCCAGAGAGTAGGGTTGGATGGGATATTGGGAAGGAATTCCTGGCTTTGAGGGTGGGGAGGCCCTGGCACAGGGTGCCCAGAGCAGCTGTGGCTGCCCCTGGATCCCTGAAGTGTCCAAGGCCAGGCTGGATGGGGCTTGGAGCAACCTGGGATAGTGGAAGGTATCACCCATGGCAGGTGGGGAACAAGATGGGATTGAAGATCCTTTCCAAGCCAAACCATTCCAGGATCCTACAATTCCCTGATTTCTGCCATGGTGACCTCTTCTCGCCTGAACCAGTTCCCCACTCTGTGCCAGTCTCATTCCCAGGAGCTTCCTGATGGCCTCTTAAGCCACTTCGGAGCACTGACCTGATTCTCTCCTTGTCTCCAGGAAGTTTCCTATCCTGCTGCCATGGGCCTTGGCTTCTCCTCCCACCCTCCCACGGCTGCACGGCCGCGTCTCGCAGCGCATTCCTCCGCGTCGGAATCTCCGCCTTGCTATCTAAGGAGTTGAAGGATATTTCCGACCCAGCCCTGCCAGAAAATACTGGCATCCACCTCCATCTCCCGTCCTCCCGTGCACACATCCAGCTCCTCGAGCCCTCTGATTCTCTGCCATGTTTAAACAACCAACACTGACAGGCAGCTCTCGATCCAGCAGCTAATTTTCTTTCCTGGCTGGAAGGTTTTTCCCCCCTTTTCCAAGCCCCAGCCGGTTCCTGCAGTTTCCTCTCCTAGTGACTGGGTTGGACTCTTCCTGCTGAGTGTCCGTGCTGAGATTTACCTGCAAGTGGGACTGGAGTGAGGCTGTGCCTGGCATTAACTTCAACCCCACCTTTGCTGAGCATCTCAGAATCACAGAATGGTTTGGAAGGGACCTTAAAGATCACCTGGTTCCAACCCTGCTGCCATGGACAGGGCTGCCACATGAAGCTGGAATGAGGCTGTTGCAGCTCCAGCACCCTCCAGTTCAAGCAATGAGCTGCCAAAAGGTTTTTCTGGCCAAAGAAGGTGGGAGAGTCCCACTGGCACAGAGTGGGCACAGCGACCACCCAGGACTCCTGTTTCTGGCTCAGCTTTAGAACCCTCTGATGGTGGGGTCACTCCTTCACTCCCTCACATCTAAACAGCCCCCCCAAAGAGCCAGTCTGAGTCTTTCTCCAGGTGATTTGTCCATTGCTTTTCGCCCATCCCTTGTGGAAAGGGCATTTCCTCCCTCTTCCATCCCTCCCTCTCTAGATAAACCCTCTTTTATCTACCTGAAGATGTTATCATCTTTCTTTCTCTAGGGTAAACAGCCTGAATTCTTTCAACCTTTCCTCATCTGTCACTCCCCTGTCCCAGCAGGATCTGCTGAAGAGCCGGGACTGGGGGTCCCCAGTGGGGACCTCCGTGAGCCCACCTGACCCTATTTTGCAGGGAATGTGGGGCTGCACCAGGAGCACCACAGGACCCTCGGCTGCAGACACCGTGTGTCTTCCAGAAGCTCACAAATCACCTCCATTTCACGGGATTTGGGGGATTCCCAACGCAATTGCCCATTCCTGGCCAGCTGAGAGCCCACCTCCCCTTCCTACGGGAGCTGCCGATCGCTTCAGAGCGCTCTGCTCGGAGACGAAGTTCATCCCACCCGGCTGATTCAATAACATCGACCTTATTAAACCACTCTGGCCTGCTCTGTCTCTATTTTTCCAGCACTAACTGCATTACCATCCCGCTCGCATCCGATCTTTCCGGTGAAGGCTGGAGCTGGAAAAGCACAAAGCCACCCAGCTGTCTGGGCATCATCCGTCTCCAGCATCCCCTGGCACAACAGGTGCCCGAGTGTGCTGCAGCTTCTCGGGGCATCTCAGGGGTCTGAGGGGCAAATAAAAGGTATCAACCCCTTCCACAGATGGATTTGTTTTGTGATTATGTTCCCCAAATCCCTTTTTTCAGCCCACAACACTTCTCTGAGAGCCGAAGAGATCCACGGTGGAGAGATGTGGATGTGACAGGGAAATCTGAGCCCGGTGACCATCGGGGCACGACCCCCCTGTTTCCCTGAGGCCTCCTGGTGTTAATTTCCCTTCAAAAGGAAGCAATTTGGGGTTATTTTTTAACCAATGCTGCACACAGGGGCTGTTGTGCTTTTCCACAAAGTGAATCCCCACCAGCCATCCTGGGCAGCGTGATCCCAGCTCCAGCAGGGATCTGCATCCTCAGGGGTTTGAAGTCACTGCCTTGTGTCCAGTCTGGACTTCTCCATCTGGAAAATGGGGAGAAAATTGCTGTGATTGCCTTGGCTGCAGCCATTCACACGGGGATGTGATATGAGAATTCGGGTGACCTGTGCTCACACAGCCCCAACACAGCAAGAAGAGCCAGGACATAGAATCCCAAAATCCCAGACTGGTTTGGGCTGGAAGGGACCTAGAAAACCATCTTGTTCCAACCCCCCTGCTATGGACAGATAGCCTTTGTTTTGGTTAAAAACAAGACAGCAGAGATTTTGGGGGGCTGGAGAGCCCCATGGACACCCCAATGAAGAGGTTGTAGGGGACAAAGCTGAGTCACTTCCCCTGGACCTGTGACTTGGGGTCGGGGGCAAATTTGGGGCGCCTCACATAGGGTGAAAGTGTCCTTCTCCATCAGGGCTGTGCCCCCAAACACCCCACGGAGCCCCGCGGTGTCCGTGCTTTGCTCCTGTTATCACCCAGCTCTCGCAGAGCTCTGACGTGGGAATCGATAAAAACCCTCCTTCAGTGCTTTTTGGTCTCTGGCAGCGCATGAGCAAAGGCGGCCAAAGCCCAGCGGCTCCGTCCTTGGTGCCCTCCTCCTCCTCCTCCTCCTCCTTCCCCTCCTCCTTCTCCTTCTCCTCCTTCCCCTCCTCCTCCTCCTCCTCCTCCTTCAGCCTCGCAGCTTCCCGCAGCAGGGGTGGGATTTGTTGGGAAGGTGTGATTTATAGGACAGGTGTGATTTATGGCGCTGCTGCTGTACTCGGTGGGGCTTTGCAGCCTTGGAGAACTCCCTGCACCAGCGTGGCTTGCTTCATCCTATTCCCGAGGTTTTGGATGTTTCTGGGACCAGACAACGGGAACAAGAGGTGCTGTTTCTGCTGCCAGCCTCTCCTTCCTTCTGGCTGGGCTTGGGGGCAGTGGACCCCCTCTGTGGGGAGCTCGAGACCATGTGGGTCCTTCTCAGGATGCCACATGAAAGGGAGGTGTGGGATTTTGGGGGATAATCGGTCCACAAGTGTGTCCCAACTGCTCTCCACATGTTCCCATTCCCCTTCCTGAGCTGCTGCTGTCATACCCCTGGCCATGGGAATGAAGAATAAACCCGCCTCAGAGCATTTTGGGGGGCTGTGGGGTGGGGACAGGACCCTGGCACCAAGTGGGTTGGTGGTGGAGCCAGCATGGAGCATCCCAGTGCCATCCAGAGGGGACGGGTGGCCCAGGCTGGGGCTTCGGGGGGTTCCACAGCAGGAAAATCCCTCCCCATCCTCATGTCCCTTGAGCAGCACTGGCCAGCCCCGTCCCCAGGGCTGGACTTCCTTCTTCATTCCACAATTTGGGGATTTTTGCCAAGCTCCAGAGCAACTCCAGAGTGCATCCAGAGAGTGGGAGTTGTCCAGCATGCCTCAGGGATGCCCCAGGCCTCAGTTCCCTAAAAAAGCCTGCCAGAGCAGCTTCACCTCCCCCTCAGAGAGGGAAAACTGATGGGCTGGGAGCCAATTTCCCGAACCGTTGGGGAGGGAAGAGCTGGGGCTGGGGAGATAACGGGATGTGTCGGTGCCAGGGCTGGGCTGATGCTGCAGCGCTCGGTGGTGCCGGGTGTGGGGCTGCCCCTTTGGGATCACACAGGACGGGGCTCCACAGGGCGCTGGGGGCAGTTTTCTTCCCTTCCTTCATGACCTGGGAGGCCTGCAGGGTTGCTGGATGCCGGCACAGGGTGAGTTCCCACAGCTCCACTTCCCATCAAGTGCCTTCTCCCAAAAGGGCCTGAAGAGCAGCTGTGAATAATGGATGGTGGGATTTGGGGATTTTTTTTTCTTTCCCTCCACTGCTTCCCAGTAAATCACTCCCAAATAGATGTTTCCCACTGCCTGGCCAGCTCTGCAGAGAAATGTCAGATCAATCAGATGAATTATTTGGGGTTTTTGGTGTTTCTTCTTGCTGACTAACAGTGGATAAATGATTCCGGGTGTTACTTCTGACACCCCAGAGTCACCAGCCCCAGGGATGGTGATTGAGCGTTGCCTGACATTCGGATTTTCTTTGAGCCCCAGCTCCATGGGAGAAATCCAGCCTTCCAGCCTGGACTTGGTATTTGCAAAAGCAGAAGAATAGGAGGCCTTCTGGAGGTGGAGAAAAGCCAGAACGGGAGTGGCAAAGGCTCAAAAAATCTGATGGACAATAGAAAGTGATTTAATAAGTTGCATATTGTGGGAGAAGAGGGGGTGTGGGAGATGTTTGAGCCTTTGGGCTGGATGGAGGCGATGGTCCGACATCCCTGAAGGTTCTGGAGATGTCTGAAAGATGGATGTGGACAGCAGCACCGGAGAGGGACAAATGGGAAGTCACAAGGTGAGGATGATGAGTGGTCCCAGACCCATCAGTCAGGCACAAGTGATGCAGAGGAAGCTCAGCAATGGGAGGGATTCCTGGGCATGGCTCTTGGGAGACACTCAGGCACCAGGCAAGGAGATGCAAGGATGTTTTTCAGCCCTGGGGATGAATCAGCTTTTAGGAAAATTTACCTGGGATTTATCCAAATTCTCCATCACATGGATTCAAGTGTTCGGCTAACAACTCCCTTCGGCTAAAAGTGATGTTTTAGGATGCTCTAGAACCCGCCAGCCCTTCCAGAAGGACACAAAATTCAAGGACACCTCTGACACTGGGTACAAGTGACTGGAGAATGATTTGGGGCACGTTGCCTCCTGTGTGGGCCAAAGCAAGAGTCACACTCAATGGAGGTCATCCCTGGCAGCTGGAAACATCAGAAGGACGCAGAAAAAGGCTAAAAGATAAATGACAGCAGAGGAATTAATGTCAGCAGGAAACCAATGCCTGACATTGCCAGAGAACAAGCAGAGTGGTGTGTTATGAAGAGCTGATTGCAGAGGAGAAAACCTCCCAGCCTGAGGCTTTGAGAGCTTAATTGACCCAAATTCCTGGAAAGAAGGTGAAGAGGGGACAGAGAAGAGCCCTGCAGGGGGGTTTGTCCTGCAGCACAAGCCTGGCAGGCTCCTGTGCACCGTGGCTGATTTCAGGAACTAGAGGCAAGAAAATGAGAGGGGAATTTGTAGCTGCAGGGCCTCGAAACCTCAGCTTGACTTGCCAAGGAGGAGGTACCTCAATCCAGCTTCGTGTCTCTTATCTCAGCACAGCTACCTTTTGCAGGCGAGGATTTATTCCAGATGCTGCCAGGAGAAGCTGTGGATGCCCTGGAAGTGTTCCAGGCCAGGATGGACAGGACTTGGAGCAAACATCATGGAAGGTGTCCCCGCCTATGGCAGGGGGGAAAAGAGATGATTTTTAAGGTCCCTTCCAACCCAAACTATTCCAGGATTCTGTTCTATGATTTTGTAACCTTTGGGCATGAAGGACCAGGCTGGATGGCTGTGACAGTGTTGAATCTTGGTCCCTGGCTTCATCCCATGTGGCCTTGGCCATCAGATGAGGGGACATGGAGTGACAGGACACAGGGAATGGCTTCCCATGCACAGAGGGCAGGGTTAGATGGGATATTGGGAAGGAATTCCTCCCTGTGAGGGTGGGGAGGCCCTGGCACAGGTTGTCCAGAGAAGCTGTGGCTTCCCCTGGATCCCTGGATGTGTTCCAGTCCAGGTTGGATGGGGCTTGGAGCAACCAAATCACAGTCACAACCTAGAAAGACGAAACCTCACCATCTCCAGTGCCTCTTCAAGATCCTCATCACAAATATCCTTCATCCTTTCATTACAAGGATACGGGATTAACTCCATGCATGACCCAGGTGGTGGCACACTTGTGGGACACGTAGCTGTGACAGCATCATTGCTCTGCATTTACATCCAGAAAAATAGAAGAGCCACGTCACGAGGACGTTTCTGAAATGACAAAATCAGGGAAGAAGGAATGTGGCCAGGAATAAACAAGGAAGCAGAGTTACCCAGCAGGCTTCCTTTGCCAAGAGCGTGACCTTGTCCCTGCTGGGAAATGGTCATTTGTGAAAAGGGAGCCTTGGCTGCGTCCAAAAGATGCTTGGAGGTGGAAGGGGATGAAGAGGCAGGGCATTGGAATGAGATGGTCTTCAAGGCCTCTTCCAACCCAAACTATTCCGTGATTCCATGATTTTGTGAAGTAAAGGGCTTGCAAACCTCACATGAGCAGTGGTACCAGTGGCAGTGGTTTGGAAGGGAGAATATGAGCTGGGAAGTGTTGGAGACACAAAAGGTGCCAAAGGGAACAACAAGCACCTGCATTTCTCATTTTTAGTTGGTTTTTTTTTCTTGAAACTTCATCCTTGTTAAGGAAGAAGCTGCAGACAGGGAATATCAAGAGCCAGGTGAAGCAGAGAGGTGACAGGAGCCTGCTCACCACCAGGTTAGAGAACACTGTGCTCGGAGCATTTGAGCAAACAGAGCCTTTGTTTACACAGAGATTTCGGGAATTTCTCTGCCTCTGCATACGGAGACAGGCCGGGTGCTCAGTCCTGGTGCTTTCCCAGCTCCAGTCACCCACATGCACAGGGCAGAGTTCCATGGCTGGTCACCCTGGGAAGAGCCAGTCTGACCGGCTTGCCCGGAGCAGCCAAGCAGGAACACGGGCAGGAACGCCAGCTGCTTTCAACAAGTGCCCACAACACTTCAAAAACCAAAATAGAGATCATGAGCTAAAAAAAAAAAAAGAAAGGGACAAAAACTGGGGACAGGGAAATTATCACTCAGCTTCACCACTGGTTTCCCGGTGATGTCCACTGAGCCCTTTCACTGGAAAAGTATCCTGGTTTCCACGAAGAAGGGGCAGACGGGCTGGGAGCTGCGCCGCAGGCAGGTCTGGTAGGTATCATCCCAATCCCGATGGAAGCGGCCGTGCGTTTCGGCACCTTATTTGGCTATTGCTGCTCATAGGGAGCGAGGACTTGTTGCAAACAGTGGGAAGAGCCCTGGGGATGCTTGGCTGGCTCTGACGCAAGAGCTGCGCCGGTGCATTTTTGACCTTGCTTTGCCTCCCGGGCCGAGCACTGCAGCTCAGGGAGCCTTTCCCTCCGCCGAGGAAAGGAGCCCCCGGGATGGAGAGGGCAGGGAGAGCGGCTTCCTCAGGGAAGGAGAAACCCTGCGAGTGGGTTTAGGAGCAGAAGGAGCCGGCAGCCTTTCCTCAGCGCGCAGCCAGCTGTACTAAAAGGTTACCAGCTCCGCGGGGCCGTATCCAATTGCATCAGCTGGGAACCTCGTCCAACACGCCGGGCCGAGAGTAACCCTTTCTATTTATTGCCCTATTGTTTGAGGCTGGAGGAACACGGAGATACCATCTGGGAAAGCTTTGTTGTTACAGACCGGCATTTGCCTGCGCTCCAGAGTCACCCTCTAAATCACGCTCCTGCTTCCACATTCGGGGGGATGGAATGGGGGTCGCTCTGAGCAGGGATTGGGGCCCCCGGAGGGTTTGAGGGGGGAGGTCACCTGCTGCAGCATCACCCAATTTCCCTCTGGCAGCATCACACACGTTAGCAAAAACCCTTGGATAAAACCTGGCTAAGGCTGCCCAGAGCGACCTCAGGAAAGGTTTTATTAGTATTAAAGGTATATTAGGTATTAAAGCAGAGGAACAGCCTTTATAAATATCTCAATTTTAACGGCAAAGTGAAAAGTGGGAAAATTCTACCATCCCATTAAGAGGATTTTGTTGCCTGTCTGGTGCCAAAGCAGCCTGGTCTAGTGGAAGTTGGGGGGAACTGGATGGTCTTTAAGGTCCCTTCCAACCCAAACCATGCCACGACTCCATGGTCCTAAAGCTCCCACCGCCATTCACTGGGAATGTGGGAATGGTGCTCATGGAGATGAGCCATCCCTGAGGCTGCCAGGGCAGGCACATCTTTGCTGGGATGTGACTTCCCCATCACCTGGCACGGGGCAGGATACATCCACAGCGCTGGACCTCAAACCACAGCCCCTTCCGCGTGTCGGATTTTCAGGAAGCGCGGTTGCTTGGCGGGATGTGTGTATCACTGGGTGGAGGAGCTACAGGAAGCGGATAATATTTTTTTTTTCCTCCATTTGTGCCGGTTCAGACCCTCTTATTTAAAGACAGTTCCCATTTCCCATATTCACACAGACTATGAGGATGGAGGGAACCAGCTCAGCTCCCAGCCTCAACGGGGGCACGGACTACTATGCCAAGGTAGGGTTTTGCCGAATGGGAAGGGTTTTTCCTGTGAATTTGGGGCCAGTGTTAAAAGACACCCCAAAGGGTGCAGAGTGGGCACGGCTGCCACGGAACCCACGCGTGTTTGGGACGCCAAGGTTCCGCCAGCTCTAATGGGTGCCCTCTGGGCTGGCTCCCGAATTTCCCACTCTGGATGCCCTGGGACCACTGGCCAGGAGCTGAGCCAGGCAGGGCTGAGCAAAGCCGGGCACAGCCGGGCCGGGATGAGACAAGCTGGGATGAGCTGAGCCAGGATGAGGAGGGCCGGGCTGGGCAGAGCCGAGCCGGGATAAACCGAGCTGGGATGAGCTGGGCCGAGCCGGGGTGGGCACAGCCCAGCCGGGATGAGCCGAGCCGGGATGAGCCAGGCAGAGCCGAGCCGGGCCGGGATGAACCGGGCCGGGATGAGCCAGGCGGAGCCCAGCCGGGCCGGGATGAACTGGACCGTGATGAGCCAGGCAGAGCCGAGCCGGGCTGGGATGAACCGGGCCGGGATGAGCCAAGCCAAGATGAGCCGGGCCGGGATGAGCCGGCCCGGGATGAACCGGTCCAGGATGAGCCAGACAGAGCCGAGCCGAGGCGGGCCGGGGCGAACCGG
>VZTE01005851.1:600018-616235 GCA_013397775.1 Eulacestoma nigropectus | reverse complement strand
TGAGTGGCGGGGGGGGCGGCGGGGGCGGGGAGGGGGGAGAGGGGGCGCGCGAGCGCGGGACCGGCGGAGAGCGGCGTGAGACCCGCGCGTGACCGATGGTGCCCGGTGAGCGCGCGCCGGCCGGGGTGGTGAGGGCGCGCGCGGATGGAGGAAGGGGGACCCGCGCAGGGCCCGGAATCCAAGGCCAGGCCCCGCGGTGCCCCGCGGCCGCAGTGCCGCCGGACTGAGGCCGCATCGCTCGCTGCTGCCGCCTTCCGCGGAACGAGGGGGGACCCTCCCGCAGCCGCCCCTGAGATGCCGCCGCTCCCAGTGCTGCGGGGGCCGGGCCGCCCTTCCCAGCTGATTCGTTTGCCCAGCGTGGGGGAGCCTAGCCGTGGGGCAGGCCCGAACCCTCCCAGTTGCGGCCCGACGGCGTCTGGAGGAGCCGGTGCTGTGCTCTGTGTTAAGGTCTTGGGGTGACCTGCCCGACTTGGTGGCTGCTTGTGTGTACCTGGGGCTCGGGCGTGCATCGCCCCACCCCGTGCTGGTGCGATACACGGGAAAGACACCAGCTCTAGAGGTGCTCCAGGGTCTGGGGAGAACCCCGAGCCCCAAGACTGGCATGACCTCCAGCAGGGATGGGGCACCGGCTGGGTTTGGAGGGTTCCTTGGCCTCTGCGGTGCTGGGGTCTGCCCTGCTGCCATCCTGCCTGCTGTGCTTCAGAGTAAGGCAGCGGTGAGTACCTGGAGCAGACCCAACTGTTGTGGACAGGGATAGCTGTTCCCCCTTGCAGGTCTGTATCTGCTCTCCACCAGTGTGTTGTGGCCATCTGTCCTTGCTTCTCCCCTTGAATCTCTTAAATGGGGTTACCCGCACAGATTGTAGACCATGGACACGGGTTCCAAGGAAATGTGACCTGGGCCCTGCTTGCCACGTTGGCGCTGCAGAAGTCTGTGGGCAAAGGGCACTTCTTGTCGGTGCTTGCCAGGGCTGCCCTGGTCTCAAACTGTAATGGAGGGGCTGAAGATGCCATCTCTTCCCAGCCAAGCGGGGTGTGAGGATCCACCCAGTGCCCTTTGGTGGCGGAATGCCTCGGCTGGGCCACCTCTGGAGCTGTGCCATCCTTGGGAGGGACACAAGTGGGCTTCGGTAAGGCTGAGCACCCTGGCTCTTGGTCCAGATACTCCTTCCATGCCACCAGCCTCGATCCCTGATGTCCAAAGGGCCTGGTCACCAGCTCTGTTTGGCAGTGGTATAGTGCTGCAGGAGTCGATCTCCACTGCCAGTGCCAAGTATAGCCCTCCGTATCTTGCTGCCTTCCAGGCTAATGGCGACAGCTGGCACAGGCTGCAGATAAGGGTACAATTGCTGCCAGGCAGTAAATCATGTCTGCTGCCCTGTGCTGCTCCACTGGCCTGGCCTTGACTGCCTCAGCTGGGCAGTGGGAGTGGGAGTGAGAAGAGCAGCAGCTCTGGAGCTGCTGCTGCTGCTTTGCTTGCCTTGTTTTCCCCTTGCAGAACTTCCTGCCTCTGCCAGCTCACCCCTTGTAGACTCTTTCCGTGACTCCTGTCTTCACTGCTCCCCTGGGAGGAAGGGACACAGCCCTGGGGGCTCTGTGTGTAATTTTGCATCAGGGTGCCAGCTGAGGGGGTGGAGGAGGGGGCAGCTCTTCCCCCCTGGGTTGCCTCTGCTCTTCCTCCTTGTGCGTGGCTTTCCAGTACTGGTTTTTGGGCTGGGCAGGGATCAGCTCCGATACTTGTCTTGGGTCACAGAGTGACTCTCGGCCCCCGATACCATTTGCCCGTGTGGGCAGGGCCCAAGCAGCGCCAGGCTCAGCCTCGTGTTCCTGTCGCAGCGCATCCCAGCTCCATCCTCTCTCCAATGGGAAGAAGGTGGCTTCCAGGTCTCTCTCACCCCGTGTGTCAGCAGCACGTTGCACGGCAGCCACAGCCCCATCCACCCGTGGACAGCATGGAGGAGCAGGGTCTGCCTCTTGGCTCCATGGCCCCTGCCTCAGCAGGCTGGGACAGGGCTGGCTAACTCCCTGTTTGTCCCCGAACCACAGGTCGGAGTGCCAGACGAGAGGGGCTGTGTGTCTCTGCTCCCTGCCCGGGGCCTGCCCTGCCCTCCGCCGGCGATGGAGTATGTGGTAAGGACTTCGGTGGAGGGCTAAGTGGCTTTGGTGGTGGATCCTGCCTGCCTCCTCTGCCTTCTGGGAGGGCTCCAGCCTCTTCCCCAGATCTCCACTGGCATCCCCTAACACCCTCTTCAGAGTGAAGGAGAGGTTGCGTGCAGGAATGCATAAACGTCGTGTGATGCTGCTGTGATGTGTGGGGGAAAAATCAGCTATTGGCTAGATTTAAGTATTCTCCTTTGCTTCATCTCTGCCCCGGAGGTTCAAGCATTGGCTGCAGTTGGACAGAGGGGGTGTCCTGCCCAGGGTGAGGTTTGTATATGTGGCTGCCCGCACCTTGCTGCGATTTCTTGCCAAACCACTGGCATGTTCCAGGCCTCTGACTCAGCTCCCAGGTTTTTTTCCTGGGAGGATGTTGGTAGCGGGGCTCTGAGCATCCCCTGTCTGCTTCTCTTCCTTGTCCCAGGCTGTGTGTGAAGTCCCAGTCTCAGGTGCCTGAAAGTAGTCCACGTCCCTCTGTTTCTCGTGATCCACTGTCTTTCTGTGGTGGCAGGGCACACAGAGCAGCTGGGCCAGGATGTGTCCCTGGAGCTCCTTGGGGGCAGTTGTTCTAGCTGCTCTGCTCATACTCTGCTGCAGGGGCAGGAGCTCCTGCCATCTGCCTAGCCAGGGGAAGGGCTGCAGCCTGTGAGATGGGGCTTGGTGCTGCCTCTTCAGGCAGGGCCGGTGTTCTGCGCCTTTGCACACCTCCAGGTTTGCCTTCTGCACTCAGAGCCCACTGGGAGGGAGCTCTGTTGCCCTGGGATGGACTCTGGGGCTGGAGGGGGCTGTGATGGTAGCGCATCTGGTCTCCGAGGGCTGGGAGCAGCAATGCATCTTGTCACAGGCTGTTGAATGATGTGAGTGGACTGGCCTCGAAGGTTCTGAGAAAATCAGGAATTACTCTAGCTTATAAAAAGCAGAGATGTGTCTGAGCAGGGGCTTCAGCTGGGAGGCTCATCAGCCCTTTGCTGCCTGGAGGTGATGGCTGCTCCAAGCCCTGGGGTGGTGGGAAGGGGCCAAGGAGATGCTCCTGCCCCTTGCAATTCCCTCCTGCTCTTATCCTGGGGAAGCATCAGGGCTCACAGAGCTGCCATGCCAGGCAACCCCAGGCCAACCAGTGGCCAGTCCCTCATGGGCAAACCCCACTGTCCTGTGGCCACTTGATGCTGCCCAGCCAGGCTCCCCTGGCAGCAGGGCTGCACTGGCCCCTCACCGGGCCAGCAGCTTCCTGGCTCCGGGCTTCCTGCTTTTCTTTAGAGGAGTGGTGCTGCAGCCACAGGAAGGTCACAGCGCTGAACAGCCAGGGGCCCCTGGAGGGGACAAGCACTTTGTGGAACAGCCAGCACGGGCTCTCCACGCCTGTGGGACCACCATGGCTGAGGTGGGGGGAGCTGGCATTCACAGAGCTAGTGTGCACGGCCAAGGAGATGCTTCAGTGACAGGCCCACTGTCATGTGCCATAGCCTCTTGCATCATGTAGGTGGCAATTTCCAGCCCTGTTCTGGCTTTCCTTTCCCTGTCCCCATGGCAATGTGTCAGGCTTTGTGAAGTGTGGCAGGCAGCTGCCAGTGCCAAGCAGTGCTGGGTGAAGGCTCCAAGCAGGGAGAGCCCTTTCCTTGGCTTGGATTTACCCAGTTTTGGTTTGGTGGCCAGAGCACCTGGTGGTTGGTAAGGGTCTGGCTCGTGGTGTGTCAGGGGTTGGGTTCTGCCTGAAATCTTGCCTCATCGTGTAGGTGGTGGAGGGGGGAGAGCTCTTGTCCCTCAGTGGGGCCAAGGCTGTGGAGGGCAGCACAATCGGCCTGGCCCAAGTTCCTGCTGCATGCGTGTTGAGGATAGGGGAACAGGGGAGACCTGCCGCTGAGCCCCCTGATCCACAGGTGGGAGCTTTGCCCAGCTGCCCGAGGTTGAAGGGGCCAATTTTTGCCTCTGGCACGTTCTCGCTGCCCACTCCCGCTAGCTCCGCCTGTGACCTTGATTTTTCTGCTCCAGATAAGCACTGCGTCCCCACCCCTCGCCGGGAGCCCCTCCTGTGCTGCGCCCCAGCCCCAGCGCAGCCCCCGCCACAGGCAGAGCCTGCTCCGCCGCCTGTGAGTCAGCACAGCTCTTCCCATCAGCCGCAGCCCCTTCATCTCTTTTCCCGGGAGGAACAGCTGGGATACGGGAAGCAGCAGTGATTAGCTGCAGCCTCTCCCACTGGCTCCCCACCATGGCTGGGGGTTCGTGCTGAGCCCTGCCTCGCCCAGCGCACAGCCTACCTGTATCCTGCTCCTGGCCGTCCTCCTCTTTATCCCACCAGCCCTCCAGGCAAGATCTGTGCTCTCAAAGGACTGCATGTCCCTGTATTCCAGGAAGCTGCGAGCACCGGTGTCATCTCGGCATCGCTGCTCCCCCCCGACAGAGCCCAGCAAGCCAACAGCGGCTGCTCACCACCAGCACGTGGGTTGTGTGGCGCTGGCTGCCACAGAAGGACCTTGTTCCCTCCTGGACATTGCTCGGAACGGGGCTGGGATGGGCTTGGATGCGCTCTGTGTCTGCCTTGTCTCCGGGCTTTAAATATTCATGCTTTTGATTTTCTCTTAGCGGGCAGCGGCACAGGGGCTGGAGTGAGCTGTGGGGCAGAGGGTGGCTGTGCTGAACCCAGCAGCAGGGCAGAGGGAGCTGGATCTGGCCCTGGATGAATACAATGGGATTCGTTGCTGGCCCGGTGTTGGAGTGGCAAGGGGCTTGAGGACCTCCAGGCTGGGGACAGAGCATTCTGAGCTCCCCTCCCTGTGCCAGCAGCTCCCCAGGGTGTCGCTGCAGCCGCATTTCCTCCCTGCTGTGGTGTGTTGCTCTCAGTCTGAATGGATCTGCACATCCTTGCTGACGCCGATCACGACTGATAGGCTGTGCCTGCACGGTGCTGGGCAGTCCCTGGACCCACTGCCCAGCGTCCCAGGCCCAGCTCTCCCTGCCAGCCATGCCGGGCTGGTGTGGACCTAGCGCAGAGCTCAGCCAAGGCTTCTGCTTAGGGGCAGCTTCCCAGCAGCTGCAGGCACTCGGACCCTCTGTGGGGCCCCTGTGAGGCCCAGCTGGCTGCATCCACCACTCTGGACAGGGCGGCTGTGGCCCTTCTCACCTATCTCCAGCATGGATCTCCTGCAAAAGAGCAAATACAGCCACCTGCGGAATGAGTCTGTCTCCTCTCTGGAGGAGGCCATGGGGGGCCTGGGAGTCCCGCCCTCCCCAGTGGAGTCCCTTGCAAGCATGCGGTCTCTGCCTGGTTCCCTGTCCTCCTCCTCCCTCAGCCACGCTGCACCTCTCGGGGAGCTCTCGCCTGAGTTGGAGGAGAGCCCTACAACCCTCTGCTCCTTCTTCCCCAAAATGGCCAACCTGAAGCTCTCCAATCCCGCCAACCTGCTCAGCTTGCGGGGCTCTTCAGCCGGCAGCAGCCCAGGGGAACCTGGTCTCCCTGGAATGCCAGCACTGGTGCCAGGGGGTGCTGCCAGCCCTGGCTCAGCGAGACCTGTCACTGTCTGTTCCCAGGATATGAACAAGCTGAGCTGTGGGAAGAAGACGCGGGTGGAAGGTGGCCAGCTGGGGGGTGATGAATGGACCCGCCATGGCAGCTTTGTCAATAAGCCCACTCGTGGCTGGCTGCATCCAGATGACAAGGTCATGGGCTCCGGGGTCTCCTACCACGTCCGGGTGAGTGCTGGGGAGTGGGGGAGAGTGGGAGGGGTCACAGTGGGGATTTAGGGACCTCCTGGTGATAAGATGCACCATGCTCTTTGGGGGAGGGGTGGGGGGCAGGGCAATGGGCAGTGGGATTCCCAGGGAAGTTACTGCTGCAGAGCTGGGGTGCTTGAGGCCCTAGCCCCCTCCCTTGCTGCATGGGGGGCAAACCCCATGGCTGGCCTTTCTCTCTTGCACAGTACATGGGCTGTGTGGAAGTGCTCCAGTCTATGAGGGCTCTGGATTTCAACACCAGGACACAGGTCACCAGGTGAGCTCTGCCTTTCGCCAGGGGCTGCTCCTTTTGGGGAGGGGTGAGGAAGTTGTCTGAGCCCTACGCAAGCCCTTGGTAGCATGTGGGGCTTTCAGTGGGAGCCAGGGGCTGCTGCAGCCCATCAAATACTAATACCAGAGCACTTTGCCCACCCAAAGAGCCCCAGCTGGCACTGCCTGAGAGCTTCCACTTTGTCACCCTGTCTCTCCTGTGCTGATCCCCGTGTCCTCAGTCCTGTGGTTGGGGGGTCTTGGGGCAAGGCAGGCACTGTGGGGACTGACATCTCACTTTACTCCTGCAGGGAGGCCATTGGGCTGGTGTGTGAGGCTGTGCCTGGTGCCAAAGGAGCCGTGAGGAGAAGGAAGGTGAGGCCAGGCTGCGGAGCTGCTGGGGGAGCATGCGTGGCTGGTTTGGGCACAAGGCCAAAGACCAGATCCCAGCCCAGCTGGCAGTGCCATGCTGGTCAACCCAAGGCTCTGATCTCCCAACTAAGGCTTGGGCCAGGGCCAGTGGTGAGGACAAGGTGCTCGTCTCTGCTGTGGAAGCAGTGGGATGTGCCCTGTCCTCCTGCTGCTGGGCTGTCTGGTCTGGGGAGCCCCTTCTCCACACTACCATTTGCCCCTAGCCCTGCAGCCGCTCCCTGAACTCCATCCTGGGCAAGAGCAACCTGAAGTTTGCAGGCATGCCCATCACCCTGACCATCTCCACCAGCAGCCTCAACCTCATGGCCTCAGACTGCAAGCAGGTGAGAGTAGGGAGGGGTTGGGCTGGCTTTGGACATGCAAGTATCCTCATGTACCTCACCCCAAGTCTCACTGGGGCAGGGGATGCCCCTAGCCTGCCCAGGGAATGTCTGGGTGGGCTATGTGATGAGTGCCCACCTCCCTGCAGTCCCTGGGGCTGAAGAGGTGGGAGGAATATCCCATGTGCTTTGCGGGATCTCTTCTGGAGATGGTGAGACCCAAGTCCCCTTGCCTGGGGCCAGATCTGGTTTTGACTCCACTCCTGGTGATGTCCCAGTCCTTTTCCTGGTGGTCTGTGGCTCATAACCAGGGCTCTGGAGCATTTTGAGCCCCCATGGCAGGTCAGCCCTGGGAAGAGTGGGATGTGCCACCCTGGGTGGGTGACAAGAAATTCCTGGCTATGTCCAACAAGCTCTCCACTTTGCAGATCATCGCCAACCACCACATGCAGTCTATATCCTTCGCGTCAGGGGGAGACCCGGTGAGTATGCAGGGTCCCCATCCATGCCCTTTGTAGGGGATCGGTGCCTCTCCTGCCCTCTCCTGAGGTCTCAGGCCCAGTGCTCCCAAGCAGCCCTGTCTCACTGCTGCTGTCTCACCTACAGGACACAGCCGAATATGTTGCCTATGTTGCCAAAGACCCCGTCAATCAGAGAGGTGAGGGTGCTGCAAGGGTCCTCAATGCCAGAGCCCCACTTTGGAGGTGTTTAGGATCAGCTCAGTGGGTGACCCATAAGAAAGCTCTGGGGTGTACAGGGCAGGCTCAGGGGTGAAGAACCTTAGTGCTGGAGTTCCACAATCCCATCCCACTATTTTCTACCCAGCCTGCCATATCCTGGAGTGTCCTGAAGGCTTGGCACAGGACGTGATCAGCACCATCGGGCAGGCCTTTGAGCTGCGCTTCAAGCAGTACCTGAAGAATCCCCCAAAGCTGGTGACCCCCCATGACAGGTCAGGGCAGAGTTGTGTGAGAAGGAGGAAGGTGGTTTTGGAGAGGGGATGCAGCCGTGGCTGCTGTCACGGGCTTATCTGTGCTCTTCCAGGATGGCAGGGTTTGATGGCTCTGCCTGGGACGAAGAAGAGGAGGAACCAGCCCCGGATCACCAGTACTACAATGACTTCCCTGGCAAGGAACCTCCCATTGGGGGTGTCGTGGACATGCGGCTGCAGGATGGGGCTGCTCAGACCCCAAATCACTTGGGTGCCACACTGGTGAGGCTCTGGGCATGTCCTCTTGGGGAGGCACCGTCTTATAATGGAGATGTAGGGACCCCAACTGAGCCATGGGTTCTGCTGAAGGTTATTCATGTCACCCCTGTGTCTCTAGCAGCCTGGAGTGTGGGGAGCAGGAAGGGGGATGAGCAGGAAAGGGGGTGGGGGCTCATCACTGCCTCTCCCTGCAGCCTGTCGGCCAGTCATCCGGTGGGGAGTATGACCCTCAGAAGCAGCATGCTCCTGCCCAAGGTAATGGGATGGGTGTGGCCAGTCTCCATCCTCTTTCATGGACCCCAAGGGCTCTGATGGTGGGCACTGGTGGGGGGCCAAGGTGGGCTGAAGCCCTGGTGACCACAGTGCTCCTGGTAGCAGGGAGAGAGAAATATCCAGCTCCGGCAGGCACATCTGGCCGCACAGACCTGTTTGATGACCCGTCTTACGTCAACGTGCAGAACATAGACAAGACACGCCAAGTTTCAGCTGCCAGTGCCCCAGCCACAGCCAATGGCAGCACACAGAGGGACCTTTTTGACATGAGTGAGTGGAACAGTGGCTGCAGCCAGGGCAGTGGGTACGTGGCTGTGGGCTTGGTCATGGTCCCCCTGCTCTTCTCTCCCTGCAGAGCCCTTCGAAGATGCCCTGCGTGTGCCTCCATCTGTGCCTGTGGGGCTGCCCCCCGCCCAGGTGGTGGCCTCCATGGAGGAGCAGCTGAGACGGGAGCCCTGGTACCATGGGAAGATGAACCGCAAGGAGGCTGAGAAGCTGTTGAAGGTGAACGGAGACTTTCTGGTCCGGGAGAGCACCACCACCCCGGGCCAGTACGTGCTGACTGGCTTGCAGGGTGGGCAGCCCAAGCATTTGCTGCTCGTTGATCCCGAGGGAGTGGTGAGTCCACGTAGCGGCCTGGAGATGGAGCTTGGGGCAGCTGGGGGGGGTCCTAGGGGTTACAAGAGCCACCAGAGCATTGGGGTTGTGCACTGCTCATCAGGGGACAACTCTGGGCTGGCTTTGGGGATGGAGAGGGCCCGGTGGAGCATGGGTGTGAGACTGTAACCCCAGGTCTGTGCCGAGCCCATGCCATGGAGGGTGGTGGCTCTGGCCTCACGTGGGCACTGACAGCCTCTTGAGTGCCCCTTTTCTGCCCCCCCCAGGTGCGAACAAAAGATCATCGCTTTGAGAGCGTCAGCCACCTCATCAGCTACCACATGGACAATCACCTGCCCATCATCTCAGCTGGCAGTGAGATGTGCCTGCAGCAGCCAGTGGAGAGGAGATTGTGAGCGCCCGGGGGCCCCAGTGCACAGCACCCCCAGTGCGCAGCCCTCTGGCCCTGTTCCATGCCCCAGGGAGACCTCAGACTCTTCTACGAGCTCCACCCAGCACTGAGCATGGACTTGGCTGAGGACAGGGCCTCTCTCCTTTCACCACGTGGAGCTGGTGGCCATGGGGGGCTCAGGCTGTGAGTGGCTGCAGGGTGGAGAACTGTTCTTGCAAAGCCCCTGACCCTCCAGCTCCAGCCTTTGCAGAGCAGCTCAGCTCCTACCAAAACCCAGCCCTGCTGTCGTGCCACAACCATTCTTGTGCTCACCAGCACGGGCTCAGGACTGGCAGGGCTGAGCCCTCCTGAGCCAGAGGCAGCCTGTCCTTCTCTCTGGCCCCTGGGCCAAGGAGGGGGCCCATGGGGGGGGCTCTGCTCCCCCAAGCACGAGGCCCTCGACTGTACCGGATCACTTTACGTGTTAACTTTGTGCCTTGACCCCGCAGGTCCCACACTCTTATGCAAGGGCAGGGGCTGGGACAGAGCCTCCCCTGTGCTCCCAGCACCCTGTACCCCATCCGTGACATGCTTGTGCTCCAGGACATGCACCACCACGTCCGCTTCCTCCCTGCCCGTCCCGGCTGGGGCACGGGCAACTCTGGCAGCCCCGGGCGGTTGGCGGGAGGACCCCCCCCTGCATGCACAGTGTAACTCCCCCCAAGCCAAAGCGCAGCCCCGCCCCTCGCAGCCCCAGGCCCCTGGCCCCGCTATACCAAAGGAACTGGCGATTGTATTAAAGTTGGTATTTCTCTAGGCCCCGGCTGGTGTGAGCTGGGGGGGGGGGGGGCCCCCGGGGGGGGGGGGTCACTGCGGGCGGGTGGTTCCGCCCTGTGCTCCCCTACGGGCGCTACAGTTCGTCCTTTTCCCTTGCCCTCCCCCAGGCCCTCGTACGTGGTTTGTCCCGTCTGTTCTCTTCGCCGTGCCCCCCCCCCCTCCCATTGCGCTGCACTTGGTTCGGTCCGGCCTGAGGGCTGGGGGGGGGGCCTGCGGTGACTGACGTATCTCGCGTGCTTGGCCCTGCCCCCCGCGCGGCGTGATTGGCCCCGCCTGGGTTCCGGTTCCGGTCGGACCATGGCGGCGACGCGCGCGCTGTGAGGGCTATGGCGGCCCCGCACGCAGAGAAGCTGGAGGGAGCTGTCCCGGCCCCGCCGCCCCCGCCGGGGCCCCCGCACCCCGCGGGCAGCACTGCCGCCGGCGGGCCCGGCCGGAAGCAGGGGAAGGCAGGTGAGCGCGGGTGGGCCGGGACCGAGGTGGGTGGGAGTCGCCCGGGCCCCGCTGACGCGGCCTCGCTTGTCCCCGCAGGGCTGCAGATGAAGAGCCCTGAAAAGAAGCGGCGCAAGTCCAACACGCAGGTAGGGCCGGGCGCGGGGCGGCGCGGGGGCCGGGGGGGGGGGTGCCGCAGCAACCCTGACCGCCACCTTCTCCCCGCAGGGCCCTGCCTATTCACACCTCTCGGAGTTCGCCCCGCCGCCCACTCCTATGGTGGACCACCTGGTGGCCTCCAATCCCTTCGAGGATGACTTCGGGGCCCCCAAGGTGGGGGCGGCCCCTGCCCCCTTCCTGGGCAGCCCCGTCCCCTTCGGCGGTTTCCGCGTGCAGGGGGGGATGTCGCCGCAGGTGCCCCCTGGCTACGGTGGGGGTCCCCAGCCCCTGCGGAGGCAGCCTCCCCCTTTCGCCCCCGGGCAGATGGGCCCGGCCTTTAGCATCCCCCCCCAGAATCCCAACTACGTGCAGCCGGGGGGCTTGACCTTCGCCGGGCAGCCCTTCAGCCAGCCCCTTGGACAGAACTTCAGCCCCCCTATGGGGCAGCTCATGCAGGGGCCTGTTGCGGGCTTCGGGCCCATGATGTCTCCCACTATGGGGCAGCCCCCCCGGGGGGACATGGGCCCCGGGCCAGCCCTCAACCCCCCCGGGGGTCCAGGAGTGGCTCAGCGCTTCAGCCAGCCCAGCAACCTCTTTGGACAATCACCCATGCAGCGCCCCGGGCAGAACATGCCACCCTTGCCCCCCACAGCCAGTCCCTTCCCTGGGGCGGATCCCAGCTTCCCTGCTAGCAGCGAAGAAGGGGGCAAGAACCCTCCCCCCAGCACCTTCGCCCAGGAGCAGCACTCGGGCTCCCCCGCCACCGTCAATGGGGCACAGCCTGGTTTTGTCCCCAACAGTGCTGGCCGCAGTGCCAGCACCCCTGAGACCAACAGCCTCCCGCTGCCACCCCCCGGCAAGGCCACCAGCACCTCAGGGCACCAGCCGCCACCGGGGCTTGTGTACCCTTGCGGGGCTTGTCGCAACGAGGTGAACGACGACCAGGATGCCATTCTGTGCGAGGCCTCCTGCCAAAAGTGGTTCCACCGAGAGTGCACGGGGATGACCGAGAACGCCTATGGGCTGCTCACCACTGAGGCCTCTGCCGTCTGGGCCTGCGACTTCTGCCTCAAGACAAAAGAGATCCAGTCGGTCTACATCCGGGAGGGCATGGGACAGCTGGTGACCGCCAACGACGGCTGAGCCACCATTCAGCCACCATGTACAGCTTCCCCCACTGATTTAGGACCAAACCCCCATTTTTTGTAGCTGTCGCCCCCCCGCCAGCCAGAGAGGCACTGCCTTGCACTGGCTGTGGCTGCTCACCGGGCACTGCCTGCCACCGGGACCCACCAGGGAATCTGGGACGGTGCTGGCCATGCCGTTCCCGGCCCTTTTTTGTGGGCAAGGCTCTGACCCTAGTGCGCTGGCTTTGGGAGGGCTGAGGCTTCCTGGTGCTCCGCAGTGCTGCCCCCAGTTGGGTCACTGCCCTTGCAAGGGACATGTCCTGGGCTGTGCAGCGGTCCTGGTGCCCCGTTCCACATTCACGGGGCAGTCCCGGTTCCCCCTGCTCCGGTGCTCGGAATGGTCCCGGTACCCGGTCCCCACCCCAGGTCCGCTCGTTTTAGCCAATCCTTAGTGGAAATTTTTGTACCGTCGTTATAAAACTCTTAAACGGGCGTGTCGGTGTCTGTCGGAGGAAGGCGTCCGGGGCTGTCGGTGTCTGTCCGGTACCGGGTGGGGGCGCGCCGTGGGGCGGGGTGTTCGGTACCGGCGAGGCCGCGCGCGCCTCATTGCGACGCTCCGTCGCAGGCTGCGATTGGCTGCTCGCGTCACGTGCGCGCCCCGTCCCGAGGGCGGCGGCGGCCCCGGGAAAAGTTCCCGGCAGGACGCGGCGGGCGCAGGTACCAGCCGGGCCGCGGCGAGGCGCTGTCCCTGCCAGGCCGGAACCGGCAGCGGGACGGGGCTGGGGGGCGCGGGCGCAGCTAGGACGAGGCCGTGGGAGCGGAGAGGAGGGGGTTGTCAGCGGCGGGGCCGTCACCCCCAGGCCGGCTCTGGGTCCCGGGCGGGTGGGGGGGGAAGAGGAGGACGGGGGCTGCTCGAGACCCTCTTCTGGTGCTGCTGCATGCTGTGGGGCGGTGGGATCCCGACTGGGGCCCCTTTTTTCCCCACGCCAGGCCCCGCGTCACCCGTCCACCTGCCGGGCGGCATCACCGGCTAAAAATACCCTGCGGCGGCAGCTGGTGTCAGTGGGGGTGGGGCCGCAGAGCCGGGACGGCGCCCTGAAAGCCCCCCGGCCGCAGGCTGGGGGGACTGGCTGGCAGCGGGACCGTGGCTCTCCCGGTCACATCCAGCTGGTACTGGGAACTGGGTCATGTCCCGCTGTCCGTGCGTCCGTCCGTCTGTCTCCTTGCAGGTAGCACTGGACTGTCCCTATGGCGGAGAAATTGGACCCCCGAGATTCAGAGAGCAGCTGGGTGCTGGCAGGCAGCAAGGTGAGGGCTGGCAACCCCCAGAGCAGACCCTCACTGCTTGAGATCTCCAGGTCAACATCCCGGAACTGGGGACCCCATGCCTTGGGGCTCCTAGGGCAGCCCCCCCAGAGCTGGAGACCCCTGGGCAGACCCCCCAGAGCCTGCCTGGGACTGCAGGCAGAGTGGGGCACATGGAGGTCGGGGCTAAAGGTGTCTCCCTATGTCCCCACTTCCCCTAGGGTCTGTCTATTGACACGGTGTGTCCAGAGCAGGACTCAACCTCCCACGGGTCTGAGGATGAGGAACCAGAGGAGGAGGATGAAGGCACTCACGACACAGTCACAGGCAGGCAGCCACCATGGGTATAGGGCAAGCCTGGTGTCACCTTCCTGTGCCACTGTCTCATCTCCATGCTCTGCCTCTCCCCAGCCGCGACCACCAACGGTGCCACTGTCTTCCCCAGCTGGGCTTTGTGCCCTGAGGGCAGCAGGCAGGGGGTGAGTCAGAACCGGGGGGCTGGGGTTGAGCTGGGACTGGTGGGCTGCCCCCCCTACAGGGCACCCCACATGCTAGTGCCTGTGTCTGCAGGACCCAGAGGAGTGTGAGGACTCCAGGGCGTGGACAGTGCCTGCCCCGGATGGCTCTGCAGAGCCCAGCATGTTGGAGGGCGACAAGCAGGAGGAGCCAAATGCTGAGGCTGAGCCACAACCCTGTCCTGACACCTCCCAGGCAGGTCAGGGCCTCACAGGGGACTGGCCTAGGGGAATCCGTGCTGGCAGTGTTTAGGTGCAGACCCTCCCTGGAGGCTCTCTGTCTCCCCCTAGGACCAACAATGGAGGACGCGTGCTGCACCAGCAGTGACAATGACATGGAGGGGCTGCGGTGGCGGCAGGGCCACGAGCCCCATCCTAGGCCCCCCACAGTCACGCCTGGCCCACACCGGGGGACACCAGACATTGGTGGTGATGGGCTCAATATGAGCAAGTACCTGCTGGGTGCCTTGGCGTTGGTCGCTGTGGGAATGCTGATCGTCACTGGTAAGTGGGGGTCCCAGTGGCCAAGGCCCCAGGGACAGGGTGGGGTCCAGACATCCTTGTCATTGTCCCCTCCTCTCCCCAGGTGGCATCTACAACATGGCAGATGGTGAGTACAGGGGACTAGCCCACCTGGGCAGGGGGATGTCTTGCAGCATCCTGGACATTTGGACCCATGTCCTCCTCTGCAGGCCCTGTGGAGAGTGCGGGGAGCTTGGACTTGGCTGCTACAGTGCAGGAGTTGTTGCTGTCCATAGACAGCAATGTAAGGAGGGGTCTCAAGCAGGGCTGAGTGAGGGCAGAGGGTGTCTTCAATGCCCCCAGGGCTTCCAACCTTCCTGTCCTCCAGGACTCACAGCAGAAGGCCCCTCTGCCAGATGCTGGGGGCCCCCAGAGCGTGCAGTCCATGAGCCAACTCCTGGACAAGCTGGCCAAAGAGAACCAGGAGATCCAGCTCATGCAGGCGGAGCTGCAGGTTGGTGCCCAGTGCCATGTCCCAGTACTATGTCCCAGTGCTGCTCTCCCCCTGCCACCTCTTTCACAGCCCCCCACCCCTGCCCCAGGCCCACAAGGAAGATCTGCAGGCACTGCTGCACAGGAGTGAGGGTGAGGCAGCAGCGGCCAGAGCGCAGCAACAGAGTCTGGCCTCAGAGAATGCACAGCTGCGCGCGGCGCTGGAGCGAGAGGTCACTGCGCTGCGGGAGGCCCGGGCTGAGCTGCAGCGCCTGCAGACCACAGGGGCACCGGGCAGCCCCAGGGAGCCAACAGCAGAGCAGCCACGTGCCACAGGCATGCCAGCACGCAGCAAGGCTGCAGCATGGCGGCATGGCAATCTGGATTCATTGTGGCAGGAGCTAGCAGACACCCTGGACCGTGTGCGGGGCTCTGGGGATCTCAAGTGGCTTGTGGAGGAACTAAGCACCCTGGAGCAGCACCTGGCCCAGGTGCTGGAGGCGGAGGGGTTGGGATCCTTCTCCACGCACTGGAAGAAGCCATTCAAGGTGGAGAAGGAGAGCAGATGGCACAAGCAGCATGGTGCCAGGGGATCTGCCCACGAGCAGGAGAGGAGAGAGCATGGCAAACCCCACAGGAAGGATTCCCGAACCCTCCATGAACACAAGCCAGGCAAAGCCTGGGGGAAGCTGTCTCACAGCCACCCCCGGCATGGTTCCCGTGAGTTGCCCCAGCTCAGGCAGTACCGGGCACCCCAGGGCTGCTTTGGGGTGACTGACTGTGCCCACAAGGAGGGCCATGAAGTGCTCGGAGCTGCACTGGAGCCGGTGCAGAAGGTGCAGTTCCTGCAGCTGCTGGAGAGCTTCATGGGGCAGCTTGGCTTGGGGAGGCACTTCAGGAGGCTGGCACCACGGCTTGATGGAGCCTTTAGGGCTGACGATGTCTTTGCCCACGACTGCCTGCGGTTTGTCGATTTTGTGGATGATGTGGAGGAGCTGCTTGAGGAGGTGGCGTGGCAGGAGTGGGGCGACAAGAAGGCAGTTGATGGCTTCGAGGAGTACGTGCTGCGGCACTACAGTGGGTGAGCTGGGGCAGTGGTGCCGGGAGTCCCCAGGGATTCCCTCCTCCTGCACCCCATCACACCTCCCCTTCTCTTGCAGCTCCTCTGGGAACGTGTGGAGCCAAAGAGCCTCGAGGCAGCATGGCACGGGTGGGTAGATCCAGGGGGGCAGTGTTGCAGTGTGCCAGCACCCCCACACAAGGGCTCCCCGCATGCTGTTTATGGGGACCTGGGGGCTACCATCGTACCCTGTAGGGCCAAGTAGGGCCACATTCCCAGCCAAAAGCACTGTGTGATGCTGCACTGCCACTATGAATAAAGTCACCGCTGGGCAGAGCTGTGCGGGTGTGGGGAAAATGGGGGTGCTGGGGGTGGGGGAAGGGAGAGTGCTGGGGGAAGAGAGCTGGGGAAATGGCAGTTCAGAGGAGGAATAGGAAGTGTAATGGGAGAGCATAGGGGAACAAAGTGCTGTGG
>VZTE01005851.1:566964-596525 GCA_013397775.1 Eulacestoma nigropectus | reverse complement strand
GGTGATGAAGCCCCTCAGCCGACTCAGCGCATCCCGGCGGAACCTCATCGAGGCCGAGCCGGAGGCACAACCCCTACAGCTCTTTGGTGCCGGTGAACCCCCCGAAATTGTTGTCTCACGCGAGGACAACCATGCGCCTGCCACCCACCGTCCCACCCGCCCGCCTGCCCGGGCGGCCCCCACCACCTTTGCCAAGGGGCCCAAGCGCAAGGCACAGAACATTGGCTACCGGCTTGGGCACCGCCGGGCACTATTCGAGAAGAGGAAGCGCCTCAGCGACTACGCGCTCATCTTCGGCATGTTTGGCATTGTCGTCATGGTCATTGAGACCGAGCTCTCCTGGGGGCTCTACTCCAAGGTACCAACGGGGGCAGGGGTGTGTGTGTGGGGCTGGTGGCACCAGATGGTGCCTGGTGGGGTGAGCATGGAGCCATTTGCCCAGTCTAGTATCCCACGTGTACATGAACATGGAGCAGTTTGGCCCATCTGGAGTGGAACAGGGTCAGACAGGCTGGCTGGTGACTGACAGGATGTTCCAGAGCTTTAGTAGGTGCTGCAGCCACAGGTGTTGGACAGGGTGACCACCTGGCTGGAGGCACGGGGGCTATGTGCCAGTGGGTGTTCTGTCGAGTCCTGCCCCATGCACTTGCAGCAGCAGGCACCGACCCACTGAGGTCTGTGGTGCCTGTTGCTGGCATGGCAGTGCACTCCTCAAAAGCACTGTGCCCTCAGCAGTGCAGCAAAGCACCCCCTCCCTCCTCCGCCTCCTCCCCCACACCCCTTCCTGCCTTTTTTTTTTCCATTTTTTTTTGCAGGACAGTGTCTTTTATTTATAATTCTCCCCCCCACGTCCCTTCCAGCTCCTGCTCCCGGGCTGCGCTGGTTGGCAGCGATATGAATAACTCTTTGTATAGACATCTGTCATGTTATTTATACCTATCCAGAAAGGGGAAGGCATCAGCACCCCCACCAGCACCCATGGGCGTCAGTGGGACGGCCCTGCTGAGGGGGCTGGGGTGCAGCCAGCGGGGGTCCTCATGCCATGGTGCCGCCAGTGGAGGGGAAGAAGCAGGGTGGGAAGGGGCTGCTCATCACTTCCTGCCATTATCCGGCATGGGCAGTGGGGAGGGCAGTGCGGGCAGAGGAGGTGGAGGAAGGGAGGCATGTCGCTGGGGTCCTGTGGGTTTGGGGAACCCTACTGCCTCCCCACCGAGGTGCCTGGTGGGGTGGTTACTGAGCCCCATCTTTCCCTGGCTGCCAGGGTCAGTGGGCGTGTGGGGGCTGTGGGCAGCAGTTCCACTGCTCTGAGGCAGGGGCATGCCTTGGTGCCAAGCTGGCATCCCTGGCACCCTTGCTGAGAAAGATGCTTCAATGCCAGCACCTTTTTCTGGTGGTTCCCACTCCCCTTTGGCAGGAGCAAAGCCAAACCACAGTCCCCCACCTCCATCTCCTACCTGTTGAGTCGCAGCCACCCTCACAGGCTTCATGTGCCTGCATGCCTGGCGCCAGGGGGACTGTCCACCCTTGCCAAGCTGCCAGCAGCACCGCTACCATGCTCGCTGGCCCCACCACGCTGAGCTGCTGTGTCAGCTGGGGAAGACCCTGTGAGTCAGCGCTGCTGCCATGCAGCAGCTGTGACACGCTGCTGCACCCCTGCCCCACTGTGACACAAACAGTTGTGCCGACAACCACAGGGTGCAGGAGAGTCCCTGGCTCCGGTCTCCGCAGGCCCTTGGCCAGATTTGCAGCAGCAGGCAACTGTGTATAAATCCCCCCACAAGAGCCCCCAGTGAGAAACCAGAACTCACCGGCAGGGACATGACCATGAGTGTGGGAGTGCGTATGATCAGGGCTGGCTGCCATTGTGCATATGGGGATGTCAGCACAGCTCCAACTCTGCCCCATGGCCCCAGCCACGCCACCTCATGCTCCTAGCCAGAGGGTGCCAGGGCTGAACTGGGAAGCAAGGACACAGGTGCCAGGGTTTGCCTGCTCCCTGTCTGTCAATCGATTGTGGGCAGGACAGAGCCTCTCCTGCCCACAGGATGATATTGCTGCTTCCCACCACCTGTGCAGCACCACCAGAGTGAAGCATCCTGCCACCCACATGGTGGAGCAGGGCATGTGCCAGGGGTGCCAAGGTCTTGCCCCACTTCGGCCAAGACCCCATGTTGTTTGCTGCAAGCATGGGATCCAGGAACGGCTCTTCCTGACAGGTCTCTTCAGACCCAGCACTGGCAGGAGGCATTGGTAAATGTAGTATGTAACACTTGCCAGGTGGGGCAGTGGGAGCCCGTGCATCAGGCAGGGTTTGTGTCCCTGGGAAGGGTCTTGCCAGAGCCGCCTTGGCATGATGCTGCTCCAGAGTTTGCCTGTTAACAGCTAGTGTTTAGTCCCAGCACTTTTCTCAGCACCAGCCATTATGTCCACACAATTGCACAGCCAGAGCCAAGTTGTTAACAATGCAGTGCCGCCTCCGCAGCAAATAGTCCCTTCTCTGCATGAAAACACCCTGTGGAGATGAGGAACACTGGGGAGAGGGAGCCAAGCAAGGCTGAAGCCAGCCCAGCACACTGGGGAGCCAAGGATAGCATGCCATGAGTATGCCAGGTCTTAGCACACCGTGGGTGTGCCAGGCCTCACCATGCTGGGGCTCGGCATGTTGGGGATGGCACGGAGGTGTGGGACGGGTGCAGTAGTAAGGCGGGTTGGTTTGGTAATAACACCTTGGTGAAGGACTGCCAATGCCCTAGCATCAGCGGGGCTGGATTGTGGCTGGCCAAGCACATGAGTTTACCAGTATCCAAAGGGAACAGTGACTCCTGCTTTTCCCAGTGGGGTCCTGGGGACCCACCAGTTCAGCCATCAGTGAATCAGGGGCTGGTTTAATTTACAGAAGACTAATTAGCAGGAGGGTCTAGTTAGATCATCTGTTTGGGCACCGTAATACTGGGCTCAGGCTAGATGGGGCCAGGGCACTGGCGTCACACATCTCAGAAGGGAGGCTGGGAACTGCACTCAGCAGAATAGAATTAAAAAAGAGTTTTGGAGAGAGGGCATATGGTGCTGGTGGTACCAGTGGTGCCAGTGATGCTGGAGGTGCCAGTGATACTGATGGTGCCCTTACTACCATGTCAAGCTGCTTAGGGGGAAAGCTGAAGCAGCCAAAGTGCCGTTGAGGATAGGGATAGCAGGTGTTGCGGGGCAGCATCTTCTTTGGGGTGTGGAGTCCAGTGCCAGCAGAGTCCCACAGCTGTGTACTCCCTAATGCCTTCCCTGCTTTCACCCTGCAGGACTCCATGTTCTCCCTGGCCCTGAAATGCCTTATAAGCCTCTCCACCGTCATCCTGCTGGGCCTCATTATCGCCTATCACACACGGGAGGTGCAGGTAGGTCCTGGCATCATCAGTGCCTAGCAAGGGGCTGCTGTGGGGTTTGCCAACCACCTGAGTGGGACACAGTACCTGAACTCACATCCTGCTCCATCCTGAAGCCTCCTTCCTCTTTGTCAGGGTCTTGGGGGGCGGTGAGGGTTCTTGGGGGGCAGTAAGGCCAGGCACCGAGGGGGTCTGTCTGGGCCCTAGGTGCCTGGCAGATATGCTGGTGGCTGGGGGAGACTGTAGCCAGGAAGGGCTCGGACCAGTCAAAGTGCCAAGAAAAGCCATGAAACTCTTTCCTAATCAGGGCTGCACACTCTCTTCCTCCCTGGGAAGTTAAAGGACTCCCAGCTTGTTCCAGGAAGGCTGTGCTTCCCTGTGCGACCTAGCTTCGGCACAATGCCAGCCTGTTTTGGGCATGGGAGGAATGAATCACCAGTCAGGAGAAGGAGCATCCTGGGAAGGGATGTCAAAGCCCCTGGCCTTGAGTGCACCCTAATCCCACCTTGTCCCTCCTGGGGCTGGGGGACCAAGGGATTTTGCCATATAAGGGGCTGGCAGCAGCATCCCACTCCCTGCCTGCCTCTGTCCTGGCAGCCCCCAGTCCAGCTCAGCCTGCCCGCATGGGGACCAAGCCTGGGGGTGAGTTACTCAAGGCAAATATTTGAGAGCTCTGGTTCTTGCTGGAATAATATTTACCTCAGGATGACGGTGGTTGGGGTCAGCTGGGCAAGCCGTGCCCCCAGTGCTCCCTGTTTCCTCCACTTGTTGTTCCTGGCAGTCGGTTATGCAAACACAACATCCACCCAGGCAGCACACAGGTCATCCTACCTCTCCTGCCTTGACCAGAGCCAAAGTTCCACTGCTGTCCCTCTGCACATGGGGACTAAACCTCACCATGGTCCCGGCTGCTCTGACAGACCAGTTACACTGTCAAGACAGGGAATTAGATCAATTTGACTTGATCTGCTCCAAAGGAAGTTGTGCTGGCTGCTAGTTGTCCTATGTGTTATAAAGTATTCTAAAGGAATTGCTGATAATCCAACTGAAATGGAATGGGGCTGCCAGAGCTGTAAATCCTCAACTTCTTGTACCTCTTGGCCAAGGTGGGGAACTGTGCTTGCCTGCCCATGGCACTTGTCAGATCTCCCAGCCCCTGGGAAACAATGACTTCAGCCTCTTCCCTCAGGATTCCCTCTTCCTCTCTCGTCCAGAGAAGCTGTGGCTGCCTCATCACTGCAAGTGTTCAAAGCCAGGTTGAGTGGAGCTTGGAGCAACCTGGTCTAGTGGAAGGTATCCCTGCCCATGAAAGGGGTTGGAATGAGATGAGATTTAAGGTCCTGTTCAACCCAAACCAGTCTGTGATTCTATCATCCTACCAATTGTGTTAATTAGTCCTTTGGGATACTTGAAGGCCTTCCTGTGCCTCAGTTTCTCTGCTATCCTCTGCCAGCACCACATTATCATCACAACATGTGAAGGAGAGCAGTGCTGGCAATGCTACCAGCTCCCGCCAAGGTGTTTCGGGGGGGCAGAGACGCCTCGTCCCAGTACTTGGAGTGCCTGGGGCTGTTTATGCTTTTGGTGAAACTTTAGTCTCCATGAGGTGTCTTGGTAGCTTTTCTTGGTAGCCAGTGATGCTGGATATGTTGGGGAATGCCCCCTTGGGTACCACTGAACCACACTAGGTTTCCATGGAAACCTATATTGATGCTTTACAGGTACAGAACTGAGAGGGGCTGGCTCAGGGGAATCCTGCCCAATCCTCTCCTGCTCCTTCCCTACCCAACCCCCCACCATGCAGTCAAAAGGCTCCTGCCTTTTTCCTCTTGCTAATTTGTTTATTTTAACACCCTTTTCCAGGAAGGAATAGGCTGTCAGCTTGCTAAATGCCTGAGGATCTCCCTTGACAGCTTGGAGCATTTTTGTAAACAATTTCTCAAACAAAGCAGCTAAAAGGAGCAGAGTTTTCCCTACAGAAAGGGAGGTGGCTGGGACAGCCACTCCATGAGTCAGTCTCGGTGGCTCCTGCCATTCCCAGGGAGAGCCCCAAGTGCCATGCCGTGCCAGCAAGGCAGCTGGCACAGGTGCACTGGGGCCTCTGGCAGGGCAGGAGGGCTGTTCCTGGGCTCAGCGCCAGCTGGAGCCATGCTCCCCACCCACCACTCATCCGCTGCCCTGGCTGTGTGCAGCCCTGGATCCACGAGCAAGCCAGCATCGTTTCATGCTTGCAGGGTTGGGGATGTGGACAGTAGCATTGGCTGCTACATCCCCCTTCCTGGTGGCTTCTTTGCCAAGTGCTGCTTGCAGAGAGGCCCTGAGCACATCCCTGCTGCTGTGGGTGATACTGGTGTCCCCATCACACCAGGGAGAAGCTGATGGCAGCCTCAGGACAGCCCTGGCTAGGCAGGACAGGGTGGGTGACTCCCAGGGCTCTGATGGCATCCCAGAGAGGCCAACTGACCTGCCATCTCCCCAGCTCCTGCAGAGACCCCAGCTCCATCTCTGATGATGGGAGAGGAGCTGGTGTACCCAGGATGAACCATCAGTTGCCATGACAACTGGATCCCATCTCTGCCAGCAGCTGGATGCTCTCACTGTGGCGTTCACTCCCCAGAAATTGCCCTGGCACTCAGGGTGTGATGACTGTCAGTGAAATCAGTGCAGCACCAGGAGCAGAGGGGCTGGGGTGGCTCATGCTGGTGCTCTGTGGCACCACGGCTTGCCCACCTCTGTGGCCTGAGTGAGGGGGACATTCTGGGAGGCAGGCTCCTGCCAGCCAGAGTTTGAGTGAGCTGTTCCCATGCTGTGCCTGGGTGCGTGCTCCAGGCTAGGCACCTTAAAGCTTTTGGTGTCCCCTGCAACGTGACCATTCCCGGTACACGTTAACAGGGCAGAAGAGAGGTTGGTGGTGGCTCATTCCTACGTTTTTCTTCTCCATCCCCAGTGCTCCTGGATGAGCCACACCCAGCTCCTTTTGGCTCTGGTGTCAGACCCCCACTGCCTATGGAGGGAGGGATGCCAGTGGGCAAGTTGTCTGGGGCCACTAGTAATCACGTGGTTTTGCATCTTGGTAGCTCTTTGTGATCGACAATGGAGCTGACGACTGGCGGATAGCGATGACGTATGAGCGCATCCTCTACATCAGCCTGGAGATGCTGGTTTGTGCCATACACCCCATCCCTGGGGAGTACAAATTTTTCTGGACAGCTCGCCTGGCTTTCTCCTACACACCTTCTCGGGCAGAGGCTGATGTGGACATCATCCTGTCCATCCCCATGTTCCTGCGCCTCTACCTGATTGCTCGGGTGATGCTGCTGCACAGCAAGCTCTTCACTGATGCCTCCTCGCGCAGCATTGGGGCACTCAACAAGATCAACTTCAACACCCGCTTCGTCATGAAGACACTCATGACCATCTGCCCTGGGACAGTGCTGCTGGTCTTCAGCATTTCCCTCTGGATCATCGCTGCATGGACAGTCCGTGTGTGTGAGAGGTGAGAGGGGCTTGGGATGCGTGGTGCTTTGGGATTCACAGTGGTTCAGAATGAGCAATAGTTTGGGGTATGTGGCAGTTCAGGATGCTTGGCAGTTCAGAATGCTCAACAGTTCGTAATGCTTGGTGGTTTGGAATGCTCAGCAGTTCAGGACGTGAGCACGACAAGCAGGAGTTTGGGATGTGCAGAGGTTTGGGATGCTCCATGGTTCAAGATGTGCAGTGGTTCAGGATGTGCAGTGGTTCGGGATGTGCAGCGGTTCAGGAATGCATGATGATGTGCAGTGGTTCTGGATGCTCAGCAGTTTGTGGTTCGGGATTATGGCAGTTTGGGATGCTCAATGGAGATGTGATGTCCTAAGACCCTGTAGGAGGTCTTAGGGAGGAGGAGGGATGCAGGGCTCTGGGGCCTTGGCAGCCACAGGTTCCCTCCTCCACTGAGCCCTGTTGTTACCAGATGAAAAATTGTCTACACAGGCAGGAAGCAGAGCAGGGTCAGCCCTGTCCTCACAGTGCAGTACCTGGGCCAGGCAGGGTCCTTGTGCAAGGGGACAGTGTGTGGTGCCAGAAGCCCCAGGAGCATGGGTGGGGGGCATGGAGAATGGTGGGAGCTGGGGGGCTGTGTATGGGGAGAGGCCAGAGGTGATGATGGTAAGTGACAGGGCCTGTCTCAGGCTCTAGCATCACTGCAACTGACTGCCATGACAACACTGCGGTGACAAACCCACAGCCTGATGGCATCATGCCAGCATCGGCGTGCTCAGCATCAGGGTTGCTGTGGCGACCGGCCTGGTGGGTATCACTGCACCTCCATCTCTCAGGGACCTGCCACCACTCTTTGTCTACTGAGGGAACCAGGGGGCTGCGCTGGTGGCATCCCAGTGCTGTGCCAGAGGGTTTTCTCCACAGCCACAGTGCAAGGTGCCAGAAGCACCTGGGGCAGGGAGGGCAGGTCCACCACAAGCTGTCCTGTTGTGGCAGCTTTGTGTCATCCTTGGAACTAAGGTGCGAGGGATCATGCCAACCGGCACCCCAGGGTTACCTGGGACACCCAGATTGCTTCTAGATTGCTTGCAAAGTGAGAGGAAGGCCACCCCTCCTCTTCCCCAGGGTGGGATCCGTTGCTCTGGTCACGCTGCAAAGGGGCATTAGGGCAGCTGTAAGTGCTGCGACAGTGGCGAGGGATGGCACACTGAGATTTTATGAGCTTTTACTGGCTGTGTTTGCCTTCCTGCCTCCCTTAATGATGCTCTCCTTATGACCTGGATCCTCAGGCACTGCCTAACTGCGTTTGAGAAATTGTGGTTTATGCCTCCTAAACAGGGAGCAGGCAGACAGGCACCCAGGACACACACAGGAGGGTAATCCCACACCTGGCAAGGCTTAGGCTGGAAAATGCAATAAAGAACTATTAGAAACAAAAAACCCCAGAAATTATGCAGACAAGGCACTGCAAATCATCGACACCGCAGTTGCCATCACCTTCCTCTATGTACAGAGTGGCAGAAGTGAACCCAGGTGGGCTGGAGATGCGTCAGTCCTGGGGGGATGCAGGACTGGGGGAATGCAGAACCCCTGGGACATGCTCCACGTGTGAGGGATGCAATATCCCCTGTGCAGACACCAGCCCTGGGGGTCACACAGCTCCCACAAGGGCTACCCAGGATGTTTCCCCGTGTCCACACTGATGTCACTGGCACTGGAAACCAATTTGCCGTGGTTTGCAGGACTATTCCCAACCAGCACGCACTGGGGCCAGGCAGCTTAGAGGTGGTTGTGCCTCTCCAAGACATGGTCCTCGGGCTGGGGTGGCACGGCCATGGCACGTCTCCTCGGCACTGTGGTCTGTGGTCTCCAGCGTCTGTGGGCAGAGCATCCTCCCGTCCGCGCCGCGGGGCCGCACCTCTCCGAAGGCAGAGAGTCGCTTAGCAACCTCGCCTGCTCGCCTGGCCACCGCGCACCGCCGCCTGCGGTGCCTGCGGTGCCGCCAGCGCTGCCGGGCCTGCCCGCCGACGGCGCGCACGTGTGCTTGCACGGGTGCTTGTTCGTGCAGACAGCCCGCTCCCGGGACGGGGCTGCAGCCAGCCTGGAGCACCAGCTGGGGCTGTCCAAAGCGATGGGGTCGGTTCAGCCGAGATGGTGCTGCCACAGTGGCATGACATGGCAATAGGGTGCCATGCTCACAGCCGCCACAGTGGTGACGGTGGCCATGGCCTTAGTGGGGGCAACAAGGGGACAACAGAAAGCGGTGCTGGGGTTTGACTGATTTCAGCAACCCTTGGTATAAGCAGGTGGCCCCTCTTCCTGCCCACACCAGCTGTGGTGCATGCCAGCCCCTCTGGTTTGTCAATTCTTGCTCAAAGTGCTGCTCAGAAGAGAAAATGTCCCTCTGTCCAGTAGGCCTGTAACCCCCTTGTCCAGCATGATGCTCTCGGGGTTGTCCCCTCAGGACATTCCATCCTGTGGGATGAGGTGGGCTCAGCTCTCCTCAGGAGAATACACTGGCCAGGATAAGTGTGCGTGCCCCACTGCTGGTGCTAGAATTTTGGGGAGCTCCACTGTGCTTATGGGCTCTAGCTCCCTTGGCCAACTCTGCCCAGAGTGAGTCTCACCATGGCTGAGGGTGCTTTCTCCTGCACCAGGATCTCATTTGAGTGTCCATTTGAGGGAAAAGCATTTCAGAAGAGGAGAAAACCCAACTGCTCTGCGAGTGATCATCTTGGAGTTGGGACTGCCAAAAGCTCCATCTGTTTTCCCTCTCTGGATTCTGTGAAGAGGCTGGGAGAAGCCTGCCAAGGAGGCAGGAGAACAACCATCCTGTTCATAGTGGGGTAAAGGCACTGCCTGTCCCTGCTGACTTAGGGCTGAGTCCCACTGCAGACTGGGCCAGGCCCTGCTCCACTGCCAAGAGTCAGCACTGCATCCCTCAGTAAACATACCTGCATGGCTTGGCTGTACTTGCACCAGCCCTGGGGAGCTGGAGGCAGCTGGAGCCTCTGGTTGCATGTTTGCTGGAGGAGCCACAGCCAACGTCTGAGACAGCCAGAGTGGTCATTGACCTCACAACTCAGCAGTGACCTGGAATATTTGCAGCATTCCCAAAGCTGCAGCCACTCCACATGTGCTGTGTCTTGAGTGTGTGAGCTGTTCCCCTGTTCCTGAAAGCGAAGCCCATGCCAGAGGCTCGATAGGATCCATCCCTAGCAGTTCTGCTGGGGCTGCTGACAGCACTGTCTTCTGGGGCTGCACAGCCCAGGCTGCAGCACCAGGAGGATGCAGGCGAGGATGACCACGGTGGGCTACTGTGGTCAGGGGCTTTGCAGAGCCACAGCTTTTTCTCCCATCAGCCAGTTCTCACTGCAGCACCACATGACACTGGGGACACACAACAGGACTGGGATGTGGTGACAGGTCTGACTGAAAGCAGAAGCCCTTTCCACTGAGTTTTTGCTCTCATTTTGTCCATGTGGGTTTTTCAGTGCCAGAAATTGTGCAACCACTGCTACTATGGCACATCCTACTGTATTGTTAATCCTGTACCCCAGCATAGCCCGTGCCGGGGGAGCCACTGTGCCCAGGTACCCCTGTTTCTGCCACATCCATTCCTGTCCCCTGCTGTGACACTGATGTCCGTGTCTCCTTGGCAGGTACCATGACCAGCAGGATGTAACCAGCAACTTCCTGGGTGCCATGTGGCTCATTTCCATCACCTTCCTCTCCATCGGCTATGGTGACATGGTCCCACACACCTACTGTGGGAAGGGAGTCTGCCTGCTCACTGGCATCATGGTAAGGGCCATGCCAAGCTGGTTGTCCATTCTGTGGGCTCTGCCTGTCTCCATTGCAGAGGTGGGGCCACTGGATTTTACGGGGATCTGTTTCCCAGCTGTTTTGTCCATGTACAAGGCCTAATGGCTTCAGGTTTGAGGTCTCATAGCCTGGAAGTTGATAGAGGTGTCTGGGCTGATGAATTTCAGGTGTATTTGGACCCACATTCAGTAAGGTAGATGGCCCTTGGTGGAGTCAGTGATGTCACCAGGGAGCAGAAGGGCACCTGAGCATCCCTTGGCCGTCCTGGTCCACACCATCTGGCTTCCATTGCTCATCTGCCATGGCTTCCTTTCCTTCTGGCCAAAAGGTCACCATTCTGCATGGCCTCCAACATACCTGCCCCAAGGCGCTCATGAGATTTCCTGGCTTGTGGGACTTTCCAGCCCGGGCTGCTGAAGGAGCAGCTGGGGGCCCTGTAGTCACAGCTCCTCCACAGATCCACTCCAGTCATCAGCACCCTGGCTCTGCCCACCTCAGCTCCAGGCCCTGGGGATGGAGCCATCCCCCCTCCCAGCTAGGGCAGCCTGAGCTGACACCCCATGAGTACCATCAGTTGTGAAGGCTCCACCAACGGGTATTAATTCTGTATTATCTGTAAGTCTTTGATCAGTCTTGGATGAGGTCAAACGCAGCAAGGCTGGTATTATTGGTGGGAGCCAAGCAAGGGAGAAAATCCCATCCATAGAGGGTGATGCAGCAATTGCCAGCAGAGGAGAAGCTGCTGGCTCAGCTGAGGGGATTCCGGTGCTGCAGGCTCCCAAAGCTCTTCCCCAACCAGTGGTTACTTTGAAGTGAAACACCATCTGGTAAAGTGTCCCCCCACACCCAGCACAGCCCCCCCACTCCTGGGAATGGAGACACCCATGTCCACTGGGGTTGGAGGCTTTGCTGAGCTTTCCCCAGCCACAGCACCAGGGGTAGTTGCCCTGCCAGGAAGAGAGAGGTGGTGGGAGTTGAGAGTGTGCAGCAGGACCTTTGAGGATGCTGAAGGATTCAGCTCAGGGTATCAGATTAATTAATGACTCTTTATTAAGTTAAGGAGAGCTTGCCAGGCTGACAGTGCTCTTCCAGAGCACTAGAGGGAAGCGACTCAGCTGGTATGAGCAGCAGCAGGCAGAGCTCAGGAGCACAACAGGAAGGCTCTGGAAAGAGCACCTTGGCACAAATGTGCACCGGAGATGATGGCTGCCACACAGATCTGGCCCTAATTGCCGGGATAAGTGAGTTCCCAGCTGGTGCAGTTGGGATACATGGCAATTTGAAGGGTCCTGATATGTGGCCTCTTCTCTGCTCTCACCCATGTTGCCTGGTGCTTCCCCACTGCTCTCCCACCCCAGACCTCTCTTGGGAGTGGAGGGCTCCCCATCCCACAGGGCACTGGCATGGGGCAGATCTCTGGGCCGCAGTGGCACAGGCTCACCACTGACCGCTGCTGACCTTGTTAATAGCCCTGGCCTCTCCCATTAGTTACGCAGCCTATCATCAGCCACTCAAGGACACTCAGGCTCTGTAATATCTCCTTGTTAGGATAGTGGGGAGGACATGTAGCTTTAGATAATTAGTGGATTGCAAGGATGAGGGTGGGAGTGCTGGTGTTATAAGAGGATGACAATCTGTTTCCCCAACTGATGTCCCTGCACAGGGTGCTGGATGTACAGCACTGGTAGTGGCTGTGGTGGCCAGGAAGCTGGAGCTCACCAAAGCTGAGAAGCATGTCCACAACTTCATGATGGACACACAACTGACAAAGCGGGTAAGGTGCCATGGGGGACAGCAGGAGTGGGGGCCATGTTCTGTGCTAGGAGCTGGGGATTTGGGCTACCATGGCAGGAGGAAGGTGTAAGCACCTCTGGATCCTGTGGGTACCACAGTGGAAGAAGGTGTCAGCATCTCTGAGTGAGGGTACAACAGGAGAGGAAGGTGTTGGCATCTTTGGATGTGGGTCCTGCAGATACCACTGCTGAGGACGTTGTCCACATGCTGTGGATGCAGCACAGGCAAAAGTGTTACGCTGAGACAAAGAGCACCAGCTCTCCTCCAGGGATTTAGGTGATGCTCCCTCTGGGAGCATACTCCCTCCTCTTCCAGAGCATGATCTTGCTTCTCTTGGTGTCAGGAAGAAAACTGGATTTCAGTGATTCAGCGCCCCCCACAGATAAGAACCACACTGTGAGGCTCCCCTGAGGAGGGACCCAGAGCCTGCAGTGGGGCATCCATGGGGTCACTGTCATACAGGGTCTGGTGTCACATCCCCGGTAGCATGCGGGAGCTGCAGGAAGTCTCTGGTCTCGGCAGCGTTGTCATGGCAAAGCATCGGCAAACCAACAGTGGCGTGTCGTGGGCTCTGCACGCTAGAATATGTTTTAGAGGGGATGGTGGCAAAATGAGCAGCCCTTGGAAAGGAAACCAGTGGTGGGATGCAACCAGGGCACCCACTTCACCCCAGAGAGCAGAGCCCCAGACAGAGCCCTGACACCCCAGGAATAGTCAGGACCTTGGTGTGACCGGGCTGGGAAAGCAAAACAGCTGGTCAGCCCCGCTCCACTGGCCATTGATACGGATCTGCAGGCTCCATGCCAGGCAGACGGCAGCCAATTCCTCCTGGAATGAGCAGCAGAGCTGAGGTTTAGCTGGGGAGTCTGTGGAAGTCACGTCCCAGTGCCGGCAGCACAACTGGAACCTGCCAAGAGTGGCAGATGGGTGCAGGAATCAAGAAAAACTTGGGGATTTTTTTTCTTGAGGCTTTGAGTATAGGAAAAGAGCCGGGTGCTGGAGCATGAGTGCAGAGTAGGACAGGGATGTGGGTGCACCAGGGACCAATAGCTCTGTCTTCTCTTACTCCTGCTTGAACTGCCCATCATCCCTTGCAACAGTCCAGGAGATCATGCGGGTGCAAAGCCGAGCGCCTCACTCCAGCTGGGGCGGGTCAAGTGCTCTTGCAACACTGGTTCATGGCAGAGCCAGACCAGTGTCTCTGTGAAATCTCACGTGGCTGGTGACCTGCAGCAACTCTTCCCTTTCAGATCAAGAACGCAGCAGCCAACGTCCTGCGGGAAACATGGCTTATCTACAAGCACACCAAGCTGCTGAAGAAGATCGACCATGCTAAAGTCAGAAAGCACCAGAGGAAGTTCCTACAAGCCATCCACCAGTAAGAGGCTGTGCGGTGGGCTGGGGGCAGACTGAGCTCCAGATAAGCCAGGATCCTGTCCCTGGCAGGGGCGTGGGGACAGTTTTCCATGGCCCAGGATGCAGGCAGGTCTCCAGATGCAGTTTGAAACAGGAGAGGGAGTACAGCCATGTGCTCTTTCCTTCTCCCCAGGTTACGGAGTGTGAAGATGGAGCAGAGGAAGCTGAGTGACCAAGCCAACACCCTTGTCGACCTCTCAAAGGCAAGTCCCACAGGGACCCTGTGGCTTGGCCAGACTATCTGAGTGTTTTTCTTCACTCGGAAAAACTAAAGCAGACCTGGCTGACTGCAAAATGCTCTGGCTCAGTAAATGTCAGCAAGGAATAGCTGCTATGGGATGGCTGCCCTTGCAAAGCAGGAGGAGAAACACATTCATGAGCCAAGGGTTCCCTGCAACCCTTTTTGCAAGGGATACCACTGCTCAGCAGCACAGGGCCAGCGGAGTTTCCTTGCTTTGATGGCCAGGGATGAGCGAAACTGCAGTCACAGAACCCTTGGGAAACCTAGGGTGGGCTGAGATGGGGCAGCTCTCAGGGCAGAAAGGGGTAAAGGAATGAGCTCTGCCAGCAGCAGCAGCACTAACCCCTCCAGCCATGGTACTAACCCCGCTGCTGTGTCCCCTCCCCAGATGCAGAACGTGATGTACGACCTCATCACCGAGCTAAATGACCGCAGTGAGGACCTGGAAAAGCAGATCAGTGGCCTGGAATCCAAGCTGGAGCAGCTCAGTGCCAGCTTCAACTCCCTGCCCCTGCTGATGGCCGACATGCTGCGCCAGCAGCAGCAGCGCCTGCTCGCCACCGTCCTGGAGGCCCGGGGGGTTGGTGTGCCGGTGGGCACCCCCCAAACACCTCTCTCTGAGAGCCCCATTGGGGTCAGCTCCACCTCCTTCCCCACCCCTTACACGAGCTCAAGCAGCTGCTAAAACACAGCCCCTCAGCCCCACCGTGGACAGGGGAAGCATTTCCACACAGATCATGAGGTCTCTGTGAACTTTCTTCTGGTCCTTGAACAGCTGCAGGACCCTTCAGCTGGAGCCAGTGGGACCAGCAGTGCCGAGCAATGCTCGGAGCTTTGCCAACGCCTTGGTATCGGGAATTGCATCCCCATTCAGGTGCCTCTACACGTGGTGAAGGAAGGGGACAGAAGGTGATGCCTCGGGCCAGCCTGTGCCGCGGCGTCCAGTGGCAGATGGAAAACCCACGCTCAATCTCAGGTCTTCACATTTGAAAACAAAACAAAACAAAACACCAAGTCAGAAGCACTGAAGCAACGGAGACACCGGAGGGAGAGTTTTTCTCCCTGGGGCACTCCCCTCGCCCCCTGCCCCTCTCACCATTACCAAACCTCACCAGGCAGATGCCAATGTGGGGGGTTCCTTATGCAGGCTCTGGCTGACGCTGCCTATGCTCCATCCCATCTCCTTGCCAGGACCCACAGGACAGCCCCCTCACATTGACGGCTGGGTGACAATGTCTGGCTGTAACCTTCCTGGGAAGTTCTCTGGAGCTGTGAGTGTTTTCTACCCAGGGAAGAACAATGGACACTTCTTCTTTCTGGTCCTTAGTGTCGTATCCTGCCTGGAGACACATGCCAGAGCCAGGAAAGCAGTGCCTACAGCGTGCAGGGCCACGCAGGGCTGCCCCAGCCAATGTGTTGGTGGCCAGTGATGGGGCTGGCAGGCCAGCCCAGGCGCTGGGGGGGTCTCCAGGTGTTCACATCACTGCCTGCTGGGAGCCTCTCAGCATTTTGCAAAGCCAGTGGGCTCTTTGCAGCAGTCTCAGAAGTGCTAGATGAAACACCCCATCAGCTCCAACTATCTCCACTTGTGCTGGGAACATCCATGCTTGAGCCCAGTTGGCAGTGTCGAATCCACCAGGATCAAGCAGGAGCTCACTGGCAAGCGATGTGGTAGCAGGGGCAGGTGCTTCATCTGTTTAAAACAAAGCCCATCGCCTTCGTGCCACTTCTGCTGGGTTTGGTGGAGGGCAGCAGCACTCTCTGGCACCATCTCGGCAATGGCACTGCTGCCCATGCCTGCCAAAGTGCAGCATCTCAGACTCCATTACAGTTTTTGCTGGTGTTCAGCTTCCTGAGGTACCCTTGGCATCACTTGGCTCCTTCTGGAACCAGCCATTTTCTGTTTTGCTTTCACCATTTCTCCCTTTTTCCTCCTCAGTTCTTCCCCAGTGTCATGTTCTGACTTTCCTGGATCCTTGCATGGAGCCATGCCAGGCTCCGACTTTGGGGTTGGTGTTTGCTGCTTTCCATGAAAACTCAGCAGAGAATATTTATATATTTTTAAACAGATGAAGTAACCATGTAATTACTCTGCAATATTAATTACACTTCACCCAGCAGTGTCAGTAATTGTAATCAGTCACTGTGTTACTCCAGGTATACTCAGCCTGTAATGTTCTCCTTTGTAACTTTTTCCTTTCCATAAATAATGCTGGATTTTGTGCGCACGCAGGGGCAGAGACAAACCATCCTCCCGCACCACCACCCCTACACCCCCAATGCCGAAGAATTTCTTTGCTGCCAGTGCTATGAGGTGGTTTCACACCTCCTTGTGCCCTGCAGTTAGAGTTACATAGAAAATAAGTAGTAGTTAGTGAGGAGTGCTGCCCCCACACTGGCCCTAGGAGGAGAAGGAGGAGGAAGAAGGCTGTAAAGCAACAGCAGGAGTACTGCAAAATGAGCTCCCTGTGCTGCAGAGGTGTTGGTAGCAGGGGACTGAACACGGTCATCCCTGTTGCCTTCAGGTAGGCATGTGCCCATTGCTACTGGTCCTTGGCCAGTGGGAGATACTCGGCTTCTGAGAATGAGCTGCTCTTCCAAGCTCTTGTAATTAGTATCGTTGATACCCCATGGATGGCTGGGAATTCATTGCTGCCTTGGCAGGCCCCCATGATCTTGGAGCCCAGCTGCTGTTCCCCATATGCCTATGGGTGCCTTCCTGTCCATCTTGCCCAGTAGAAGCTCCTGCTCATCTCAGTCAGGAGGTTCCCAGCATAGCAATGGAGAAAACGTTAGAAATTCTGAGAAAGAGCCTGAAATGCAGCGTTTTCCCTGGCCTATAGGCAGCTAGTGGAGAAAAATGCTTTTGGAGCCTCAGATAAGAGCAAACTGCCCATTGCATGGGGCTGTGCATGGGGCAAGGTGCGAAGACGTGTCCTGGGACATCAGAAAGCCAGAGGAAGTATTGATCCCCAAGGATCAATATTGCCAGCAAGAACCCAGGAACCTCCCTACAGGCTCATGATCAAGTCTGGGAAAATCCAAACAAGCGAGACAAAAGCAGGTGCAGTCAGCTCGCAGGCCCCAAGGGTGGAGGTGGCAAGGACCACGGTGAGAGTGTTGAGATTGCAACTGGAGCAAGAGACCTTTGTTCTGGGGCAGAGCAGCTGCTGCTGCAGTGGGATTTCAACAGGGCTGGGATGGTGGATCCCTGCACATCCCACAACCTCCCTCCCCTGGCCTCGCCTCAGCACAACCTGCACTGCAACAACTCTTCTGCCTGGGACCTGGAAGCCCAGCGTCTGCACCCTATGCCCTGCACCTTGCACCTTGCATTCCACACACCCCCACACCCTTATCCCACCCCCTGCACCCTCCCACCCCTGCATCCCCCATTCCACACCCCTGAATCCCCATCCCAATCCCCAGAGCCCTCATCCCACCCCTTGCAGCCCATGTAACCCACAGCACATCCAGCACATCCGACCCCCTTCACCCCTGTACTTCACCGACACCCCTGCCAGTTCTTCAACACTGGTGCCAGTAGCCCTGATCCATTACCCTCGGCACCAGACTCCACCGTGGCCAGCACCGAGACTAACCCCTCCCCCCTCCAGCCCCGCTGCTGGGACCGCAGAGCCACCCCGAGGCCACGGTGAGGGCAGGCATGGTGGGGAGCCCCCAGTGCAGTCCAGCCTGATGGCAGCTCTTGGTCACCAGCAGCCTCGGCTGGCACGGCTCCAGTAAACAGCTCCAGTAAATGCTCCCCAGCCAGTCCTATCCACACACCTGAGATCATCACTTTGGATACCCTAAGGGACAGAGAGAAGAGCTGAGATCAGCAACCAAGGTGGAGGAACAGCACAAGAGGAAAATCGCAAAGAGATGCCGACCTCCTGCAGCTGGGAAGCATCTGACCCCACACTCCAATGGGGCCAATCCCCAGTGTCCCTCCAGGACCCACCTAACCCAGCCAGTCCCATTTTTGGCAGTCTTGGGGGCTTTTTTTGCTCCACGACTCTCCTTCCTGCGCCACCTGCAAGGAACTATCCTAGAAATACCAGAAAAATTCCACAGTTTCTCTGCAAACTCATGGATGTTTCTGTCCAGACTTAAGGAGCTTTGACCTGAGTTTGCATCTTGCCTCTGTACTGCTCGCTTCTTTTTTAATGATAGGGGAAAGCATAATAGTTTATTTTAACTATGAAATATATTGCTATATTATGATGGTTATGGTAACTTTCAATTATGGTTTTGTACCCAACACGGTTGTTAGCAGGCAGCAACGCCAGGCTGCTGCCAAAAATGTCTGTTTCTGAGTACAGCTACTACTGCCAGTGAGGATGGGGGACAGGGAGGCAGGGAGAGGTGCAGAACCTGAGTCGTTATCCTTTATCCCCCTTGTATTCATTCCCATTACTTGGAAGCTGACCTCTAGCAGGTCTGGATCCGTGTGTAGCCCAATGGCACCAGAGCTTTGCTTCTCCCTAGGGAAAGGTCAGGCTCCCCTTTTTTCCCAGGTTCTGGAAAGCCATTCCCCCCAGGTTGTCTCCTCCAGCTGAAGGAGGGACTCCACTCCCTGGGCATAAGCTGTGCAAGAGCCAAACTTCCCCTTTTCCTCCAGGACAGAGGCTCTTGAGGAAGCAGTGGTGCGGAGCACATTTTCATAGAATTATGGCATCATTAAGGTTGGAAAAGTCCTCTAGGAACATCAAGTCCAACTGTTAACCCAGCACCACCAAGCCCACCACTAACCCATGTGCCCAAGTACCACATACACACATCTTCTAAATTCCTCCAGGGATGTGGACTCCACTACTGCCCTGGGCAGCCTGTACCAGAGCCTGACCACACTTACATGCAAGAAATTTTCCAAATATCCAACCTAAACCTCCTCTGGCACAACTTTCAGGCATTTCTCTTGTCCTTTCACTTGTTACCTGGGAGAAGAGACTGGGGCATGTCCAGTTCACATTTCACACCCTGCACTGGGGAGCTGCAGCTTTTGCTCAGTCTCGGGGTATGATGGCATAGGAGGACAAAACCCTGAGCATGAAAGAGAAATGAGACGAGTTTGCAGGGACTGCTTTGTCTCAGCCTTTCAGCTGGGAACAGGCTGCCCAGAGTTGTGTCTACCCCATGCCTTGAAGCATCCAAGGCCAGGTTGGATGGGGCTTGGAGCAACCTAGTCTAGTGGAAGGTGTCCCTGCCCATGGCAGGGGGTGGAATGAGATGAGTTTTAAGTCCCTTCCAACCCGAACCATTCTGTGATTCAATGATTCTGTGATTTTACGGACTCTTTGAGCCTCAGAGAGCATCACTTTCTTACCTCCAACCCCTGAGCTGCTGGACCTGATCCCTACTGGATCATAAGTCTTGAACTGCTCTTTGGCAGCCACACTTCGTCTTGGCCAGTCTTCACACACAGAGCATGACATGTCTGGGAATGAGCAGCACCTATGGGACCAATTCCTGCTGCTTTTGTCCAGAGAAAGTCTAAAAGCCCCTACACTGGCCCTTCCTGATCAGAGCTGCAGTCACTGCCATGCTGTCACTGTTACCACCGTCAGAACTGTGCTGGTGGAAGGTCTCACCCTTCCAGGACAGTCAAACCCAGCACAGCCCTAGCAGCAATGAGCTGCCATGAGTTCTGGAGGCTCCTTGCTGGACCCCAGACCTGAAATCTGCCTGCAGAAACCAGCTCTGATGGAGGAAAGAGGTTGGTTCTTCTGAGAGGCCAGGGCTGAGCCTCTGCTATTGCCAGCTAGGTCTGGGGCTGCCGGGGGATTCCTGGTCCTCTGCACCACTCTCCCTTGGGCTTCTCCTGCCCAGCATCTCCCAGCCAGACCAGAGCCCTGTGCCATGGCCACCAGGTATGTTTGGTGGGGGGCGGTGGCGGTGATTGCTCAGCAGTTTGGGAAGGGGAAGATTCTGCTGCCAGGCTCTGTACTGGTCTGAGCTTCTCACCTGGCTCCAAGCTCCCTCCCAAAAGGTATCTAAAGGGTTCAAGGTTGGAGAGAGGGGCTTTTGCAGGAGAGAGAAAAAGCTTCTCCATGGCATTAATTATTTCCCTAGGGGATGAGCCACCGCAGAGCCCCATGAGACACCAGGCAGGGCTCCAGAACAACCTGCCCAGTGGGTGCTCTTGGCTGGGGGCCCTGGTGCTCTGGGTCCTGCAAGCTGTGCATCCAGCTCTGCTCCTTCTTCCGCCCAAAGTGTTCTTCCCCCTGCTGGGGTCTCAGCACTGCTGATGCACCTGCCAGTGGGAGCTGCTTGCATGTCTCTGTGGTCAGGATCCAGCCCCAGGCTTACATTCCTTCTTCAGGGCCAGTCTCTCAGCTGGGGGACAAGAGTGGGGACTGGCCTATATGACAACAGCCTGTCCCCACAGCATTGCCATAAACCCGAGCTGTACCCAGAAACAGGCATGTTTTAAACTATGGCTTTAACCTGTTCACTGTAAAAAGTGCCTTGGACTTTAATCTGAAGAGGTCAGTATCTAGAATTATTTACCTGTGCGGGTGTGTAAGGATGCAGCTCTCTGTGCAGAGTTACACACACAAATATATGATCTATACATACAGCTATCAGTGCCTCAGACCTTCTGTTCCACAAGCCGTGAGAGCTCTTTTCTTTCTGCCACTGGGGCCAACAGTGGAGCAATACTGGAGGCATTCCTGACACAGGGACCCGTTGCCGAAGTGAAACTTTGTGCCACGAGGGTTGTGCTGGGTCCAGTGATTCCCCTCAGTGGTGCTGAGCTGTCCTGTTCATTCTCAGGAAGCAGCTTTGTGCTTCTCAGGGTCCATCTGGACAGTCTGGGAAGACCCCAGTGAAGGGAATACATCCCTGTTCCCTTGTGCAGAGGGAAGCTGAGGCTAGGGTCACATCTCTGGACCCCCCATGCCAGTAGCTGCTGGGCACTTTGTAAAACCAGGGGGAACTCCCAGATGCCGTGTTTTATGGGAGCAGTGAGGGGTTTTCCAGACCTGCTCCCAAAAAGGATTTTTGGTTCCCATGTTCTTGGGCTGTGGCTCAAGAAAGGAGTGTAGGAGGTTGATGGCATGGCAAATGCTCTTTCCTCTGGCTCTGCACTGAGGCTCCCCATGCTCACCCAACTCTGCTCAAACATCAGAGCTGGGTTGCTCCCTCCAGTTCATCCCTCACCTCTAAAGAAACAAGGATAAAAGTTGTCTGGGGTGCAAAGGGCACACAAATAACTTTCCCAAAGTGAATGCATTAGTTAAGATAAGGGGAAGGTGGATCCTTTCCCAATGAGCACCACTCCAAGCCTTTCTCAGAGCCTGGCAATGAGGCACTGCTGGCTTCAGCTCACTCTGAAGATAGCAGGCTGAGGGACTGGTGCCCCACATTCCATCCCCATATGTGGGCTAGGAGGATGCCAACAGGAACGACTCCCCTAGCTAAACATGGCTATGGGTGTTGTGGAGCCAGCAGAGGAGGAGGAGGAGGAGGAAGGTGATGTGCAGTAGTTGAATTGTGATGAATCGACAGATTGGGTTTTTTTAGTTTTGAGCTAATACCTCTAAACCCTAAAAATACCTCCAGCAATCCGGGGGACTCTCTGATAGGTGATTAAACCCTTAGAGCTCCATTTCCAGTATTAATGGCTTAGTGCAGCAGAGCCCCGCCATACAAAGACAGCTGTAGTTCTGATACTGCCCATGAAGGCAAGGCAAAATGCGTTCAATCTTTATGTGCAGCATGAAATCTGTTTTTATTAATGGCTCAGGATTAAAGCTTCTCCAAAGAGAAAGGTAATAATGACCATAGCGTGGATCTCCACCTCCCTGCATCTGCCCTTTGCTTTCCCAGTCCCAGGAGTGAGAGGAAGGAGGAGGATGCCATGTGAAGGTCTGGGCATCTTTACCCAGCCCCATTCAATGTGCCTGCAGCAGCGCTGGAATGTGCAGTGACAGGAGGGGAAGTGCACTTCCGAGGAAAAGAGGAAGAAAAAGGGGGGAAAAAAAGAAAATAAATAGCTATTGTTTTGCTAAACAGTTCCTTACAGGTAGAACTTTTTATAAACAGTGGGGAACTACTGGCCTTCCACAAGGGAGAGGAAAACCTCAAGCAAACAGCTCCACAGGGCACAGGTTTGAATCAGCATCTGCCAGCTCAGAGTGAGCAGGATGTGGGAGGCAGCTCCTGGGGGCGAGGGAGGGGGAGGCAGGGAACAGGGGTTCTGGATCAGGCAGGCAACTGCTTTGGTGCTGAGCTATGGCCTCTATATGCTGGCATTTCCCCAGTCAGGAGCTGGGAGTCTCACTCCCTGCAGAAAAGCTTTTGCTTACAAGGGGGTGGGGTGGGTGGTGAGTGAGGAGGAGATGTGACTTCCAGCTGGGCAACCCAGATCAGGTCCCCCAGCTCTTGAACCCAGGAAGAAAAATGTTCAGGAAACCCTCTCCTGCACTTGCTGCAGAGATAAAATGAGGTGGGGACCTGTCCTGTAGCTATTTCCACTGTAGATGTGCTCCTTTTCCAAGGTAAAATTAAGGCTGCTCCGCTGCTAATTCATCTACCCAGCCTTGGGATTCCTGGCACCAATGGGCTCATTCACTACTGTTAATTGTCAGTGCAGGGGTGTGAGGTCTGCAGGCCAGATTGCGCCTTCCAAGCAGTGTGGGTAACATCAGCCAAACAGCTTGGCACCATGAAAACAGCTCCTGAGTCCTCATAAGCCCAGAGGTATGCTCCAGCTCTTGCTACAGGCCATTCCAATGGGATTAGTTAACCACTGGAACCTGTGACAGTGCCACTTTTGCAAGGCCCCCTGCCCAGTGCTGAGAGCAGGGATGAGGCTGCATGCAAGGGCTGGCAGGATGCTTTTTACCTTCTGAGCTTCCTGCTCAGCCACAGCATTTGCATATCAGCTTCCTCTTCTCTCCCTGTAATTCCTGGGAGCACCCACAAAGGATGGAGCTGCCTGATGAGAGGCCAGGCTAGTGTTAATAGCATTTGTGTCTCTTTACATGTTAAATGGATGGAAGAAGTCATCAGAGACTGCTGGCTTGGTCCTCGCACCGTAAGAAAGGTTTTTCAGCAAGGACTGGCTGGAAAACAACACTTTGCTACTTAAATGATTATTTTGGGGTTTCCTGCTGGGGAGCAGTCACTGTGTTGGAACAACAGCAGCCGTCACAAGCCAGTTGGTGGTGGGGCTTTCCTACAAAACCCACAGACAAGTTGTCACTTCATCCATGATGATATTTCAGTAGAACTAGCAACCCAGGGCCAGGAGTGGGGTCCAACTCCTGGGTCTGCTGGGGAGAAGCTGTGAGGGGACAGGAGAGCCCCCACAGCCACCCTGCACCAGGGGAAGCCCTTGCACATGTCACAAGGACCAAAGAATTAAAACCATAAGGTGGCATTGCCAAAAGCACTTGAGATGTGACCAGGTGCTACAGGGGATGAGGTTTGGCATTGCCACCTAACCTGTACCAGCCAGTGCAGAACCTGGTTTAATGGAATCATAGACTGGTTTGAACTGGGAGGGACCTTAAAGCTCATCTTGTCCCACCCCCTGCCATGGGCAGGGACACTTTCCACTCGACCAGGTTGCTCCAAGCTCCATCCAACCTGGCCTTGAACACTTCCAGGGATGGGGCAGTCACAGCTTCTCTGGGCAGCCTGTGCCAGGGCCTCACCATCCTCACAGCCAAGAATTCCCTCCCAGTATCCCATCTAACTCTGCCCTCTGGCAGTGAGAAGCCATTCCCCCTTGTCCTGTACCTCCAGACCTTTGACCAAAGTCCCTTTCCAACTCTCCTGGAGCTCCTTTAGGCACTGGAGGGGGCACTAAAGTCTCCTTGGAATCTTCTCTTCTCCAGGCTGAACTCCCAGCCTGTCTCCAGTGCAGAGGTGCTCCAGTCATGGAAATATCTTTGTGGCTTCCTCTGGAATCTCTCCAGCAGCTCCATGTCCTTATGTTGGGGCCCCAGAGCTAGACACAGCCCTGCAGGTGGTGGGTCTCCAACCCATGCAAGGGTTTGGACATCCAGTCAAAACTTAAGAGGCAAAAAGCAGAGAAGCCATTTCACTGCAAATGAAGGTGAGCTCTTTCCCATTTTAAAAAAAACTGGATTTGTGGGAGAAGCAGTGAGAAGTTCCCAAGTGAGGTCGGGCACATGCACAGAAACCCCTGTGAAGTCTCAGTTACTCCAGTTAATCCTAGCCAAGTCCCTTGCTGCAGCTCAGCGTGCAACAGACACTGACATGGCTGGCTCTCCTTCATCCTGCTCTTACTGCCTTGAAGAAAGCTGTAGAAGCTGGAGTTTGCCCCGATTCCCAGGTGTGGAAGAGGCACTGCCAGCTTCACATGGTTCCCTGAGGTTCCTCTCCTCCCTCCATGCCAAGCTGTGCTGGTACAGGGCCAGGGAAGATGCTGCTTTCTCCAAGGCTGGCACTGAATGCTGGTTGAGTGCAACAGGTTTTGTTCTAATTAAAGAGGAATCAATTAAGCTGCAAGATATTCAGCCACCTGGTGCTTCTGACTATTTTTTCCTCCTCCTTTTTTTTCCTTAACGTGCTGCTGCTGCCTCCAGGGAAGCCATGAATGAAGCAAGACATGTTCCAGTTTCTTGTTTTCTTTTAGATTAAAAAATGCTGTTTGGGAGGAAATCTGTGCAAGCCAACCAGTTACAGTGCTGTACATGTCCCTGTGATCTGCAACCGGCATCTCCTCTGCCATCCATTACTACGTCCAGCCAACTCTCCTGTGTCTCCATCAGCACACGGCACTGACTCCAGCAGCAGTCAGTTTGTGCTGCATGAAAAAAAAGATCTGCAGCAAATAAAGAAAAAGCAGTGAAAGAGGTGTAAGGGGATCTCATGGGAGGCACGAAGGAGTCCTACACGCAAGAAGTCCTTCAGAGACACAGCTGTGCCAGGCTTTTCCCTGTGAGATGGTCCATTAGAGTCTTTCTGTGCTCAATAGCACATAAACCAAGAAGAGAGGAGAGAAGCGGCTGCTGTCTTGGGCAGTCCTCGGAATTTGTTGAGCACTGAGCTTGAAGAAAAAGGGGAGGTCAGCAAGTACCTCAAGCAACACAGGTAACAATCAGGCACTGGAGTGCTGATGAGTGGCAAGGGAGTAGTGGTGGAGAGGTCTGTTCAGGGTGCATGTGATGCTTTTACCCTCAGGTCAATGCTTTTCTCCTCAGGTCAATGCTTTTNAGGTCTGTTCAGGGTGCATGTGATGCTTTTACCCTCAGGTCAATGCTTTTCTCCTCAGGTCAATGCTTTTCTCCTCAGGTCAATGCTTTTCTCACCCATGGCTCTGCCTCAGGGATGGACTGTGAAATCCTTTTGATTTGTCTGAGCACATGATAAAGCCCCCTTGCAGATAAATCAGATTTAATATTAAATATGAAAGGGCAAAAAGGGGAACCTGGGCTTGGATGGTGATGTTAAGGCCACAGAAGGGAGTACTAAAGCCATGTCAACTGACACGTACTAGGAAGATCTTTGAATTCTGGCTTTAGGAAGGATTCATTAATTCAGCTGATTGACTCTGGGAACCACTGCACCAGATGTCCTAAGAGCAGTGAAAGGAACCCCCTTCTCCTTGCTAGTCCCCCTCCAAAAACAAGCTGAGTGGTTCGCGGTCTGTCTAGAGTCCCCGTTTGACCTCCTGCAGCAATGCTTTGGCCATCACCTGAGTCAGCACCTTGGTAAGGGAGAGGCTGACCAGCCTGGAGCCATGCCAAAGGGAGACCAACATCTGAAGCATGCTTTGAGTGGCCAGTCTCCCCACAGCTCCTTTCCAAGCTGAAGGAGCCCCTGGCCATCATGACACTAGGAGGGAGGAGCCCAAGGAGCCCACTCCAGGGAAGATTTGGCCACACATGCTATGATGGCTCTAAAACCACATGAAAAGAGCCCCTGAGCATCCAAGAACTTAAAGTGAAGGCCATGCTCACGTGGCATGTCCTGCCATACAGGTGGCTGAGCCACAGTCTGCCTTCTCCTGCCTTTTTTCAAGGGTACCTTTTGTACCAGACAGAATAAAACCATGCTGCTTCCCACCACTGCAGCTGCCGTGGAAGTCAGCGTGCTGGCTCCTTCTGCTGCAGATGTGCCAGGCCTACCTGCCTTTCACTGCTGGGCTCCACTACAGCTTTGACCCATGGGAGCATACTGTCCATCGCTGGAGCACACTGATGCTTAATGGGGATGAGTATCACATAGACAGAGGTGTCGAGAGTCCCCCTTCCCCTCTGCTCTACACTGGGAGCTCTCAGGATGAGTAATCCCTGCTTGATGTCTTGCGACCACAGACATGGCAGCTGCTGGGGCTGTACCAAAGCTCAGGTTCACTCCTTCACTGAGCAGCAAGGCAAAAGCTTGTGCAACTCCCTGGATAGCTCTGCTGCCTCCCCAGCTGGGAACCTGTCTGTTGGGAGCAATAGAGAGCAAAGCATGGGGAGAAGTTCCTTTCTGGGACGCAGCTCCTTGCTCTGGTGCCCATACCGAGGCTGCAGGCTCAGAATGGGGCAGCATCTCCCATACATTACCTGCTCCATGTTTATAGCTACCGTAAAAATCCATTGAAAGAAAATAAAGCATTTTTTCCCTCCTAGGGGAACTGATGCTCTGGAGTTATGGAGATTTTCCATGTTGGTTCCCAGCTGTACATCTGCAGCCAGACTGGAGAAAGTGCAACGCTTGGAAGGATGTGGGAACCAGCTCAGCCCAGTTCCTCACTCAACATATGAAGAGCCTGGGGTGTTTGATGGGCGCTTCTGCAAAGAGGCCAAACCCTAATTGCAACTCTTACCGGTAGTGTAAGAGCACAGTGTGGCCCTGGGGCAGAGAGGATGAGACACCAGCACGGCAGGTGATAAACCACCACTCCCAGGGCTGCCTTCCCTTAGAAACCACCATCAGCTGATTAAGAAGTGCAAATCTCTCATATAGGAACAGGTTGCCTGCAAGAGCAAGGAAGTAATATTTTAGTGTGTCTAACAAAGGAGTTTAAAATGAAACTCTGCAGAACAATAGCCTGAGCTGAGAATTGGCATCTGAGTAGAAAGTCAGGTGGGGGAGCTATGCCACAATTCATTTCCTCTCTTTTCATTTCGTAAGAGGGAAGCAAATCAAAGCAGACACCTGAGGCATCTCTGGCTGACACTGGATGTTTAGTGAATGCTGCCATCCTGCGGGGAAGCCTCTGCTCAGGGAAAGTGGGAGGTTTGGGGCAGCCTCCAAAGAATCAGGGGAGCAGGATAAGTCCCAGCATCCAAGGGCAAGTAATGAAGCTTTCTCCATCCTCCACTAAAATCAGCCGGGCAGCCTCAGGTAAGCTGGTTATCAGCTCCTTATCTCCACCACAAACTGACTCGTTTTCCAATGACTGCGACCTCTAGAGGCTGCAGGAGCTTCTCGTACGGCCAAGCAGATGCCATGGCTGTGTTAATGCTGGGACTTCAGCAGCTGGCGGTCTCCTGGTCTCCCAGCCCGTTCCTATGGAAACAGGTTGGGAGTCTGCCAATTTTCCATAAAGAAGGAGAAAGGAGAATGAGCTTGTATGGATGAAGTGGCTGTTTGTCACATTTAGGGTGTTGCAATTCAAAAGGATACATGGCCCCACAATGCTTGCAACACATGATTTCATGAGCAGCCTATGTCACACCAAGGCGGCGGACAGTAGCACTGGAACCTTCCCATTCCATCTTCACAGCAGCCAAGACAAATCACATCCACCGAGCCTGGGGCAAAGCTTGGGAGTGATTACCAGCAACTAAAACAGAGTGACAAAAAGAAAAAGAACGGATCGAGGAGTCGGTAGTTGTGTGCTCTGTGTGCTGTGGAGTCATTTGTTCTTCAGTGAAGTGGGTGGGAGACACTATTTATGTGGACTGTGACCCTATGTTTGATGGTCTGCCATGAGCCTCATCCCAGGCAGGAGTCTTTGTGCTCCCAGATCCTCCTAGAACAAAGATGTGACAACTTCAGTGAGTGTGCGGGGTTCTTTTTCAGGCCAGGAGTCTTTCCATTACAGAAAAAAAAACCCACACCAAAACCGCACTACGACACACAATCCCCATTATCTCTAAATCCAGAAATAGTCTGAAAAAAACCCCAAACCCTGAACAATCCACGACCTCCACTGAACATGAGCAGCAGCTGAGCCTGGCAATTCTAGGGTCTGACTCACCATTTTTGCACCCTGCTGCTACTCCAGGTTCATTGAAATGCCTTTGGAAAGCTGCAGCGAAGAGGCCACGGTATGTATAGGCTCCTCACCTGAAGGCACATACAGCTACCACTCCACTGGGATACACAGAGCTGCTGGTGAGGACCAGGGTGCTCTGAAGAGCTTGTCTTTGTATGTTTTGCCCATTCGTGGACAAATGTAGGCAGATGGACCCCTAGAATTCATCCAGAACCCATGCCCATCCCTCCCAGCTCCCTCCACACCCACTACCCTGGCAGAAGAGGGTCTGGGGACTCTCAGATGATGGTCCTGGATGTGATAGTTGCTCACTGGTTGTGCTGCAGCAACAGAATTATGGAATTGCAGATTCGTTGAGACTGAAAAGCCCTCTAAAACCATTGATTCCAGCCATTGATTCCCCATCACTGCAAGGCCACCACGAATCCATATCCCCAAGTGCCACACCCACTCCATTTTTGAGCACTTCCAGGGATGGTGACTCCATGGGCAGCCTGTTCCAGTGCCTGATTACCCCTTCCATGAAGCAATTTCCCCTAATGTCCACTCTAAACCTGCCCTTGTGCAACCTGAGGCCACTTCCTCTTGTCCTGTCACCTGGAAGAAGAACCCGACCCCCGCGGCTGGTCCATACATGCATCTAATAGCTCGGCTCCCAAGCCTTTTGGTTATGATCCATACCCACAAGTATAAATACCACAGCGCCCACTGGCCAACAGGTGCCGCTCCAAGCCGCTGACAGCCTCTGAGCCGTACGAACCCGGCAGTGCCGGTGCAGCTCCCGGACGGCACCCGCTCGGATCCCTGTGCCAGATGGTAAATGACACACAGCTATTGACGCGCGCGGTGGAGCAGCAAACAGGAAATACCTGTTCTCTGACTGTAGTTTTCTAACTCACACGATCCGGATGGTGTTTGCCTGGGAAAGGGAGGATCCACAGGCAGCAAGGACTCTGCCTGGTTTGGGATTAGGGAGGGGAATGTCTCCATCTGCCTAGAAAGAACCTGGGACAGGGTGGGATGTGATTTGCTGCACCTCTGGTATTAAAATCATGGATCAAAATTAGGAAGTGGAAAGCCTGTGGAAAAGGAGGAGCCCCGCTGGGGGAGACCACGGTGACGAGCACAGGGGGATAAGGGAGCTCCAAGGGAGAACGGGGCCCCGAAGGACACAGCAGAGCCCCAGCACAGATAGAAGGCCCATAGGAAATGGGTGTCCAGCGGGTCATGG
>VZTE01005851.1:548401-566869 GCA_013397775.1 Eulacestoma nigropectus | reverse complement strand
CCGAGGGAAGGGGGGTCGGGGGGGGTCTGGGGGGGGGGGGGGGCATGGAGGAGGGGAGAAGCCCCCTACTCCTGAGGACACCCTGGCAGGACGAGGCACTGGGGCCACAGGTACCTCCGGCGACGAGCAGGGCGCCCGCGCCGGCCCAGGGGGGTGGGGGAAACGACATCTGAGACGCATGGGCAGTAGCGCCTAGGCGCGCCGCCGCCTCAGGCGACAGCTCCCGGTGCGGCGGGTGATGCCCTGGGACACAGCGGGAGTGGCGCTGCCTTCCAGCCGGGGGAGTAGGGCGGTTGTGCCGCCTCTCCCGCAGCGGAGCGGGCGAGCCGGGCCCCAGTGGGCCCGCGGCGCCGGCACGGCCATGCGCTGCCCGCACCAAACATGGCCGCCGCGCTTTGCCGCGAGGACGGACAGCGGCCGCGCAGCGCCTTACATCCTGCGCAGGCGCGTGGGGTTCGCGTGCGTCATCACCATGCGCCGGCAGCGGCGGTAGCGGCAAGGTAAAGGGGCGCGAGGAGGGGGCGGCCGTGGGCCGGGTTTGGGCCCTGACGGGCCTTCGTCGGTCCCTCCCGGCCCGCACAGGCCGCGGTGCGGCCTCCAGCGCAGGCAACCCCGCGGGCCTCTGGAATGTGGCGTGACCGTTTCCTCGTTCCCCAAGGGCCCTGTCGGGGCCGGGCTCCGTAGGGCGGGGCGCGTAGAATAAAACGTTCTCCTCGTCTCCCGGCTTTCGGTGCTCGCCGCCCTGTACCCCAGCCCGCCCTTTCGTACTGTGCCCTCCGGGCTCGGGGGCCTCGGCCTCGTGCTCGCGGTGCCGTCACTCCCGCCGTGGATGCGCGGACCCGGAAACGTGGTTTGACATGGGTGCGGGTGGCACCCGTCCTGCCGTAGTCCCTGGGTCTCCTTTGGGGGTGTAGCTGAAGGTGACAGGTATTCCCACAGCCCCTCTCCAAGCCGAGAGAGCAGCCGCTCCTCTTGTGCGGACCAGGACCCCGTCCCGGCGGCAACTCGTGAGTGATGAGGCTGCATCACCATAGGGACCGGGGGAAGGAGCTGCCCTGCTGGGTTCGCTTTCCCGCCCCAGGTTCCGCCGCTGGTAAGGAACCTCATGATTGCTCCTAAAGCCGAGAGCCTGTCTGAGAAAGCCCGAAATCCAGCCAGCCCCTGCTGCGAACTCCCTGGGCGGGGCGGAGCGACTGCTGTGGGAAACGAAACTGAAACGGAGCTCGCAGCCATCTTGGCGGTTGGTCGGTGCCGCTCCGGGGGGACATGTTCTGCGGGTCGGGGTTTCTTTTTTCTCTGTATTTTGTCATAAAATAATCTGGCGTACGGATGACACTGAGGTAAGAGCGTTTTTTTCAAAACCTCTCTTCCTATTTCTGCCCTGCCCTTCGCTCAGGTAGCACTTGTAAAACGAGGTCACTGAGCAGGGGGCAGCAGTGGGGCTCCCTCGTAGCTGGGGAGGTTGGAACCCGTCGCGCTGCGCTCAGCCTTCCCATGTTTATTGTAAAAATAAGTCCCAGTGGTGGCAGCCGAGTGCAGTTGTTTAATGAAAGGGAATTTTAAGTTGGCCTTGAGATGTGTTTGGTGAAGGTGGGGAGCTTTATAAAGATGAGACTTGCGTCGGAAAAACTATGTTTGTGACGATAGATGCCTTAAGGAGGTCACGGAGGAGCAGGCAGAACGGGGACCCGGCAGTGTGTATCGTGTTCCTTGTCTTTATCCTCTCAGTTTCGCAGCAAGTGTTTTCAGAGAATTAGAATATGCTGGGCTGGATTCCTTACTTTTAAAAAGCATATTAATAATTCAGTCTTACGTCCTGTACCCCAGGGGGGCAGCACGACTATGTGTGGTAGAGTGAAATTTGGGCCATAGTCCAAAAAAACTGTCATACTGTTGCGAGCTGCACACCTATCCAATTTCTCTGCATGTTACCACTTTCATTCCCCTGTCGTGTGATACTTTACCTCTACAGACCACGTAGTGTCCAGAGAGAAAAAGACACTTGAGATTTCAGACTGTTTTGGCTATGAATCTGAAAATAATTGCAAGCCTGTTGCAGCTCTGTTCTGCGTGACCATGCAAGCTGCTCCAGGTCCTTGTGCTGCTGCAGCTCACCTCCTTGTGCTCCTTTACCTCCTCATGCCCCCATTTCTCAGACCGCAGAGTAGGTCTGAGATTCTTCTCTCTCTTGGGGCAGGAGAGTGGAGCTTGCTGTGTTTCAGGAGCGCACCCTGAACAGGCCACCCAGCCCTGTGCTGGAATCAAGTCTAACAGGAGCAGAGGGCCGCTTGTGTCAAAGCTGCTTCTCGTGATTGACTTCACCTGCAATTTGGGCCTGCTGGTTTTCTGCTGGGCAGCCAGAGTTTGCTGTTTGTGTTTACAGGACTAATTTAGACTCCTAGAAAAGTAGAAAAAAAAATTGACAAGGGAGAAGATGCTTGAAATGCCTCAGTAGCTGAGAAGCTGTTTAAACTGCATTTCTGGAATCCTGTAGTTCTGTAAATACATTCTGAATTCCTGTGTTGTTTCTCCTCAGGGCGGGAGAGCGTAGAGTGAGTGACGGCTCCTCTCCTGGCTCGTCAGCAGCCTGGTCCCCACACGTGTCCCAGGAGTGCGCTATGATCAGAGGTGCTGGGCGAGGCAGAGGCTTGTATCTTACCCAGTCAAGACATAACTGCCCTAGCACTAATCGAGGTTTTTTTAACCACCCTCGTACCCCACAAGAAACTAATCAGGAAACCTTTTTACACCAGCAGTTCCTAACAGAGCGGGACACTGAAGTCTCTGTATTACAGGGGCAGGGATCACACAAGGAGTCACGCACAAGAGGCGGGCGAGCTGCGGCACCGGCTCCTGCAGACAGATGTCAGCCCAGCTTCAGCAGGGCTGGAGGGCGTAGGTTCTCCAGCCCGCATCCGTGGGTTGAGACTTTGCCTCGGTATTGCCCTCCGCAGTACCATCGTCAGGAGAACTCAAGGAGAGATTCTGACGCTGTGAGGCTGAATTTCCAAAGACTGTCTCTTGCTGGGCAAGACTATGAACAAGAAATTCTGACTGTTTTCAGGCAGCTTGGGGAGGGGAGGACTTGCACGGCTAATGATCTCGTACGTAAACTTAAAATTCAAAAGAAAGAGGTCAACCGTGTTTTGTATAAACTCCTCAGAGAAGGCAAGTTGCACAAAGGGGGAGAGACACCACCACTGTGGAGAGTTGCCAGCCCCAGCTCAGGGAGAGAAAGAAGCCCTGCTGACCCCAGTGCTGATTGCACAGATCCGGCTTGTGAGCACAGAGAAGGTGAGCGAAGCACACTTGGCTCAGGAGACACAGAGATGGCTGAGACAAAGGAGAAAATCTGCAACTACTTGTTCAGTGTGGTGGAAACAACAGCACTCAATCTTGCCAAAAACATTGGGTTTTCGAGGGCCAAGGACGTTAACGCATTTCTTAGCGCTCTGGAAAAGCTGGGAGATGTCCACAAGCAGAACGCAACTCCACCACGATGGTCCCTGACAGACAGGAAACGTGAGAGGATGCAGATGAGGCTGAAGGCCAGCACAATAATGCAAATGGCAGATTCCACACCTCCTGAGTTGGGTCTTCCCTCTTCCTTTGTCCCTCCGTGTCCCCAGGAGATGATTGCAGCTTCACCAGCAGTGATGGCATCAGAAGAAGAAAGTGTAGACAATGGGCAGCAGCCTTTGGGGCAAGCTGGTCAGGGCAATGTCAGTGACACGGAAGCAGATGCATCTGAGGACACTAAGCCTGAATTCTCCAGTTTGAGTAATTATGATAACTCAGAAAACAGCAAGTGGACCACAGATGATATCCCAGATAATCTGAACGCTATCAACAAGCAGCCTGATAAGTCAGAATGCATCATGAATTCTCAGTCCTCCCCCAGTTATGCTGCCCAGTTCGAAACTGCTTTTCCATGTACACCTGTAGAGAAACTGATAGCTTGTCAGGAGAAGAACCCAGTGAGTGGCCTTACTGAATATTCCCAGTACACATACCAACACTGTGATTTCATCATGTTGGAGCAGAATGGACCCTCTCATGAGCCACGGTAAGAAAATGTCCTACTTCTTCTGAGCTCTTTTTCCTTAAAATGATCTAACTTCAACTAAGTTCACACACTCAGCTGTCCTGAAGGGGCCTGCTATTAATGTTTCTTTCATTTCAGAAGGATTAGCCTAGTTGATTCCTTGCATCAGCTTAAAAAAATAAAACAAGGCTAAAATTTAACACTAGGTAGCCCAGTTTTGGCAACCCTGCTCTTCATTCTGAGCAGCAAAGATGGGATTAATCTCTTCACTAGGTCCCATCTCAATTACTTGCCTTCAGTTTGATCATATAGGGAGAAACTGGTATTTCTAAGCTGCCTTTCAAGATGCTCTTACCCTGGAAATGGTGTAAAGGGAGCCCAGAACAGTGTGTTTGGATGCAGGTGTCTTAAGTTAGACAAGGTGGCCCCACTCTGGACGTTTCTGTGTTGTAGCAGGTCAGAGCAGATTCTGTGAGCTGAGCATGTGGTATGACACTGAAGTTGGCCAAGTCAGTCTCTGGAGTCCTGCTTCCCCTTGCAGAATCATGGCTGTTACTGAGCACCAGCGAGACCATGAAAAGCACCATATGTGCCACACTGGAGTATGTCAATAGATTCGCTAGACAGGAAAATTGGCCTAATTTCTAAAGATGGAGTCCCAGGGTTGTGTTGTTTTGGTTTTTTTTAAGAAGGGATCTGAATGGATTCAGCACCGTAATCCCTCTCCAGATCTGGTTTGACCCACTCTCCCTGGAAGCAGGTTTCCAGGGCTGGAGGATGGAAGATAAACTTGTCTGTTAGAGTTCACAGGAATGGGGGAAGCAGAAATGTCAAAGGCAAGAGGTTTTATGTGAGGCAGCACCTTTCTAAGATGGTGTGAATGCCCTGGATAGCCACAGAGAATGCCAGAGGGAGGAGTGACCTCAAATGACCAGATGCAAATGAAACAGTGCAGGCTGCTTTTGAGCTTTCTTATTCCTGGGCAGGAGCCACAACAGAGCTGCTGCCTGCATACAGCCATTACCTGTTCTGGCACCTGTGGTGGAACAAGGCAATTCATCCTGTTCCTTCAGAACAAAACATGGAGCTGCTCCTCTCTTGTGAACAGCTCTGGAAATGCAATGAAACAAGGCCCAGATGCAGTGCTGCTTGGGTACCCTTGGTATTTTTGTCTTCTGCACATGGCAGCCTGGGTTTACTCTCCCAGCCAGGAGCTGGCTGTTTCTTCTCCCTTGAATTCCAAGAGCAGCCTTGCTTGCTCTGAGAAGACCACACTTCTGCCTCTGAATTTGCCCCTTTGGTTTCCTCTTTCAAAGGTTTAAGTTCCAGGCGGTGATTAATGGACGCCGATTCCCACCAGCAGAAGCAGGGAGCAAAAAATTGGCTAAACAGGAGGCAGCAGCTAACGCGATGAGGGTCCTGATGAGTGAAGCGGAGAACGGAAGGCATGGTGGAATTAAATGTGAGGAGCCGTTTCCCTCCGACAGCTTGGAACCAGAATTGGTGAGTCCTGTTTTCTTTACTTTGTGAGGCTGCTCAAACAGTGTTGAGTCTGACACTGATTTCCTCCATCTTCTTGCTGTAGCCTTTGCAGCTGGAGCCAGAGCTGTCATCTGCAGCAGCTCACCTCAGCCTACTTCCTGGGAAGCACCCTATCAGCATATTAATGGAGTATGGTCAAAAATCAGGGAACATAATTGAATTCCAGCTGCTCTCTCAGGAAGGCCCACCTCATGATCCTAGGTATGGCATACTCTTGTCAGCTTTGAGGGAGGATGGAAACTCTTTCTTCACTATCTTCCCCGTCAGCATGCTGCCCACATCCCTGCATTTGTCACTGACCTAGCTGAGTGCTCCTCTTATCCAAGGATTCTGGGCATGGCTCATCCAAGGCATCTAGTTCCAGAAAGAGACCTAAAGTGATGCCCTTTCTCAGAGAAGGGGTGCTGTTTCTTCTGCCAGAGCAGGAGTGGGTTCTAGTCCTGTACCCTACCTGGCGGTGCTCTGCTGGGAGTGTTTAGGGCCATCACAGTAGATTTCAATTGCAGATAAATTGGAGAAAACCCACAAGGATTTACCTGGAAGTGGGAGACGGGGATAATAACCAGATTGAGACACCTGTGGTTAACACTTTTCATGTACTATAATGTCCTGTCAGGTTCAGCTACTGTGTGAAAATGGGTGACCAAATTTTCCCTGCTGTGGTAGGAAACAGCAAGAAGGGAGCAAAGCAAATGGCAGCAGAAGTTGCTGTGAAGATTCTTTCTGGAGAGTCTGTACCCCATGTCTTGCCTGAACAGGTATAAAGAGTTTCTTTATAAGACTCAAGTGTTCTGAATCGGGTGTTCCCCCCCTTTTATTTCCTATTCTGCTGGATTTCACTCCACAAGGTCATGTGGGGCAGAGGTTTGCTGCTGCTCTTGGCCTGTGCTAAATGGACCTGCTCGGTGTTTAACAGCCTTCTCCTCTCTAACTCTGCTCTAGCCTGTTGTGAAGCCCCACAGTGACCAGTCCATGCACAATATTGGCACTCCAGATGAATCCAAGGTGGCGAAAACGAAGGGTGTTGGGGAGCTCATCAAATATCTTAACGTCAATCCTGTTAGTGGCCTTCTGGAATATGCCCGTTCCAATGGGTTTGCCGCAGAGTTCAGACTTATTGACCAGTCAGGACCTCCCCATGACCCCAAGTAAGTAGCAGCGTCTGGGAGAAGGAAATTTTGCACTGCTGCTGTTGTCCTAGAAAAAGGGCAGAAAGCTCAAGATTGCTGATGCCTTTTGAGGTGGCAACAGTGCTACTTGCTGCCTCTGCCAAACCTTGTCCCTCTGATTCCCTCCTCTTTCCACTTAGAGAATGTAAAAACCAAACTGAAGTCCACAGGTTTCTTGGTTTCTTTATAGATTTGTCTATCAGGCGAAGGTTGGAGGCCGCTGGTTCCCAGCTGTAACTGCACACAACAAAAAGCAGGGCAAGCAGGAGGCAGCCGATGCAGCGCTCCGAGTCCTCATTGGGGAGTCGGAGAAGACTGAGCGCATGGAAGGGATGAACGTCACTGAGGTAAATCTTCTGCCAAAGTTGTGATTGTGTTTGTAGCCCTGCCTATGCTCCTCCTTTCACTCCAGCAGAAAAATGCCTTCAAAGTCAACTGTGATCCCTTTGTTCTCTGCGGCTGTAGATAACCTGATGCGGTTTTCCTGAAGTGGGTTAGATGTTTCCTCAGGGCACAGGCATACCATTCTGTCCTATGGGCCTCTGCTTTAGGGCTAAATTGTTATCAGATTCTTCCACAAGCTGCTGGAATGTGTTCCTGTGGTAGAGTAGGAACATGCTTATTTTAATTATGTTACTATTTTTAATAAGCTTATATTTAATTATTTTAATTATTACTTCTTCCAAATTTCTTCATACTGCATTAAAAATTGTGTATCAACTCAAAAAACTCATGCATCAGATAAACGCAAAGCCCTGGTTGTGTCAGGATGGCTGTCCCAAACCTGGGCTGATTAAATCACACTTTAAGAGTGATGTGGTCTCTGAAAAGCCTCATTCCAGGGGGCACAACTGAGCACAGCAGCTGGGGCTCTAAATAGCAAAGCCATCAGGGAGGATTTGTCAGTCAGCAATGCTGGAGGAGCTGAGTTGGTCTGCACCGGGAATGACTGCACTCTCCTCACAGGCAGCTAGAGGAGGAATTCCTCCAAAGCCAGGAACAGATTTCCTTGGCTGAGTCTCTGGAAATAGGCAGGATGGTTTTGTTCCTTCTTGCTCGGGCTTTTCTTCCCTGCCATTCTCAGGAGGCCATTCCTCAGCCCATGTCACTTGGCTGCCGGGAAGACAGCTTGCTGCTGTCTCTGATGTGGCCAAAGCAGAACTCAAAGCCTTGGTTGAGGTTTTCCCAGAAATACCTAGAAGAACTTCCCCCACCCCTTGACACAGCACTGCCCAAGGCTCAAAGTTTTCTGTGTTCTGCCTTCTGCTTGGAAAGCTGTGCTTCAGGTTAGCTCATTCCTGAGCTGTGTTGTGTGACCTGCTCATGGTCTATGCTGTTGTGTCCCCATCCCAGCTCCCTGTGAGTGGCAGCACCCTACATGATCAGATGGCTATGCTGAGCCACCAGCGCTTCAACACCCTCACTGCCCGCATCCAGCACAGCCTGCTCGGGCGCAAGATCCTGGCTGCCATCATCATGCGGAAAGGAAATAAGGGCTTGGGAGTGGTGGTCAGCATCGGAACAGGTATGAACAGCTTCTTCCAGCACACTGGACTCTCGCTTCCATGCTAGATTTCCTTGTCATCCACAGCTCAGAAATGGCTGTTGCTGTAGGCTTCTTCAGAGAGGGCACAAAACGTTCCCAGGGCTCATGTGGTGTCATGAGTGATCTGGTTAGAGAGAAAGAACAAAGCGAATGTGCCTGCAGCTATATTGCTCTTAATCTTTGCTTGCATTGCTCTGTGCATCAGAGCATGGGTTCCTCATGTGCTACAGCACACGATCCCCCAGTTTCTCGCAGCTGCACATAACCTTGTCTCCCTCCCTACTTCGCTGCCAGGCTTCTACCAGGAGTGATGAGCTGAAAAGCCCTCGGGAAGGTACAGTCCCCTAAAACTCATGGCATTTTAAGTCTTATCTGTCCCTAAAGTGGTGTCCCTTTATCTTCTTAACTGCTTGTGATAATGATTTTAATAGGCAGGATGCTGCTGCTGCTGCTCAGGAGCCCCAAGAATTAAGACTTCCTCAGTCTCTGAAGCCATCTTGCCTTTGACGCCTGCCCTATTATTTAATTCTTTGTTTGTTTGTTTTAGGTAATCGCTGTGTGAAAGGAGAAGAGCTAAGCTTGAAGGGGGAGACAGTAAATGATTGTCATGCAGAAATCATTTCTCGAAGAGGCTTTGTGAGGTGAGAAAAGGGGAAACCCAAAGGAAAAGGAGAGGGGCCTGCCAGGAGCTGCTCACCCCTTCTTGAGGGGTGTAGCTAAAACACACCTCTAGTTCTTTGCTGTGCTGAGAGATGCTCTGATCCTCAGACACTATTTACCCATGTGTTGTTAAATAGAGGGAAGTTATTTCTGATAAGAAGGGGCCATGCCTGAATGATGCCCAAATAAGTACTGAATGGGAGACTTGCCAGGAGCCTAAGGGCTGCATCTGATGTACTTAATATAAAGCCTCCTGCTGAGGCTGCTGGGCTGATGTGCAGGGCACTCTCCAGCCTGAACACTGCTCCTGCCACGCCAAGCCACTGCAGGCTTGGTCTCCTGGCCTTTCTGGGTCTGGGTGTAGAAGGATTCAGGAAAGCATACTGCATATGTTTGCCTTGATAAGTCAGCAATCCTTTTTCAGAGGTTGGAAAGGGTTTTCCCAGCTAAACTGCACAATTCTCCCCTCTCCCCTCTTCCCCCCCACCGCAGCACTTTTTAGTTTTTGAAACCTGAAGTGAGATGAAGCTGGACTGCTTGGTTAATGTCTGTCCTTCAGTTATGAACAAAAAAATCAGCTGCTTCCTTCAAGCCTTTGTGTGCTGCTGCTGTGCTCTGCATTCCTCAGCAAGGGAAAGCATTGAGGGCAGGTCCCTGGGAAGTGATGAATCAGGATTGCATCTTGCTTACTGTCTGTTTCAGCTGTTAATCTTGACAGCAGTGGCTGCTCTGGCACAACAGTGAACTCTGCCTCTCCTTGCAAAATCGGTCTCTGCACAAGCTCTGCTCAAGGACTCTCTGGGAAGCTGCAGTTTTTCTTTAGTCCTTGACACGATGTTGGAGACCTCAGGGTTTTCCCTGGCCAGAAGCAGCCATAAAAGACCCCATCATTTTAAACAGATCATGGGCTCATTCTAATACCACTTGAATTCAGCTGCCTGCAGGGTTGTTTACATTTAATGCAAACATGCTGCTGACTAAAGATGCTGGTTAACAACCTTGAAGTCTTCTTCACGCTGGGATCAGATGCATGCAAGCAGCACTCAGCCAGGCTCCTTCTTTTCTCCTGCCAGGAGAAAAGGCTCCTCCTTCCCTCTGCTTCCTGGACAGGATACTGCTTTTCTACTGCTTGTCCTCTGCATGGCAGAAAATCTGCTGGATTTTTTCCCCTTTTTGTGCATCAAGTACTGTTTGTTGACTTCCCAAGCATCCTCAGCCACAGTTCCTGGTCTCTGCTCTTCCATGCAGCAGGAGCGTGTGATGTGGGACCCTGCCTGTCAATTGAAGCGCTCCTTGTCTGAGGAGGGCAGCCTTTTGACAGGATGGTGTTATTTTCAGGTTTCTTTACAGTGAGCTGATGAAGTATGACCCGTCTAATCCTTCCTCTGCAGAAGAGAGCATTTTTGAGCAAGCAGGAGGAAAGAAACTCAAAATAAAGAGCAGTGTTACCTTTCACCTCTACATCAGGTTTGTGGGGAGGGGTTGAATGGCTGGTGTCAGCAGCACTGTCACACCCCTGGCTGTTTCCTTTACAGTCAGTGCTAACCAGAGAGGATTTGTTTTCTAGCACAGCACCATGTGGAGATGGAGCACTCTTTGATAAATCCTGCAGCGATCAGGCAAACGAGATGGGGCAACCCCAGCACCAGCCTCTCTTTGAGAACCCCAAGCAAGGCAAGCTGCGGACCAAGGTGGAGAATGGTGAGTGCAATCCCTGCACGATGAAGTGGCTTCAGTCCTCTCTTCTGAGCCTTTCTGGTGCTCCAGAGCTTCCTTACCCCACTCTGTGTGCTGTTGTGGGATTTGAAGCATTCAGGAACCGAAAGAGGTAGACAGAAGGTTTTAGAGAGAGTCCCTTCCCCTTCCCAGTTCTGCCTGTTGCACTGTCATGCTCATGAAGTTGGCAGCTGAAGTTTGATGCAAAGCTCCTAGGTCTGTGCCTTTCCTTTCAAGCAAAGTTCTGTTCTGCTTCAGCCATGCTGAAAATTACTCATCAGTACCCAATACTGAATGCCAGATTGTTCCCTGAACCTGGTGTCAGACTCCTGAGTTCACGCTGGGTATCCAGAAGTTTCTTGTGCAGTTGCTGATGGGGTTTTGATTTATTGAATATCTGACATTATACAGAAAAGCTTTCTTCTTCTCTTGTGCAGGGGAAGGTACCATTCCCGTGGAGTCGAGTGACATTGTGCCCACATGGGATGGGATCCAGCATGGGGAACGGTTACGAACCATGTCCTGCAGTGACAAAATCTTACGCTGGAATATACTTGGCTTGCAAGGGGCATTGCTGTCACACTTCCTAGAGCCAGTTTATCTCCGCTCTGTTACACTCGGTGCGAAACCCTCTGTCCTTTCTGGGTAGAACTGGGATGCAGTGACGACTTGCCTCACTGCCCTGTGTGATGGTAAAGTTTGCGGAGGGTGTAGGAGTAACAGACTGAAATGTCTTTCTTGGCAGAGATGTTTGAAAATGAAAAGGGAATCTATGGATTTTAGGCTGTGTGTAGAATGGGTTTCTCTCCAAAGTTCTGGATTTTTAGGAGACACATGTGATCTAGGAGACTGAGACAAAAACTGCGTTGTTTGTGTCTTCGGTGAGAAATGTTGCAGTCTGTAAACCATTGCCTTACACACCCAGGACACATGTAGCTATGCTGATCCACATGCTATGGGCTTTTGGGAGCCTGTGAGCAGTGCTGCAGTTTTTGGGGTTTGGCCAATCCATCACCTGTGCCATCCTGTTTCCTAACACCTTCACCTCTGTCTCCACAGGTTACTTGTACAGTCAGGGTCACTTGACCCGTGCCATCTGCTGCCGCATGGAGAGGGGTGGGAACACACTGAAGGAAAAGCTCCAGGCTCCGTATCACATTAACCATCCTGAGGTACTGCAGCCATAGCACCTCTTCATCTTTCTATCCCGCATTCCTTTGCCTGTAGGTTTGGGGTGCCCGAGGCGTTCTGCGGGGGGGGGTCATTGTGCAGCAGCCCTCCAGCCAGGGGCAAGAATTAGTGACCAGAAACACAGAATCATACAATCAAGGGATATCCTGAGTTGGAAGGGACCTACAATGTCTCATCAAGTCTAGCTCCTGGCCCTACACAGGACAGCCCCAAGAACCTGCCCTCTTTGTGTCACCCCACAGTTTGGGGGTTACTGGCAATGTCTTAGTCCAGAAAAAAGGACACTAGAGTTGCCTCTGTAACCTTCAACTCAGTAAGAACCTTATCCTTGTGGCTCTGGAAAGTTTGGGATGAGCTGAAACTGTGAGGGATGAAAGAGGCAAGAGACTGAGACAGCAGGACCAAGTTAAGGAACCCTCTTGCACAGGTTGGGCGAGTCAGCGTGTATGACTCTGCAAGGCAGACGGGCAAGACGAAGGAGTCGTCGGTGAATTGGTGTCTTGCTGATGAAAGCGAAGTTGAAGTCTTGGATGGCACCAAAGGGAAAGTAGATGGGTAAGAAGAGCCTTTCCTGACACTGCCTTTTCCTAACACTGTCTGGGGGAGGGGGGGCAGCTCTAAGGTGGGGAGTACACTCTGCACTGTTACAGCACCCTGCACATGAGGAGGTTGGAGGGAGGAATTTCAAACAGACATAAGCAAGCACTCCTGAAAGAAAACAGAATGTTGCTCAGCCTGAACCCTGCCAAGCCCAGAGCTCCTAGAAATCCATGGGATTTTCCCTGAGCCCCCTGCTTCTCTTGGCTCTTCTCAGTGTCCTGTCCCTCATTGCTGCCACTGTCTTCCTTCTCAGTCTGAAGCTGGAGGTGTCTCGTGTGTCCAAGAGGAAAATGTTCACCCTGTTCCAGCAGCTCTGTGCAAAGAACAACCGCAAAGACCTGCTGAGCTTCTCTGTGTACTCTGATGCCAAGGAGGCAGCCACGGCATACCAGGCAGCCAAGCAGTGCTTCTTCAGCATGCTGGAAGAGCTGGGCTATGGCAGCTGGATCCGCAAACCCCAAGAGGAAGAAAATTTCTCTGTCCCTGATGTGTAATGAAGCACTCTGCAAGGAGTGGGGGGTGAATGTGCACAGGCATATGCATGGCTGTGCTCATCCTTCTTTCACCATGTTTTTGGAGAGGAGTCAGGACTGTGCAGCAGTTTCCTTGTAGGCCCGGCTGCCTTATCCCTGTCACTCAGACCCTGTGTTTTTAAAATGTGCATGTAAGTGATTCTCCTTTTTTTTAAGCAAGGGCAGGCTGAGTCCTCATTTGCTTTTTTTATAGTTTTGTCCCCCATTTTTTGTTTTTAAAAGAAGGCAAGAGAAACCAGAGGAATTTTCAAGACTGTGAGCTTGAAACCTTTGGGCCATGTACTGCAAATCCCTCTGGCAGGTTTTGAGGTAAATTTTCTCCTTTGAGATTAAAAAAAAAAAAAAATCGGGCTGTTTGACTGGTTTTTTGTGTCTCTGTTGGAAGATGACTGGCAGCCCAGCCGAGCTGGGACATGAGACTGACTGCTGCAAGGTGCAGCAGCAGGACCAGCATAACATTCTGCATTAATAACAAAAAAGAAGGTTTCAGTATTGTTGGTTGTGGGTGTGTTAATTCCTGCTGAGGTGAAGAGGGTCCCATGGTGGGGTTTGGAGAGGGACAGAGATGAGTTAGTATTTGCTAAATGCTGAAGGAAGCCAGGTAGAGTTTGGAATTGAGCCTCTTGCCTTAAATGCGGGGCTCATTGGGCAGAGCTGAGCCTTTGAGGGTTTGGACTGGCTCTGAAGTGCTGGGGCAGGGCTCTCCCAGCTCCTTCCCTCACTGCTAGCTCTAGGATGGGGTGTCTCTTCTCCAGTTTCTGGAGGCCAGTGGTGGCTGCAGGCCCTGTCCTGTGTCTGTTTGTATCTGAGCTGAACCACATGCCAGACATGGTGGTGGAAGGTGAGAAGTAGCAATGTTGTTGCCATCCAACGGCAAGTTTATTGCGTGTTGCTGGAGCAGCCCCTTTCCCTGTGCAAGGCAAGTGCTGGCTCTGCCTGGGATGAGAGCTGACACTATTCATATGAGACAGAGACCAAAGAGCTGTTAGCATGGAAGCAGAGCCCAAAGCGAGGGGCCCTGAGGCTGGGAGCGAGACCCCAGCTCTGGCCGTGGATCTCCACGGGACAGCTGGCGACAGACAGGCTGGGGCCAAGCAGGGTTACCACTTGCTCAAAGTCCGGCTGCTACAGGTTCACCCTGCTTGCAACTGCCCTTGGACACCCACTGCTGTGCAGTGCTGTGAGGGATAGGAACTGCCTTGGGCGGGCAGCCAGCCCAGAGCAGGGCCTGGGGGCTCCTCTGTCTGCAGCTGCTCAGGGAGCTGTGCCTGAGGCTATGGAGGCTCCTGTTGTGCTCCCCACACCCTCCCATGACTCATAGTTCTCCACTCACCATTGGGGTGCAGCAGGACCCCCCCATTCTGCACTCACTCGAGGTTGGACCAACAACAGAGGAGACACAGACGTGAGATGAAGTGGGACAAGACCCTGGCATGGGGCTGCTTTAGGAGCAAAGCTCTTAACATGTAGATATTGGGGTGCAGCCCTGAGAATAGGAGCTCCAGGAGCAGCAGCTGGAGCAGCTGGGATTTCTCTGGCTGGGTGAAGTGCTGGGATTTAAATTAATTTCTAGCGTGCGGCTTCCCCTGGCCCTGTGTGTTGCCAGGCCCTGCCAACACCACTCCCCCCAGCCCCGGGGATTAGTGGTATTTATAGCAAATGCTCCATTTCAGTTTTCCCCAATGAGGCCAATTCCTGCTGGCCAAGGGACTGCGGGAAGTGCTGCTGGCCTGGCCATGGCTGCCAGCCCAGTGACCCATGGTGGGGCCTGGTTGCCAGCAGCTCCCAGCTTGCGTTTTCCTTTTCCTTGTGCAACTCATTTTGCGCCTGCTCTTGGCTCCAGCGCACTGAACCTGGAGTGGAACAGAAGACGATGGAGCTGGAACAGCCCCTGGCACTTGCTGCCCTGGCCCTGCCTGCAAGTAGGACCTAAAAATAGCCTCCTCCTGCTTGGTCCATGTGCTCACCTCGGGGAGCCAGAGCTGAGCAGCTCTATCCTCCTCCCCATGCCTCTGCTCCTGCTCTGTCACTTCCTGGGAGCCCCAGAGATGGCATAGGGGTTGGCAGCACCAGGCAGGAGCCAAGGGCTGCCTGCTGAGGCTGGGGTTCTGGCCCTGCATGGCCTGACAGGAGATGCAGTGAGCGATTGGTGCTCCCAGGAGCAGAGGAAAGAGCTGGGCATGTCCCCATGGAGCTGGTTTTGTGCTCCTATGCTCTCTCCCTCAGCAGCTGGGATTTTCCTCTTCCAGAGCTGATGCCTTCCTGGCCTCTTACCTTGGTCACAGAGCCAGAGCCCCTCCAGCCCTGGCTGCATCCTGCTCCCTCTGGCCCGCAGAGGACAGTGTAGTATGAAATGACACCAGATGGAACCAGCCCGGTCCTGTGTAAGTATTTATTGGTTTGCAGGGGCTGCCTGAGCCCAGTACCCAGCTCTCTGGCCCTGGGACCGGCCATTCCCCATGCTATTTGGAAGTGGGGGTGCCCTGGCCAAGCTGCAGCAGGGAGTTGGTGGTGTAGTTCTGGAAGAGGGGCTGGAGGAACATGCCAACGGTGCCAAAGACACAGACGAAGACGAAGATCCACAAGAAGAGGCGGTCGATGACCATGGCCACGTACTTCCAGTCCTCGCTCACCTGTGTGGGGCCGGGAAAAATGCTGCGTCAGGCTAGGGCCTTAGGTATTGCCTGACACTGCCCCAGTTGGGAACCTGGCATATCCTCAGAGCCTCGAATCTGCTCCCTCAGCACTGCAGCTGCTGGGGCTGCCTGCCAGCCCACTGTGGGCCCCACGGGGCTCACTCCCCCTGCTGTCACCCGCACTGCTGAGCCCAGGAAATATATCCCCAGTGAGCAGAGCGGGGGGGGCTCTGCAAAATCTGCAGCCTGACAGTGCTGTGCAGGGCCAAGCCTCCTGGGAGCCTCCTGGATTTCCAGAGCAGCTGCTTCTGCTTCAGCCTGGGACTGCAGTGGTGAGTCAGGGGTCAGTGCTGGACCCCCTACCCAGGCAGGAGCTGCAGGGCCTCACTGGGCACAGGAGTAGGCAGGGACCCCCTTGGTGCTTGTGCACACCACTTCCTGTGGTGCAGCCGTGAGCCAGGATACACTCTGCACCCCACAGCTCTGCCTGCACACCACAGCTCTGGCCATCCCTGAGCACTGCCCACCCCCAGATGCACACTGCCCACTCCAACTTACACTCTGATCATCATCCTCACTGCGCATGTGGTCAGCAATGAAGCGCACGCCATCCACCGCTTCCTCCAGCCCGCAGCTGCAGCCGGCCGCAGGGGCCGGTGCCTGCCCCTGTCGCTCCCGATAGCCATTGAGCCCCTCAGCCTTGGCAGCACCAGGGTTGGTGTAGCAGGTGCAGGTGCGGGCACCAGCCTGGACGAAGAGAGCAGTGGCGGCAGCACGTTCCTGGGTGTGCCGGCGCTGGCGTAGACGCTGGCGTGCGCAGTTCTGCCGTGGCTGCTTCATGAAGAGCAGCGCTGGGAGCTTGTGGAGGAAGAGCGTGCGGACCCAGGGTGGCATGGTGTGCGTGGTGGGTGAGCGGTGGTGCACGTTGAGGACACAGACGCTGGTGACGATGGAGAAGGTCACCAGCACCATGGTGAACATAAGATACTTGCCCACCAGCGGTACGTCCAGTGAGGTGGGTGGCACGATCTTGGAGATGAGCAGGAGAAAGACGGTGAGGGCGAGCAGGACAGAGATGCAGAGTGTCATCTTCTCGCCACAGTCAGACGGGAGGTAAAACACGAGGATGGCCAGGGAGGTAATGAGGATGCAGGGGATGATGAGGTTGATGGTGTAGAAGAGCGGCTTGCGCCGAATGATGAAGTCGTACGTGATGTCCACATAGGTGGAGTCATCAGGGTTCTCGTTGCGCCGCCCCGGCAGTGCCACGATGTCCCACTCGCCGCTGGGTGTGAAGTCATCCAGGCTGGCCACCTCACTCTTCAGCACCAGGTCTATCTCGGTGCGGTCATAGGTCCAGGAACGGAACTTCATGGTGCAGTTCTGCTGGTCAAAGGGGAAGTGCTTCACCTCGATCTTGCATGCGCTCTTGTAGATGGCAGGCGGCAGCCAGAAGATGCTGCCATCATAGGAGATCACCGCGTTGGAGTAAAAGGAGACCTCATACATCCCATCGGCGCTGGGGTGAAGAGATGTGCTGTCAGTCCTTATGTTGTCAGCCCCAGCAGTACAACAACATGGCCCCCCACCTTGGGTGGGGTTGAGGAACACATGACCCCTCCCCCAAAAAATGACCTACTTGTTGTAGAGCACCACATCAGGCAGCCAGATGTGCTTGGAGGGCAGGCGGACTTTCTTCATGTTGTCAAAGTCCTCAGGCTTCCACGTGAGGCGGTAGTCCTCCCACTCCTGAGGACAGGTGGGATCAGCTCAGCCCAGCCACAGGATGGGGGCCTGGGGCAAGGGGGTGGGTCAGGGCAGAGGGGACACAGGGGTCCCACACAGGCTTTATGGGGGGCTATGACAGGGCAGGGTGCATATTAGGGTCCCACACAGGGTGTATGGGGGGGTCCCTATGATAGAGAGGGGTCTCAAGGCAGGGGCTGGGGAGTCCAGGCACAGGGTGGACACGGGGGATCCCAGTGCATGGGGGCCCAGGCCAGGGTGCAGGGTGGAGTCTTGGAGCAGGGTGGACATGGGGGTCCCAGGGCCATGTCAGAGTCCAGGGTGCCCACCTGGGTCAGCCAGACGTTCGTAGTCATGATCTGCTCCCGCTCATGCTGCAGAGAGAGGGGGGGCCAGTCACTCAGGGTGCTGGGAGGGTTTGGGGCCCCCTCACTTGCCCAGTAGGTTGGGGAGTAGAGTCCTGGCCAACTCACCACACTGATGAGCTGCGCCAGTGACACCATCAGCTGCACAGTCACCAGCTCAGAGCCATTGGTCGCCGGCCGGATCAGCTTGTTGTAGCGCGCAGGGTCCAGCAGATACTCAACCAGTCGCTCCTCTGTATCCGTGCCCAGGCTCCCTGGGGCATGGCAGAGCCTGAGTCCCACAGCGGCGGGCAGGGCCCCCACCGAGGGTCCAGGGACCCTCGGGATAGGGCCTGTACCCAGCCTGGGGCTCTGTGCCTGGCGGCCCGAGAGCAGGAATGATGGGGTGCGTGGTGATGGAGCGTGGGTGTCACAGTCGGGAATGGAACAGGGAGGGCCGGGGGGAGGATGGGAGGTCTGAGGGGCTCCATGACTGAGGACGAGCAGCTGGGCAGGGCTGGGGGCTCCTCTCTGCCCTCCCCTGCCGGTCCCTGCCATTCCCTGCCCGTTCCTGACACCGCCTCCCCTGTTCCTGTCGGTCCCTGCCCATCCCCGGCACCGCCTCGGAGCCGGAGCCCACGGCGGCCGCATAGCCCCGGGGGGGTCGATGAGCGGTGGAAGCGCCAGTGGCACTGGCATCGCAGAGGGGCCGGTACCGGCTCCACTCCGGATCTGTCCCG
>VZTE01005851.1:536752-547440 GCA_013397775.1 Eulacestoma nigropectus | reverse complement strand
GCCCGGGCGGAGCGAGGCCGAGGTGGCGGCGGCCCCCGCCGGGCGGCTCCTGAGGCGGGAGCTGCGGCTGCTCGAGGCCATCTTCCACCGCGGCCACGAGCGGTTCCGCATCGGCAGCGCCTGCCCGGACGAGATCAGCTGCGAGTTCGTCCCGGGGGCCGGGGCCCGCGCCGGCGCCTCCGCCTCCCGGGGGCCGCCGCCGGGACCCGTCCGTATTCACTGCAACATCACGGTGAGGCCCAGGGGGTGCGGCCGGCCCAGGCTCTGCGGGCGGCCCCGGGACCGAGTGGGCCCCCCTTCCCGCGTACGGGGCTGCCGCCGTTGGGGCCCAGGGTGAGCTGGGCCTGGGCCCCAACGTCCCTGGCGGCGGCTACGGGGCGCGGGGGGTAGCTGCCCCCGGCCCCCTCCTCCGTAGGGCCTGCGGGAGCGCCGTACGAGCTACCGCGAGCTCCTCGGGGCAGCGGCTCACGCAGAGAAAAGCCAGGAGGCAGTGCCCGGCAGCACTCCCGCCGTCCCAATGGCCCCGTGTACGAAACTGTGCCCCCGTTTTCCCTGCTTCCCCCGGTTTTGTTTTGGGGGGTTTCCCAGGGGGCCCTGATCTGCTTGGAGAAGAGGCACCTGCGGCAGCAGCGTCGGCTCTTCCTGTCTGCTCTGTCTTATCCTGCACCCGGGTTTTAGGGACCCTGGTGCTGGATGGCTTGGCGCTGGGGTGCTGATGCCCACTTTGATCACAAGTTATAACTGGTTTGTGTCTCCAGGCGAGGAGGGCCAGCAGAGCTTGGACAGTACCTGGTGCAGTTTCTGAATGGGGCCAATGACCAGGATTCTCTGGAGGGGCGAATTGGGAGTGTTGCCAGAGGCTTTGTCCTGGGTTAAAGGTGCCTGCTCGGCCTCTGCCCTTTGTGGGTGCTGCCGGGTTCTTCTCCTGCAACTGCTGGTGCAGAGCTTCGAGGGGAGCGGCCTGTGGGCAACCTGGGACGCCCTCAGTGTCCTGCCTCAACTTTCGCCCACCCCCAATGGCCTCATGACCAGAGGGGTTGGCCGAAATGCCACCACCCTCCTTCCGTGTTCCACCCTGGGCCGGGGGGACACAGCACAGAGGCAGCCCGGCATGGTCAGAGCAGGGGTTTGTACTGCCCTCAGCCCCAGGTGTATGCTGGAGGGTGGATCAGTCACTTGTGCCCTGATCTCTGTGGTCCAGAGGGATTTGATTGCAGAAGACGCAGAGCTGCAGCCCCACCCCGTCTGGCTCAACTGCTCTGTGCACCGCAACAGCCTCCATCCCACCAACACCACCTTCTCCTCCTCTCCAGGAGTCTTATCCAGCTGTTCCCCCAATATGGTCTGTGGAGTCAGATGATCCCAACCTGGCAGCTATCCTGGAGAGGCTAGTGGAAGTCAGGAAAGGAAATACATTGGTGAGATACGCTCCACTGCCTGGGAGAGGGGAGGGCTGGCAGCTTTGCGGGGGTAACTCCCTGCTTGTATGTCCCCAGCTGCCCGAGGTGGGGATTGCCTCTGGTCTCATAAATGTTCCAGATATTTGGGATGAGCTTCTCTGACTTTGTTTGATGCTGGAGTGGGATTTTGCACCCATGTCTACCGCTGCTTGGAGCAGGAAGGAGCAGCCCTGGGGCCTTTGCTCACTGGCTGCAGTGCTGAGGCTCAGCTCAGCATGGAGGTCCCCACACTTCCCTGACCCTCTGTTCTCCGGACAGCTTTTGCAGCACCTGAAGCGAATAATCTCTGACCTGTGCAAACTCTACAACCTCCCCCAACATCCAGATGTTGAAATGCTGGACCAGCCTCTGCCGGCAGAACAGGTGAGCGGCTCAGGAAAAGGCTCCCAAAGCTCAGAAAACAAGTTCCCTGATGTTTGCTGTGGAGGCTTCTTGGGGTTATCACAGGAGGAACACAGTGGATGAGGGGTAGGATTCCTGTCCTGGGTGATGCCAGCCTGCTCCGCTGGGCCTTGGTGCTGTTTTCTGTAAAGGCTCTCAGCTACTCATAGCTTTTAGTTTGGTTCTGCTTGTATATCCCTGTTTGACCTCACCTTGGAAGCGTCTGGGAAGGCAGGAGAGCTTTTCCCAGGACGCTGACCACAGTCTCCATCCCTATTCTTCTCTCCCCATAGAGCACCCAGGAAGAGGTGTCCTCTGAAGAGGAAGATGAAGAGATGCCAGAGGTAAGTGCCACCTCGGTTTGTGAGGAAATATACTGGAGAGCTTAGCACAGGGAGAAAGATGCTGAAAGGTGCGAGGGTACAGGGGTCTTGCCTGGGAGAAGCTTGTGGCATCCAGACAGGGAAGTTTGGATCAAAGACTGGATAGTTCTTGGCATTTTGATGCTGGGGGTGCTGAGGCACAGCTGGCTGCCACATATTCACAAACCCCAGGAGAGCACAGAGGCTGAGCAGCGTAGCCATGGCCTCCAAAGGCAAGTGGATGAGCTGTGAGCGGAGCTGCTTGGACAATATCTGCTGTTCTCTAGAGCCTGCAATTTCTGTGGGAGAGATGGGATTTCCGGGTTGCTGTTGCTGGCAGGGAAGTCACTGTTGCACAGGTCTCCCACTGAGAGGATTATGTCAGGTGGCTGAGTGTGCAAGTGAGCTAATTGCCAGGAGTGATGGAGGCAGCCACACTTCACTGCAGGCTGAGGGCAGCTTGCTGCAGAACCCACAGGCTCTGGTTGTTTGGCTTGCAGTTTAGAGATCTCTAGAAGTGGGTGGAATAATCTTGAATCTCCATGGTGACGTTCAGCGATGCCTCACACACGTGAGCAGCACGGGCACTGAGTCAGCTGTGCCGCGGAGCCTGGGGGCAGGTCACTGAGCAGCAGCACCCCAGTAGCTGGGGAGTTTTAGCAAAGTTAATTGCTTGCTAAATTAAGGCTGCGCTTTGCCAGGGTCTGCGGGGAAAAGGGGGAGGGTTAAACTGGCACCAGCATAACCTTGTGAATCTGCAAATCTGCTGCTTCATGGCAGATCAGTGTGTGCAAGGCCTCCACTCCTGTGGGCTGGAAAACAAATGCCCAGGAGCTGAGCATTCCCTCTTGTGCTTTTTGCTAACGCCATGCATTGTGGAGGGAGAACACTCTCATGTAGAGCAAAGGTTTTGTGCTGAGCAGTGGGATTTGTTGAGCGGTGTGGAGGAGTGGAGCAGCAGAGCTGTGCCCTGGCACAGAGATTCATTATGCAGGTTAATCTACTCGAGGGATTTTCTAGGAGGATCTGTTTTTCCTGTATGAGTCTAAAAATGTCAAAGCCCTTCCAAAAACGCTGCTCAATAGCCATGGCCAGCCCAGAGAAGCCAGAGTAAACACTTGTTCAGAGCCAGCGCTGGAGCTGTGCATACCCACAGCCATTTCCAGGCAGCTCTGAACCCTCTGTGCATGGGGAGAGACTTCTGTAGTGGGCCCAGATGGCTGCAACTGGTTTTTCCCATCAGGGTCTTGCATTGCCACGTGTTACTGTGGGAAACAGTGAGGGGCAGAGGCTCTTCTAGGGTCAGGTACCACATGTGGGGTGTGCTGAGCTGATCTACAGAGAGCCCCCAGACATGCTGTGAAATACCCACTCTTCTTGAGGGATTAACATTGCATGTAGCCTGTGTCCATGTTGGGGTTTGGCTAGCGAAGGGGGCCCAGGTGGCCTGTCAGCGCTGCGCCAAGGGGCTGTGCTTTGTTCCAGCCATCCAGCAGCGCGGTACAGGCTGCTGAAGCCACAGGCGTGCCAAGATCCAGGGCCACTCGGTTACATGGGGCTCATTGAGTGAGATATTAATGGCTCATTATAAGCAGCCATGAGACATGGCAGGGAAGAATCCAGCAAACAAAGAGCTTGCATGGGTCCAGTGGAATGCCCAGGCTTTGTGCCTTCCACTCTATTTGTACCTCACATCAGGAGCTGGGGCTTCCTGGGGTGAGAGTTGCACCAGGAATCCTTCCTGGCTCAGGGCAGCTCAGTACCCAGGGAGGAGCAAAGGCACATCTCTTTGAGCTTTCTTCTTCCCTTGCCAGGACACTGAGGACTTAGACCACTATGAGATGAAAGAGGAAGAGCCGGCAGATGGAAGAAAGACAGAGGATGAAGGCATTGGGAAAGAAAACCTGGCCATTTTAGAGAAAATAAAGAAGAACCAGAGGCAAGATTACTTAAATGTACGTGACACCCAGTGGGCAGGTGGGCTGGGGAAGCAGAGGGGGGACTCAAGGGCAAAAGTGGTGGAGGCCCTTGCCAGCCCTCCAGCCCTAAATCAGAGGGACTGTCCCCAGCCAGAGGTACAGCAGTACCAGTTCTCTAGGGCTGATGGGGCTGAAGCAGAGAAGTCTGTGAGCTGCCTCTGCAGCTCAGGGAGGGCATTGGGTGCTCCCAGGGCATTGGTGCTACATGGGGCAGTCCTCCTGCAGCAAGATCTGGGGCTCCCTTCTGGCCCCAGGAGCTGTGCCCCCACGATCACCTGAGGCTGTGGAGGTGGCTGGTGGGTTGTGCTTTTGTACCCCTGGGCTGAGATTCTAAGAGAGCAGAGCGGACACAGAGGTGTTTCTGCTGCAGCTCTGCTGCCTGAGGTGACATATTTGGGGCAAGGGGCAGACTGAGAAGTGATGGGCAGGATATGGTCTGGTATAGAGGCTGGACAGAGTTGTAGCTCAGGTGTTGACCTCATAGAGCAACAGCCATGGTGGGTGCAGCATAACAATACAACTTTGCCCCTCCCTGTTCCTTGCAGGGTGCAGTGTCTGGGTCCGTGCAGGCCACTGACCGGCTAATGAAGGAGCTCAGGGATATTTACCGATCACCAAGTTTCAAGGGCGGTGAGTGCTGCCAAGAGCTCCATGGAGGAGGATTCCTCCTCATTCTGTGGGGTACCCAATGGGCCTTGGAGCTGTTCTGCTCAGCTGAGGGGGAGGATCGCTGGTATTTAATGGCTGTAGCTCTGTCAAGAGTGAACAAAACCACCTTACCCTCTCTGTTCCCTGCCACTGCTGGGTGGAAGTGAGGAGCATGCTGTAGGTTGGAGAATTATCTGACTTTGAGGGGGATGGTGTTCCTACTCCTTTCCTGAGCCCAGGGACTTAGAGAAAGAAACTGCTGCCATCAGGACTGTCCTGGATAAGCACTGCTTTTCATGGAGGGACTGTGCCCAAGTGAAGTGCTCTAGGGCCGAGGGGATTTGAAATCTGGGTGATGGCTCGACCCCCTCTCAGTGTCCCCCCGCAGAGACCCACCTCTGTTCTCCTTGCAGGATACTATGCAGTTGAACTAGTGAATGACAGCCTGTACGATTGGAACGTCAAACTCCTGAAGTAGGTGGCCCAGCTTGGGATCATGCAATTATGGTGGGTTTTGGTTGATGGGACCAGAAAGTCCCTGTGAGCAGAGGGGACATGAGCATGGCAAGGGAGCACCAAGCATACCTTGGGTTAGCCTCTCTCAGGCAGCTGGCTTGCTGTCTCCACAACAAAAAGGAGATGATATCTCCAGACAAGATCAGGTAATCGGAGGACTCTGCAAGTCTCTGCTGTTTACCTAGAGTCCGGAAAGAGGTGCAGCAGGCAAACCCTGAGCTTTCACACCCTCCAGACACCAGTGCTGCCTTTTCCGTGGGCCAGGCAGCCTTTATTTTTAAGCTGGCAGCATGGAAAAGGGGTGTGATGGTCTTCTCTGCAAACCGGAAGCAGAATGCTGGCAGCCCGTGCTGTCGCTGCCCTCAGCGAGAGCCTGAGGGCCCGTGTGACTGCCCGGCTGTGCAGGTACGGCAGCTCTGGGGTGAGGTGGCAGTGAGCACGGCTGACCTGAGGTGCATGGCCTTGATTGACCCTCTGGGGTTTTCCTGTCACAGGGTTGACGAGGACAGCGCTTTGCACAACGATCTCCAAATCCTCAAAGAGAAAGAAGGAACAGATTTCATCCTCCTCAACTTCTCTTTTAAAGTAAGGCTCCCCCTTCTAGAGAGATGCCTGACTCGGCGAGGCATCAGAGAGCACCTTTCTCAGTGGCTTTGCTTCCCTTCTCTCATTCCAGGATAACTTTCCTTTTGATCCACCATTTGTAAGGGTTGTATCCCCGGTGCTGTCAGGGGGGTGAGTATCTGTCTGTCTCTGCTCTGCAATGCTGCTTTCTGCAGCATTTTTCACTGCGTTTATCCAGTGCTGTGCAATCCTGTGACTTCCTTGACATGGATTTGCCATTGGGAAGCAGACAGGGATGGTGGAGTTTTTAGCATATTTTTTCCACCAGAGATCTAATCAGAGATGTTTCATCTCTGGAGCAGTGGGTGGATACGATTGCATCTATCTGTGCAGTGACTTTGTCTGATTCCTTCCCAGGTATGTTTTGGGTGGTGGTGCCATCTGCATGGAGCTGCTTACGAAACAGGTGGGTGCTGGTCCCTGCGGGAACCAGGGGAGTTGTTCTGCCTACCACACTCCATATTCCTGACAGCTCCTGCTGTACCACTGCCTGGCAGAGCTGGAGAAGGCCCTTTGGTTGCACTGGAAGCGCAGTCTCTGGGGTGGGTCTGGCCTCACCATGTGTTTCATCCCTCAGGGCTGGAGTAGTGCCTACTCCATCGAGTCGGTGATCATGCAGATCAGTGCAACGCTGGTGAAAGGGAAGGCGCGAGTACAATTTGGAGCAAACAAGGTAGGGCCTGGACAGCGTAGGAGAATGGTGGATGGCATTAGGGTGGCAGATGAGGGCACAGCCAGCTCTGGCTGCACAGGAAAGGTGTGTGGGATGGCTTCCCCAAGGTTCTTGCTGGACTGATGGTCTCCCTGCCTTCCCTTGCAGAACCAGTACAGCCTGACAAGAGCACAGCAGTCCTACAAGTCCCTGGTTCAGATCCATGAGAAGAATGGTAAGGGCTGAGGGAGAGGGCTTGCATTTCCCCTTGCCCGTTTGGGCTCCCCAGACAAGCTGCTCGAATTTTATCCTGCCTCAAGTGCGGAGGTGACTTGGAGGTGGTGACAGCGGCGGTGGCAGCTGCTGTAACGCAGTGTGGCTGCAGAGTGCTACTGCCCTCTCTGCTGCCCAGTGCTGGGCTCCGGTGGCTGTAACTAGAGGCAGCACCTCACTGGTTGCTTGGGCTTGATGGTCTGAGAGGTCTTTTCCAACCTAAATGATTCTGTGATTGCCCATGCGGTGTTGGGAAGTAAGCCAGAGGGAAAGCCTCCCAGTAATCGGGGATATGTGGCTCTTTGGAAGTGGGACTTGGCTGCTTTCGGCAGCTTTTCCAGGTGCAGTTTCTCCTTGCCCATGCAGTTTCCTCCCTCACAGATCTCTCTCTTCATTTCAGGCTGGTATACACCGCCCAAGGAGGATGGCTAATGTGGATGCTGCAGGACCAATCTGAATATATTCTGGATGCTCTCCTTGGATCTTAGTGATGCCTCTTGGCTTTCTCCCAGGATGTAATAGCTCTGTCTGTTGCAGGACAATACTGGCTGTTCAAAACTCTAAACTGTTTAAGGAGTTGGACTGACCCAGAACACTTGCTGGGCCCATGCTGGCAGGCATTCTTGTTAAAACAAACTCTTGAGCCTCTTGTATTGCTGGAAACTTTTGACTCTACTCCAGTCTAGAGCATCCTCCTTACCTATGCTATGGATTTAATTTATTTTCTTATTTCATGTACACTGCTTTTTTTTGTTACGGTGTATGATGGATGTGTATGGAAAATGTATCTTTGGAGAAAAATTACAGTTTGTTAATTTGAGAATGCTGGTCTAACTAATTTTTCCAAGCTCTTGCTGGGTGGGTTGTGCCCTGCAAACCCTGCTGCAGCCCTGGTCCCAGGATGGGGCAGTCAATGGAGCTGTAGTGGGCCAAAGCCCTGCAGGAAGAGCTGGAGCAGCTGCCTTGGAAGAAGAAAAGCCCTTTTCTTTTTTTGGCATTAAGGGAGCAAGGTTTCTGCCCCATCTTCCCTGGGCAAACCCAGCTTTTCTCTATAAACTGCAGACTTACAACTCGAAGCAGAGAGGGAAGATACGTGAGGCTGTCCTCTCCCCTGCAGTGGACGAAGGGTTTGTGGGTGTATCCCAGGGCTGCCAGCTCCCACCCCACACTTCTCCCTGTCCTCTTGCCGAGCAGTAAGATGAGCTGAGGCCTGAGCTTTGTCCTGTTTGTCCCCACTAGCCATGGGTAGAGGCTGAGCCCCTTGTCCTCGTCCTTGCTGTGCTGTGGCTGCAAGCTGCTGCAGGGAGTGGAGCACGGGCACTGCTCTGTCCTACCACTGCTCCCATCCCTGACAAGGACATGTTCCCTCAGTGAAAACCCTGTTCTATGGGGTTTTACTTTACTTTTCTTAAGCTATTGTTCCCGCTCGCCTTTGTACTCCAGCCCTCCATGGACGGGGTTTGTGCAGTTGTGGCCTGTTGTCTTGAATCCCCATAGCCCTGTTTTGAGTCTGCTGGAAGGAGATTTGGGTGTTGGAGCTCCTCTAACTTGGGCCATGTCCTCATCAGGAGGGCAGAACTGACGCACCAGTGTCAAAGATGGAACCATGCGCATTAATTCACTGTGTTTGAATAAAAGTCATTAGAAAATCAAAGAGTCTAAGAACTCCATTATCTACTTCAGCAGCTGCTTCCCTGTCCTGCTCAGAGCCTTGGAATAAAAAGATGCTGGTAGGAGAGGATTACTGACTGCTGCAGGAGTGGCTCTGGCCTCAGCTTGGGGACTATTTTTAAGTGCTTTGCTGAAGGACCAGAGGATTTGTGATGCTGAGCAGCTCTGCCCTGTGTCTTCTGGCCCAGACCAGCACCTGTCAGGGTCCTGGGTCCTCTCCAACCCTGTTCCTAGTACCTGGGGCTGGGGCGGGCAGAGGTAGCTGCACTCAGCTCTCACCTTTAGCTCAGGAACTTGTCAGGTAGTGGGTTAAGTCGGTTTAATGAAGGTTTAAAACACTTGTGGGGCTTTCTCTTTGGTGAAGTAGGGGCTGCTCTGCTGAGCCTAGCGAACGGGTTGGGTTGGGATTGGGTACGCCAAGTTGGTTGGGAGAGCTCATGGCACACACTCCCAAATCATGGCAGCTTTACAGGCTGGGATGAGCAGGAGAATTGAAGAGGGCGCTGCAGGACACTCCGTCACTGGGATGCTGACCTGGCAAGCATCGAGGCTGAAAGCGCAGCAGGAGCAGGTGTCTAGCAGGCCATCTGCCAGTCCTGTCTATTCACACCTGCCCCAGCAAGGGCCCATCCCACTCTGAGCCGGGCTTGGCCTTCATTGCCACCATGCTGGCTCAAGGAAGCTTGTCTTCTCAGGGAAGCAGGTGTGTGGTGCTATCTGTCACCACTGCTGAAGGCACTTCCAAAGCATTCCTCTGCAGGAGCTGGCAGAGAACAAGGACGGGGGAAGACTTCCCGAAGGAGACGTGGCACATTGGTGCGAACGCCACTGCAGCACAAAGCCACCAAGACAGTGCTGCCTGCGTATCTGTCCTATTGAGGCCCCATAAAAACTGACGGGGACTGAAATCTGCCAAGGAAAGAAAAGGAACCAGCACTCGAGTTTACTTGTGGGGAAGTGGAGTTTTCCTAGGCCTCAAAAAGGCAAAGCTGAAGCCAGCCAAGATCCCACTGGCAGTTCGGGCACCAGCCTGCCAGTGGCATCGCACCACTGCAAAGGCACATCCTGCCCAGCAGCACCAGCAAGGAAATTGCCATCACTTCCTATGGTGCTGCCAGCACCCAGCACCTCCTCCCTGTAGAGAAGAGGAGCCCGTATTCTGCCACAAACTCCCGTCCTGGGGGCTATGGGAGCAATTTTGCCACAAAACTCTCCCCTCTTCCCATGCAGTTGCAAAGGGGGAGGGTTTGCTGCTGTAAGGGCCTCCCGGCACTGCAGCCCAACAGGAAGCCAAACCACTGGGCTCAGCCGCGCTTTTCCGGCAAGGTGACAGCACGGCCAGACGTAGAACTTGGCTGGTGTGGTGTGAACCACGGCCGTGGCGGCAGAGAGTGCACCGGCTGCATACAGTGCCTGTGGCCTGTCAGGCTGTGCACAGGGTGCTGTGCACGAGATCCTTGTACAAGTGGCTGTGCACAAGGGGCTGCTCATAGGATGTGCACAGTCCCCATCCATAGGGAGCATAGAGTCCATGCCCAAGCTCAGTACTTAGGGTCCATGCCCAAGGTCTATGGAGAGGGCCCACGGATGTAGGTCTGTGCTGTCCTTGTAGTGTCTGCCCGGGGGTCCACACGTAGAATCCATCTGTGGGATCCATGTGCAGGGTAGTCCCATCAGCCAGGCAGGGTCACGAGGTGTCTCAGCCCCACCAGGACGGGACCCCCACCGCAGCTTCCACGTCTTCCCACGGCTTCCCGGGCCCGCCGGGGCCGCGGCTGCCTGCCCGGCTGATGCCGCGCCGTTCCCCGGGGCCGCCCCCTCCGGATCTGGGCGGGGAGCGCCGGCCCTGCCACCCCCTCCGGCCCCTCCGTCCCCGGCCCGTCCCGTCTCGGCCCGGCCCGTCCCGCCGCCGCCGCATGGGGCCCCCCGGGCCGGCCTGACCCCCCGCCGAAGCNGGCTGCCCGTTCCCGGCCGGGCCCTCCGGAGCACGGAGAGACCCCCCCGGGCCCCGTCCCCAGGGGAAGCGGACCCCTGGAACCTCCCCGGGACTGCCCCGGCCGGGCTCCTCTGACACCCGGCGAGACCCCCCGACTCAACCCATTGCTGGAGCAGATACCCCGGA
>VZTE01005851.1:492267-518034 GCA_013397775.1 Eulacestoma nigropectus | reverse complement strand
GCCCATGGGGAGCGGGCGGGCGGCCGGGCCGGGCCGGGGCCGCTGCCTCTGCCGCCGCCTCAGCTCCCCATGGCCGCGGCGGCGCCGGCCGGCGGCGGAAGTGAGGTGGGGGGCGCGGGGAAGCGACGGAGCGCGGCCCCGGGGGTGGCCCAGACTACAACCCCGGGGGTGTCCCAGCCAGCGGGGCGGCTCCGGGGGGTCCCGGGGAGCCCTGTGAGTCCTGGGGGGCCAGAGACAGCCCCACGGGTTGCCAGGGGGCAGTCCCGGGGGTCCCGGGGACAGCCCCAGATCCTAATGAGGCAACTCCCACACTAGCAGCACGTGTTCCCCAGGCTGGGGTCCTCCTGCAGGCAGGCCTGGCCGGCCTTCCCCCTGGGGGGCTGGGGGCTGTCGCTGTTGGGGCGACCACGACACACACACGGACCGTGCCTTGGACAAGGGCAAAAAGCCGTTTATTCAGGAAGCAGTCTCTTTTTATACCCCTTTGTATGTTATCATTCGTGTTACATATTCATTGGCTGCTAAATTACTACAATAGATTAATTGGCTATATTAACTATAATATACTACCATTGGACACCTATAGCGTAAGCGTACAAGCATGCAGAAAAATAACAGGTGCAGATATGTTGCTGGTTTTCTCCTTCTATTGTTTAGATTCCTTGCTTCTGTTGATACTACATTTTCATGGATAGAAACTAATTGTTTTTCTTCTCAGGGGCTTTTCTCACTAATAGAAGGTAACCATATCCAAATTAAGGTTTGTGAAGCCTTCAGGCTAGCTGTCGGCCTCAACAGGGGGCCATGGCCTTCACCATATCCTTGCACCCCCATGTCCATAGACAAGACACCCTGTGCCCTCAGGACTTTTTTAATGGTGTGACAGGGACTGTGGAGGAAACTGGGCTGCTGGTGCACGGTGGTGGGGGATACTGGCAGGCACTGTCCCCCCAGCGTCCTTCTCCTTGGGTGACATCCCAGTGTCTGGGTCGATGGTGGTGTTGACTAGAACGATGGAGCCCTGCTCTGCCAGGACATCGCTGTCTTCCTCCGGGTAGTGGAAAGCCACAAAGAGCTGGTACAGGTATGTGCCCACGGCGGCCCCCAGCAGTGGTGCTACCAGTGGCACCCACCACCACCCATTGCCCCTGCTGAGGACAGGACAGGATGAGCTGGGGATCATCCCTGCCATCCCCACCTCGCCCCCTTCCCTCTACCCACCTGAAGACCTCCGGGCCCCAACCTGCCACATAGGTGAAGAGCCGGGGCCCGATGTCCCGCACAGGGTTCAGAGGGCAGCCACAGTTGGACCCCATGGAAGACTCAATGGAGAGCACCAACAGAGCCACGACCACCGGCTCCAGGCCCTTGGGGACACCCTTGTTGCGGGTGTCCATGATACCCATGATGCCTATGATCAGCACCCCTGTGCCGATCACCTGCAGGGACAACGCAGCAGCTCAGCGCCATGGGGACTGGCACCATTGGAGGGGGTGGAGAGAGCTGACAGTGGCACCCACCTGGTCCAAGAAGCCATTGGCAATGGAGACGTAGTCAGCTGGGTACGTGGCGAAGATGGAGGCAGTTTCTCGGGGGCCAGAGACAGTAAGGGTCCCATTGCTGTAGTGCCAGATGGCATCTGGGAGGCAGAGGCAGAACATGTCCATAAGCCTGGCCACCCCAGCATCACCATGGGGTTCCCTTGCCCAATGCTGCTCCCCCATACCATAGTAGAGGATGTAAACAGCTCCAGCAGACACGAAAGATGCCAAGGTCTGCACAACCACAAAGATGGGAAACTTCCACCAGGGAAACTGCTCCATCAGGCACATGGCAAAGGAGAACGCCGGGTTCATGTGGGCCCCTGCAATAGAGTAGGGAGCAGGGCTGGGAGTGGACGGTCCTGGGGAACTCAGAGCCAGGGGATAGCAAGAACTGGGACCCCTTCCTCTGTCTCACCAGAGATTCCCCCTCCTATGTAGATGCCCACCATGACGGCCAGGGCACCTGCCAGGTAGCTAGTGAGGAGGTTGCCCTTCGTCTCAAAGCTGGTGATCTTCTGTGCAGTGCCGCTCAGAGTGATTATCTGGAGAAGAGGAATGTAGCCCCACCTCAGCCCCGATGGCCCTGTGCTGAGACCCTCCCACTGCTGATACTGCCAGGCAGCAAGGCGAGGGCTATGCTGGTGCTGCCCCCATGGTTTTGTTCCCCAATAATTAGACACCGGTCAGGGACTGGTAGGGAGGTGGTTACTGCTCTCGCTTGTGGTTTTGATGGCAAAGCAACCAACTTATAAGCAATTAAGTAAACTGCTTCCGTAGGGAGGTGGTGGGGAAGAGGTGCCAGGACATAGCCCTGGGGACACCATTTGCCATCGTGGGATTCAGCCCAAATGCTAAGAACAGCACCAGAGCCCCAACCTTTGCCTGCTCTGAGGCAGGAGGTATCAAGGCACACACTGCCCAGCACCACACCCTGATTGAACCAGAGCCATGGCATAGGGCGGACCATGCTATGGGAGCAGGGTCCAAGTGGGAGGACAGGCAGTGCTGAGTTGCACATTTGAGTGTGGTGCAGCCCCAAACTCCTCCAATCCCAAGGGGCAAGCAGCAGAGCCCTGGGACCCCGGTGCCCGTCACCACCCCACCGTGAGCCCTGTCCCACACACACAGTCCCCCCCATCAGCCCCAGCCCACCTGCATGCCCTGCTTACAATGAGCACAAATGTAGACAGCAGCTCAGCCAGGCATTCCCGCACCAGCTGATTCCGGATGCGAAGCAGACTTCGGGTCCTTGTCAAGAAAGAAGTGGTGCCCATAGTGCCGACTGGGAAGGGGCAGTGGTGACAGCAGTGGCAGCAGTGACAGTGGTGTAGGTGTCTCATTTGCAGCAGATTTTATGCCCCAGAGCCAGGTGGGTGATAATGTGCAGACTTTAAACCAATCAGGGCTGCATCAAGGGAGACGCCTGGCAGGGACCAGAGTCCTGTGTGGGGCCAGGGACACCTTGTGACGATGCTGCACCCTGGTAGGGCCAGGCCTAGTAGGAGCATCCTGATCCCCAAGTGGCCATGGGGAGCCAAGACCTCACTCAGGTGAGCAGGCACAGGTATTTCCTGGCCAGGAACCCCCTTTATCCCTGCCACATCCCTGCACAAGGCACAGCTGCAGTCACCACTAATAAAGAGGCCCTGGAAAAGCCTCCAGGCTGGGCCAGGCCCTCAAGAGTGGCCCAGGGGAGGCATTAACACAGCATCGGGCAGCGAAATGGGAGAGAGAGGTAAGAAGGGAGCAGTGCAGGCACAGGAGCCTGGCAACTACCTGCACCCCTAAGGCAGCCCCCCAGAGACATCCTGGTGGCCCGGGGGAATCTGCCTCCAAACCCATGAAATTCCACTCTGAAGGAGCGTGGCAGGTCACCGTTTAGCATAAATAGATTTTATTGCTCTGTACACACATACACTTGGCCCCCACAGGGGTCCCTGTGGCTCTGCAGCGCTGCAGAAGGAAGGCAGCCTCCAGCCCAGGCACCATTCCCAGCAGGATCTGACCCACCTACAACAAAAACAGGTGGTAAGAAGAGACTGCTGCCCACTGCCTGCTCTGACAGCCCTGGCAAGCCCAGGGCCCCCCCAGCCTGCACCTGTCACACATATGGGCTGCTCAGTCAGGACTGGGCACAGCTACCAGCTTGAGAACCAGCGTCGGAAGAAGCTGCCCAGCGTAGACGAGGGGTCGCTCAGGTTGGGAGCATGACGCTTGTCTTGCTGCAGCCATGTGCCAGCGAACTGTGCCAGCTCCCCTGGGAGGGCAGGGAGAACTCCATCAGTGGGGCCCCTGTCCACTCCTTGCATCCTCCCCAGAGCCCCACTCACGGTCGTCCATGTTGACCACGTCCTCCTGGTAGTCCTTGTTCTGCCCATCCTCCTTGGTGGTGGTGATGAAGGCCTGGTCCCCCCTCCGGCGCGTCACTGTTGTCTCGCGGCGGCCCTGGCTGTCCTGCACAGTGCGGCGCTCCTCTACCGCCTGTGCAGAGTGCCGAGCTCTAAGAGACTCCCTGGCCACGGGGACGGTGTCCCCAGGTCTCCCACAGCCCTGCTGCACCTGCAGGGACACTCACCCCATCAGGGAGAGTCACTCTGGTGACAGAGACACTCTGGAAGTAAGAGTGGGACTTGGGCTCGTTGGGTCTCAGGATGGTCTCCAGCCCCACGGAGACCTGGGAGTCCAGGTCTGGAGGGAGATGTAAGATGGTGGCCGCAGCATGGGGACATGCCCCAGAGGCTGTGGCAGCACAGGCGGTGGAGCAGGGAGGGCAGAGACACCCCCCAGCCCCTGCTCCCAGCACCCACCTTGGTCTTCCTTGAGGCCAGGAGGAGCCCGGTGAGCATCTTCCAGCTGCAAGACAAAGCCACGTACCACTGACACCAGTGACAGGAGGCAAAGCGCGACACTGGGGCAACAGCGCAACAGCACAGAGCTGGCTACCGCTGTTGAGCCTACGGGAGGCAGACCCCGGACTCCTCACCCACCCCTAAGAAGGGTCTCCAGGGCCGGGCCAGATCTCCGGCGCCCCCAGAGCTCCCCGGGGCCGCGCTGGCAGGGGGGCTCTCCGGGTGCTTCAGCATCGAGTCCCGCAGCGGTCGCCCTGCGCTGCCTTCATCGGGGCCGGGCAGGGCGGGCTCTGGGCAGCAGAAGGGGGCCGGTCAGGCCGAGGGGCTGTGAGCAGCCCCAAGAGTCTCGCTCAGCCCTTCCCGTACCCACCGAAAGGCTGCTGGGGCTCGGCCCAGAACCCCCCGAAGACGCCTAGGAGCTCGCCCATGTCCCGGAATAGCTCCTCGAAGGCGCCGGGGGACGAGCCAGGGCTGAATCCGAAGCCGAAGTCCTGGGAGGGCTGCGACATGGACGGGCCGCCATCCTCCTCCTCCTCGTCCCACGCCGCGCCGCCGAACAGCGGGTCCCGGGGTCTGCGGGACCGCGGCACTGAGACCCGGACAGCCCAGAGCAACCGGGGGCGGGCCGGGGCCGGTGGGGCAGCTGAGGGCGGGGAGGTTTAAAGAGGGACAGGGTCTGTGCGGGCGGGGCCGGGCGGGGTCTCGGTACCTGCACCGCCCCGGGAAGCCGAAGAAGCCGCGAAACACGTCGTGGAAGCTCATCTCGCTCCAGGTCCCTCCGCCTCCCGCTCCCTCGTCCCGCCGCCGCGCCCGGGTCGCGCTGCCGCAAAGCGCCACGGCCGCAAAGCGCCGCCGGGGGTCGCGAGGCGCCCCGGCAGCGGGGCCTGTCCCGTGTCCTCCCCGGGGCCCGTCGGGGGCCCCCGAGCCGTGCACGGGCCGGAGCCCTCCCCCTCTGACCGCCCCAGGCCCGGGGCCCCCTGCCCGGTTGCACGAGCTACCCCGGGAGGTGTGTCCCGGGGCCGCCCGAGAGGCGGGTGCTGGCGGAAGCAGCGCGGGAGGGTTGGCGGGTACCGGGCTCCGTCCAGCAGCACCTGGGGCTCCTTCACCCCTTCTCTGTCTCCCCACTGAGCTCCGTGAGTCCATCTCAGCCCTGCCGCTCCCCCCCAGGCCCCCACAGTACAGGAGGGCTCCAACTTCGCCCCCCACGGCGGCAGGGACTCCCCAAACCCCCAGCCCCCTTACCTTGCACCGAGGAGGCTGAGGGGGAGCACAGGGTCAAGGGCAACACAGCCACTGCGGGGACAGGCACTGCTTCCTGCCGCAGCAGGGGTCCCACTGCCCTCCCCTGCACCTGTGACCACCCTCCCGTGACTGGCCCGATGACCTCGTGGGAGGAGGGGGCTGGGGAGCACCCCTCAACCTCCAAAAAGGAGGACGAGCAGCACCAGCGTGGTGGGGACATAAGGCAGAGCACAGTAAGAGGCAGAAATGAAAGGTGAGGGTCTCAGAGAAAGGAGGGGTAGGACAGTGGCATAATCCACGTGCTGGGATCCTGCTGCCCAGTGCTGGAGCTGGGAAAAGGAAAAATCCATAAAAGGAGGGGACAAAAACATCAATAAGCTGGGGGAAGGGTGGGGGAAGTGCTGCCCCCACTGCCCAGGGCCTCCCACCCCCTGCACCAAAAATAGGGAACGAGGCTGAGAAGGTGGAAAAAATACACACATCACTTTGTGATCTTTATTCTCTTCAGTAAATCCCCACTCGGGGCTGCAGCTGAAGGGATCAGGTGGAACTGAAAAATACAAGATCTGGACTTCATAGAAAAAAAAACAAAACAAAACAAACAAACAAACAAAAAAAAAAAAACCACAAAAAAAACCCCAAATGAAACCAACAAACAAAAACCCAGAAAACAAACCAAACCAACAAAACCCAAACAAACAAAACCAACAAAAGCAAAAAAAACAACAAAAAAACCCCCCAAAAACCAAACTAAAAAACCAAACACCAAAATCAAATAACAAAAAACAAACAAACAAAAAAGAAAAGAAAAAAGTAAAGAAAAAATCCCCAACCCAAAAGCAGAAGATACTTACAGCGTGCAAGCAGGGCAGGACCTGCACTCTGGGCCCATGAGGATGGAGGGACGTAGATGGAGAACATAAAATACCGGGGGAGGCCCCTTGGCAGGGGGGGAGAAATGAGAGAACTAGAGGACAGCATGGGGTTTTTGTTTTTATATACAAGACACATTTATCCATTAAATTTAGAACACGGTACAAAAAAAACACTTCAACTAATTAATCTTACAATGCTGCTCATATCAATTACTGGTCTTAATCCTAATAATAAGGGGGTTTGCTGTAGGCGACTCGCAGCTTCCACTCCTTTGGGTCTGAGAGGTTCTGGGGCAGCAGGATGGGAGAGGGGGTAGAAAGGAGTAAAAACCAAAAAAGGCCCCTACGGCAAACAGTTCAGATCTGAATGCAGAGAGAGAGAAAAAAAAAGGAAAAAAAAAGAAAAAATACAAATTCTATATTACATACAACAGGAAAGTGGCTGAAGACAGACAACGCAGATGTGCCTGCAGCCTGCCCTGCGGGGCCCTGCTGGGGCTGGGGGCCCGGGCGCTCCCCACCGCAGGGCTCTCTCCTCCCTGGGATCCTTTGTCATCATCGGGGTCGCTGGGATTCTCTTCCGGAAGCAATTGGTGGCGAGGGGGCCAGGCCTCAGTTGGCGCCCCAGCTGTAGCTGTTGTAGGCGGACTTGTTGGCCTGGGATTTCTGGGGGATGGAGCTGCCTTGGCTGCGCTGCCCGGAGCCGCTCTGCGGGAAAGAGCAGAAGGAGAAGCGGATTGTGAGTGCAGGGGAACCACCCCCAGCCTACTCCACAGGGCAATGCTGGCATGCCTCGGCCCCAGAAGACACTCTGGACAACAGCTCCTCGGCAGCTGCTGATCCACCTCGGCCCAGCTGAGCTCCCTGGCACTGGGGCAGGGGCTGCCTCTGGCACCACGCAGCTGCAACCGTCCATGCCCCAGCAGCCCCAGCACCGTCCGTGCCCCAGCATCCTCCCTCGGCTCCACAACTTCCTCCAGGCCAGCAGCACACAGGGCCATGGGCAGCTTGTGGCCGGCTGCTGAGCAGCAGGGAGGGGGGAGACAGGGAAGGGTTGGTGCGGGTTGTGTCTGCACGCGGGTGTGTGTGTGTGTGTGTGTGTGTGTGTGTGTGTGTGTGTGCACATACTGACTGAGGGCCTCTCTCCTCACCTCGCGGGGCCATGGGGGAGAAGGAAGGGGCTACGTGATCCTGGGGAGCCTTAGGGGCAGGGGCAGACCCCAGGGCAAGTGCAATGCATTTTCAGAGAGTTCATTACCTGATCTTCCTGCTGGCGTTGGCAGCACAGTATCATCTGCAAATATGGAAGCTGTTGCAGTACCAGGATATGTAAAATAAAGGGACAAACTATGACAATAGAAATCCATGGTTAGACCTGAAAGCTCCAGCAGGGTCGTGGCTATGGCGAGTAACCCCTTTGGTGCTGGCCTGCAGAGCTGCCCCTCTGAGGATGGAGGACATCGGGGTGCCCCAGATGTGTCTGCATGAGGGGGCACTACCTGGCCATAGCTGGTGCAGCCCGGCAGCAGGGGGGTTGTGCTGAGTACCCACCCTGGCAGAGCACACCCCAGGCCTTCCTTCTCACCTCGCCCTCTTACCGGCCCTGTGTGTATGTGCAGGTGTGAGCATGTGCATGTCACTGTGTGTGTCTGCTGCAGAGCATGAGGGAGGGAGGCAGGGAAGGAGAGGGGGACCAGGGGAGTAAAAGGAGAGCAAGAACCCTAGGAGATACCCCAGCAAGGGGCTGAGGTGCCAGGGGCATTGCTTACCTGCCCATCCTGCTGCAGGTGGTGGTGGAGGATCTGCGAGTGAGGCTGCTGATGCGGGGTCAGGATGTGCATGAAGGGGGTGGGGGGGTATGCCGCCGCTGTTGCAGGGTTGATGGGGCCGCCGCTGCCCAGCGCCGAAGGCAGGTTGAAGGAGGCTGCTGGGGTTCCAGTGTGAAATCCCTGCTTCTCGAAGGATTGCTAAGGAGATGCCAACGGCAGAATAAGGGCTGGGAGCCAGGCTGGCAGTGTGCCCCTCCCCATCTCTACACATCACAGGCCCAGAGTCAGCATGTGGTACAGAGAAAGGATAGAGTCTCTTCCTATGGCTCTTTCTGGGCTTGGAATTGCTCTAAGCTGGGAAAGGTCAAGCATTTCCCTTCTCCCTGGCTGACTGATCCAAGGGGAAGAGACCTCATTGCCCAGGGAGGCTGTCTCAGAGCTTGGCTTCTCTTCCCCAGCAATGTACTCCTCCCCACTCACAGACACAAACCTGAGTTTTGGAGTAGACAGAGCCCGAGATGTCCGGCACGCCTGTATTACTGGATGTCACAGATACACCTAGGGAGGAGGTGGATGTTAGGCAGCAGCCACTGGGCCAGCAGGAGCTGCTTGCTGCCAATGCCAGCAGCACCTGGTGGAGAGCTCCAGTGGTTGGAGGTCTGCAGACAGACTGGCCTGAGCAGCCAGGCCCTGGCATGATCACATGCAAAGCACCCATATAAGTTATTTTGATCTGGACACATACTGTTTCAAAATGCCTCCAGAAACCACCTGAAGGGCTGGCTGCCACCCAGAGAAACACATGGAAAACAGCAGGTCTGAGGAGAGCTGGGGAACACAGGGGACAGACAGGGAAACAAACCCACAGCATGTGGCACAGCAGCAAGAACAGCCCAAAAGCTCCTCGGGTGTAAAACAGGCAATTGCATGTAAAGGCAACTCAGCTGTGGGCTGGGATGGCTGGTGCAGTGACTGACAATACAAGCCCCACAGGGTGTCGGCTGTCTGTAAAAGAGGGTGGCCCAGAGGACACCTCAGCCATCTTTTAAACACCTGGAAAAAGTGCTGAAATGAAAGCAGTTTGAAGGACTCAGCACCAGGTGACCTGGTACAAAGCTGAAATACCTTTGCAAAGAAAAAATAGTATCTTGAAGGGCTCTAATGCAGTGAAAAAAAGGGACAAGAGGAATTTAAAGGCTGGAAGAAGGAGCCAAATGCAGCCCTAAGTCAGCCAGACACCAGCCAAGTACCAAGACAGGCGGCAGGTTCATGACCTTCCTGCATCTTTGAATCAAGGATGCTTCCCTAGAAAGTGCCTAACACTGGGGGAGAAACAAGTTCAAATACAGAACAATTGCTCTTCTGTTAATCACATACAGGCAGTCAAAAACCCAAACAAAACCAAACAGTTCAGCAGCTTAAGCTTCTGATAGGGGTCCAAGGGCCCAGGCAGCTGACTGTGGGGCACAGAGGAGGGCATGAAGTGATCTATAACCTCCAAACCTGGATGCAGAACAATCCTGGGACTTTCTAAGGATAATCAAACTACTCGGGAGTGGCACCCCTGGCATTTTTCTCTATTACTGCTGTAAGACAGCAGTCCCTATCACAGCCAGTAAGACTGGGACCAAGCCCTGCTGCTGTGGAAGGTGCTCTTGTGGGTCTCTTACCAGTACTGTACCCATGAGAGCCATAGCCACTGGGCTGCTGGAAAGGGGTTGCTGATGCGTTGACGCTGACATTCACACCATGCTGCTTGGAAGAGGTAGGAGCAACCTAGAGAACAGAGAGGAACAGAGTGAGGAGAAGCTTTGCTGTGCCACCCTTCTGTCCAAATCCGACTCCTTGCCTCTGGGAAACTCACAGGGAACACGGCGGGCCCATACTGGAAGGTGCTGGGGAGCCCTGGTACCCCTGTGTAGTATGGCAGACTGGTGTAACTGTAGCCGGGAGGCAGCGCCGGGTTCAGGAACGTCTGCTGCGTGGTGTGGTGAGTCTGGGTCTGGCTCTGCTGAGGCTGTGCCAGAGTTGTTGCAGGAGCGGGGGAAGAGGCATCACCTCGGCCAAATTTCGTTAAGTCACCTGAAATAGAGGAGATGAAAGGAGAGTGAAGAACAGATGCTAGATCCTGGCCCGTTCCAACTCAGCCCAAAGGTGATCCAGTGTTTTGATAAGCAGTGACTTCACCCCCCTACACACACCTCCTGCCACTGCCAAGGACTGTGGCCCTCAGACCTTTGCACACTGATAAGGCAAAGCTGTTAACTGCTCCTTGGCCCTAACAGGACTACAGAGGCAAAGGGAAGCCACAGTACCTAAGCCCACGATCTGGCACTGAATAAACCTGCCAGCAGAGCTTGATGCTAGAGCTGTCCCTCATCCCTCTCCGTGTACCAGCAGCAGGACTGAACGCAACCCAGATCCTTGCCTGGGCTGTGCAGGGCTTGGCTGCAGGGCTGGAGGAAGCCCCCTGTGCTGATCTGGATGAGCACCTGCTTGGCTCTTCCATGCACTCTCCAATTCAGAGCTCACAAAGTGCCATGCTCCGAGCTTGGCATTTCAGCCTCAGCTGTGCTAAAGCACTTCCACACAAGCCAGCTTGTGCCAAAGTTGAGAAAAAGTGGTGCTGGAAAAAGAGTGAACCTCAAAGTGCAACAATTCCTAAAGCATGTGAAATCTCAGCACAGTCACTGCCCACTGCGGATTGGCAGTGCATTAATGCACTTGCCCACTGGGTGCTTGGATTAAGTTTGACAGGTCCCAAATGTCTCGCTTTCTCCATGAGACTGTCTCATAGAAAAAGAGAGTAATTTCTCCATATTTTGTGTTTCTTTGTATTTTTACTCTCAGTACTTGAGAAGCACTGCTTACCACCTGCCTCACAACCACCTGGAAAGCAGTCCCCCAATTGTAGGCCTTGCAGAATCTTTCAGCCCTTCCTTGCTCCCTTTCCAACTGCCCCATTAACTCCTACTTTGCCCACCTCTTCCCAGTATCAAACCTTGACACAACCAGATGCCCAAAGGGAAGGCAAGAATTTAGCTGTGAGAAGCATGCTCCAAACCAAAAGCAGTGCAGGAGGCACAGTGCAGGTGCAGATGTAGCTCCAGTGGACAAAGACACAGGACACTAGTAGAAGCAGCACAAACCCTGATAGGATGGGAATCAGAACAGTCTTTTTCCCTACCAGAGTATGGATTGCTGCTCAGGCTGCCATCTCTTCCAGTCAGTGGTGTGGTGGGTGTAGGGAATGGGATGCTGTAGTAATCCTGATGAATAAAAACAGAAGGAGAAGACATTTTATCAGCTCTGTCCAAAGTGCAAAGCAGTATCTTTTGGGAGAGAGGCATTTCTGTAGTGCAGCTGCAAGATATGTCCGAGTATTGTAGTTCAACCAGCCACATCCAGGCTGATCATAACCTACAGCAGCCCCAGGTTTTTGTAGCATGTACCATCCCCCTCATCTGACTATTAGAAGAACCAGATGAGGTCTACTGGTATGCAGTCCTTAAACTGCCTGGACTTTCCCCCCCTGCTTCACAGGAAAATGGACATGTCCTATCACTAAATAAAGCCCATTCTCGTTAGGTATTTAGTCACTGGCTCTGTCATGGATCAGAGGTGAATCTCTATAACAGCCCTGCTGTTGTAACTCCTTGGCTCCACAAGGAATGCTGCTGTATGAGTAACTCAGGCTCCCAACTCCCCACGTGCCAAGGAGCAACTGATTAACTCCTCACTGCTGCTACAGAGAGGTGCATCCACTCAGCACCCCATTTTGCCAGCTCTTCAGGACTGCCCACAGCTGACCTGTCTCTGCCCAAGCACCACCAGTGGAAGTGGCACGTCCCTGTCACTCTGCAGTACTCACCAACGGGAATCTCGTCTGGAGCATTTGCAAGTCATCATATCCGTACACCTGTGGCTAGAAAAAGAGCCAGAGGTGACATTAGGGACATGGACTAGATAAAGACACCTTATTTTAGATTAAGCATTTAGATAAATGTGAGAGCAAGCCAGAAGTAGCCAGTCAACAGCCACATGAGCTACCTGGTGCAGGCAGCCAGAGTCTCTACACAGGTTGATGCTGCTGGAAGTTTGTGTGAGTTGCTCAAAGAAAAGTGCTCCAGACCACAAAGCCAGCCAACAGTTTTTCTCTGGAAACCATCCCAAGACTGAAATCTGTCCTCACCTTCAGGAGAGGGTGTGACACACACCCCTAGACTTTGTGGCTGTTGCTACCCTTGCCCTGACTGTTTGCCCTTTGTCACATCACATTTCTAACACAGCCCTGTGTTTCCACACAGTGTGCTCTGCCCAAGGGCTGCTGCTCCTCAAAGGCTGCAGAGAACAGGCACACGGATTCTGCTCTGGGGTGATCACGACACACATTTACCCCCACAAGCACATGGATATCATGGAAAAAAACAGCAGATCCAAACTCCACCTGTCCAAGGCAGCCCTGCTGGGTTATGTCACAGTTTTTGGTTTCTCCACTATGCCACGTCCCTTCCTGCTGCAGAGGGAGATGGGAGGAACCTGGTGACATGACACCACTGCAAAGTTCCACTCACCGGATAGGCATGTAGCAACCCTGGAGCCATGATATATGGATTAGGCAACAAAGGTGGGACTCCAGGAGGGAGATTGGGAGGGGCTTTTCCTGAAAAAGGAAGAGAAAGGAAAAGTTCCACAGTGAAGCAAACAGCAGAAGCTTGCTCTCTTAGCCCTCACACTCTCCTCCAGTACAGCAGTACCCAGGAAAGTACCTGACGTGGTTGCAACGGAGCTGCGAGTTGAGGCCGTCACTGTGGAGTTGCTGCTGAGGCTGAGGCCCAGGCTGCTGACACTGCTGAGGCTGGATGAAACGCTGACAACCGGTGGGGCAGCTGACACCGTGCTGGAGGAGGTGGAGAACGTACTAGCAGAAGAATGGAGGCTTGCTTCACTCTCCACACTTGTGTGCTAGGGAAGGAAGAGAGGAGAGTCAGGGGACCAGACAGATGGAACCATGTGCACAGGTACCACAGGACACTCTCTATGCAGAACATTGTGCAGCTCTGGCTGCATCTGGACGTTTCTGCAGTGAACTTGGCTTAAGTCCAAAGTCCTGACAGCTGCCAACCCCTAATGCCTACAAACCTCTCTCGTGGTTACATCCCAACACATCTGTCTGATGAGGGGAGCAGGGCTTGACACCACATTTGCAGCAGGGAGATTTATTCTGCTGCAGAAGCCGATACCCAGGAACTGTACTGCAGGAGCTCCAGCAACAGAGATGCTTGGTTACACTGCATCAACAGCCAGTTTGCTCTGACATGTGGCTGTGACTCTGCAGCACTTTTAAGGGCTACTACAGGTTCAAAAGAAGGCACTGCTCAGTCAGAAACAGGCAGGATGTCAATAGCCTTGAGCCACAGACGCACAGACAGTGTTCTGATAGAACCCCCATCCTCTCTATCCACACAGCATCCAAACTCCAGCAGGACAGCCAGCAGCCTGGCAGCCCCCATCACAACTGCAGCCCCAAGGTCAGGCACCCCAGCAGACCTCGCCAAGCCGAGCAGAAATGGGGTACACAGTGCGAGAGCATACCCAGACTCACCAGAAGAGTTGAAGTTGATGTTCGCCCAGAGGATGTGGATGAGGACAGACTGTTCTGCTGGGTGGGTAATGCACTGCAGGAAGAGAAATAAAAGGTTGTCAAACCAAGGTGAGAGAGTCAACATTGGTAGCACCATCCCATTTCCCATCTGCTCGAATGGGATGAGTCATCTTAGTCTTCCTCGTTGCATGAGACAGACTGATAGAGATTCCTGCTTCTAGTTCTGCTTCTTCAGAAATCCACTCCCCCCACTCACTCACCTGCTGAGCTGGGCAGTGGTTGTACTGGGGAGCTCCTCACTGTGGCTCAAGCTGCTCAGAGCTGTTGAGTGTTGGCTGGCTGTTGTCAGCAAGGACGATGCAGACACCCCATCGTTGAGAGGTGCAATACTGGGAGCAGAGGGGGAATCGGATTTCACTGCAGGGCCTGTAGCACCTGAGAAAAAAGCTCTGGGTTAAGGGCAGCTACTGGCAATTTCCAGAGGGTGACACAAGGGCAAGGATCAGCAAGTGCTCAGCCAGAGGAGCCAGGAGATCTGGGGCTTCCCTCACTGCTGCCAACCAGTTATACACTTAGGATTGTGTTCTACGTCTCACTTTACCCCAACACTACCATCAGCTCTGCAAAGAGCTTCAACAGCTACAGATGAGGTGCCTTCCACACTCAAAACAGAGTAAATTACTGTCATAGGTGACCCTTCAAGGATCTCAAGGATCCATCAGCAGAAAGCTGAATGTTTTGAGGCAAGCAAATAATCTGAGTGGCAGCAATTAGTCCAGCCCTCGCTCTGACCATGTAGCTGGACTTGCTATCAGCACAGATAAAGCTTCTCATTCAAAGCAGAGAACATGAGCAGAACAAGAGATGCAGGACACCTGCTGTACTGGCAAGACTCTTACCTTCAACAGCCTGTGGGGTTTGTAATGGCGTGGGTTGTACAGAACTGAAACCATTCTGAGGAAGAAGAGAAAAAAGGGGTACTGGGCATTATAGCTGCACATTTCCAGAGGCAGAGCTAATGCCACCTCTCTCCCACACTCCCTCCGCAGTTATGAAAAGGTCCTGCTACCAACATGTGTCACCAGACTGTGCTGGGGTCAGTCCCAAGGTCTAGACCCATGCCAGCATGGTCCTCAAGTGTATATTAGAGAAACCAGTGCAAGAAGTTTCTCTGCTGCTAGTAGTTAAGACTGCCTCAACAGTCTCAATCCAAGTTCATTAGCCAAACCTGATGTTACTGAACTGGTGTGCAGCATGCAAGAACCAAATCCTTAAGACAAAACAAAATTCTTTGTCTGCACACCCCTCTCTAGCAGGGTAACTGTGCGTGACACAACACATGCCCTGCAATCAACTTGACTGCTATTAACCCCAGTGGCCCAGGCCCAAACACAAAACACTGCTGGGGGCAGCCAGAAGAGAGCTCTCATGAGGGCCCATGAGCCACACAGTGAGGCTGGAGGATCACAGAACCATTTGATAAGCCACTCAGCTTCCCCTGAGACACTTCACACATGAGGCTCACTGAGCACAACGGATGAGCAAAGCTGTTCTCTTACCTTAGCCTGGGTCAGATCTTTCTGGGGTGAGGAGGAGATAGAATTTGGGTATCGCCTCGTCTGGGTGGATCTCTGTTCATACAGTGGTCCCTGAGCACTGTTCTGGGAGGTAAATGTTGCTGTCTGTATTGTGCCACTCTGGTAACCAGACTCCTGGCTTTGATTGGATGAAATTGTGGATGAAGATTCACTACAAAAGGGAAGAAAAAAAAAAAGGGGTTCCTCCATTTTCCTCCAAAACAGCCCTGCTGTAAACTGCTGACCCAGACTGGGCTCTTCACTTCAAATAATCAAGATAAAAAGCCCCAAGCATCAGTATAAAGGCACCACATGAAGCAGCCAAGCCAAGAAATATGCCCAGAGAGCAGGGCTAGCCCAACCATGGACATCCAGCTGCAGCCTTGCCTCACACACTTCTGTGCCTTAGGCAACACTTCATGAGCTGCCACCATTCAGGTCCCAGCACTCAAGGGACTGGCCAGTTACTAAGGGTCAACCCAACAGAAGACGAACGCTTCGCTTTGACAAAGCACCATCACCGTAGATAACACCTACCCCACTGTGTCCCAGTTTGCCAGGCAAAAAGAAGGACAAAGCACTCAGAATCTGTTCACCAGAGACATGGAACAGTTGTGCTGGGGATTCCTTTCCTGTGTTTCCAACAACACAGTTTAAGGGCAGCAGGAAAACTGCTTTCTGTGCAAGTACTGCAGGCCAAAGAGGCACAGTGCTGCCCAATGAGTCTGCTGGCAACTTGTGCTTTGCTGTTGCATACATTGTCCCCCCTTTGTGACCAAAGCACAGTCAGAAAGGGTCTACTAGTATGCAGGACAACTCAAGTCCCCAGGACCAGTGACCTTCCACAGCTGCCTGCTTGGATTAATATGTTCCTGGTCCTCACCTGGCAGAGCTGGTGTAGAGGCTGCTCTGAGATTGGCTAACAGCGGCGCTGGTTGTGGGCGTCGATTCGTACTCAGCAAGAACAGGCTCTGAACCAAACTGTAATGCCCCAAACTGCAGGTTTAGCCCTGAGATATCTGACGAGCCAGGCATTTCCACTGCAAGTGCAGGAATCTGCAAGGGAGGGAGGAACAACAGAACAGGTCAATCATTCCCAGTGATCAGCCCAGAGAATGATTTTAGTACCACGTTTCCCAGCACACAATGGCAGTTACAGGCTTGCAGCCTCTGAATTACACTGTTCAACCCAGGCAGGCACACAACTCCATCACCCCCACAAACACCCAGTGCTAACAGCAGCCCAAATGGATGTTTCTGCAGCTCTAACACAATCCGATGCCTGCTTCCCCACCATTGGTCTGCACCTTTGATGTTAACGATGCTTTCTTCTTTTGCTGCTTGAGCTTCTGCTGTGCTGGCTGGGGACTTGAGGACTGGTTGTCTGAGGACCCTGGGGACATCTGGGGAACTGGATTGGTTTTGCTGGGAAGTGGTGAGGATGGGGGTGCCGGTGTGGTTGTGGAGGCAGTCACCACAGGCTGTTTCTCCTGCATGAACACTTCTATCATGGTTGAAGTTGATGTGAAGCCCTGACGCTTGGCGAAGGGACTATGCACGGAAGAATCTGTTGGGTTCTTGAGATCTATGGGACAAGACAGAGGTGAGTTAGCAGGGTTTGTTTCCTTAAAAATAAATCAGGTTCTGACACTTATTAAGAAAAATAAATCCTTTTCCTCTGTTTCATCCTGAAGTCTGTTAAGAGAGCACAGAACTCCAGCATCTCTGCTCCCAGCCTCATGCTCTCACCACCATCAACGCCAAGCCTTTTTAAGCCCTTCTTCCCTCAATTTCTTCTACCATCTTTACAGGACAAAGCCAGCTTGCACAGCAGAAGTCCTCCATTCTCCAAGAAAAACTGGACTCTAAGAGTCCCTCGTGTGGAGACACTGCATGTCAAGAGTCCTGCAGGCCGTTTACTTTCCCTCTCTGTTAACATTCCAGCATTCCATTGCCTCCACCTTCCCCTGCAGGGACTAGGTATCTCCAAGCAACATCACTGCTTGGGGCTGCCTACCCTCAGGTATTTGCACCACCTTCCTCCTCCGACTAAGCCTTTCCACGGTTTATTCAAAACCAACTCCTATTCTCTGTGACTGTCCTCTGAGGCTTCTTGTCTGAGAAGATTAGAAGCTGCCAACATTGACTGTCACTAGGACAGGGCTCAGTTTTTCTTCAGCTTAGATTTGAACCAGAGCCAAGATGTGAACCAGAGCCATTTCCCTATAACAAGCACAAGCTGAAGGAAATGACACTAGTACTCAACCACAGCAAAACTCAGCTTCTCATCTGAAAAGATCCTCTCAATCCCTGTTTATTCCCTCATGCCAGCCCACAGATAGAGTTACTTCCTGGCATTTAACAGCAAATCCCCTTAAAATTCCCTTAAAAGATAATATGAGTTCAGCAGGGAGAGGAGACTGACAAGAGTTTGTATATGGGAGCTATTCTCCAGAGGTGCCCTTTCAGACCTTTTTCTGGCACAGCTTTACACCAGGAAGTAGTTCTGCACACTCTGAGAGGCTCAGGAACACCAGATCCCCAGCCCTGAAACTGTCTGGAATGACAGATTCAACTGTTCCAAGTATAAAAGGAACAGGGAGAGACTCACACGCACTATTACATTTTAGTCTCACCCACGGCTCTTAATTTTTTCAGCTCAGCTAACTTGGTTGTGAACAGACCCTCTGCTGAATCCCTCCCACCACTGCTCACAGTGTGCCTCTACAGTTCTAGGGGAACACGTTCCCTCCCCTCTGGGGAGCCGCACTGCTTTTCCTTACCGTACTGCACCAGAGACGAGGTCTGTGTGGTGGATCCCATGTCCCAGGAAGCAGCAGTGGTGCTCCCAGCAGGCTGGGTGTGCTGAGCTGCCAGCTGAGCCAGTGCCTGGGCTGTCTTGAACTGCTCCAGGAACTGCGACCCTGTAGTACTGCTGCCTTTGGCCTCCCCGACATCTCCAAACCCTTTCCCCAACATGCTCACCTGCAATTTCAGCAAGGAGATAAAGTCAATGTCTCCTATGGCTTGGAACTTGGCTCAGAGGACAGGTACCTCTCTTAACACAAGCCCAAATGCATTGTACCCAGCTGCTTCTCACTGGGTGCTTCAGCTTAACACTCTTAAGCTCCAAACGCACACACACTACTGGCAGGAAGAGCTCACGTTTCTTTCCCGGACTCCATTGTGTGTGAACACAGGTACGCTCATCTCTTGCCCAACCCATGCCATGGTACAGTGTCATGGAGGGTTACAAAGGAAGTTAACAGACAGGATCTTAAAAATTGTACTAAATTATTCTCATGCATTCAGTTACACTAAAAGAGAAACATCAGGAGATCTTGGCTTTATAGTTAATGTGGTTTTGAAAATCTTTCCTCAAGTATTCCATTATTTATTAAGTAAACAATTTTTATTTCTTTTTGCAAAAGTTACACAAAACAGCATCTGCCCAGGTCTCTGCACATCCCTGACTCTGACTCAATGTCTCTTTCCTTCTCCTGTCAGTGGATGCCAGCATTCCACACCACACCAGTTCCCAACCAGTTCTGTTCCTCAAACTGTTGGAATTGCAAGCCCTGGACCAAAAGAGCTTTTCCTTTCCTTTAAGCAGGAAAGAAGCACGTGTTGTAAATCTGACAAGGGCAGGAGGGGAGGAATTATCCCAATTATTTCAAATTGAGCAATGAACTTCAGGCCACTGCTTTTAAAGCAGACTAGCAAATTATTTGGCTCTACCAGCCCCAAGCAGGGAGCAAATGTCAGGGCTGTATTTCCTATATTACCCAAACAGACAGAACAACAGCAGATAAGCAACCTCAACCAAACACCCACTGGCAGAGACCAGCACTTCCTTACCATGCTGTGGTGAGAGAAGGAGTTTCCAGAGGCAGGCTGGGATAGAGCACTCTGCTTAGAATTGCTGAACACCAATGGCTGCGCCAGGGAAGGAGTCTGGGATGACTCCAGGTTTGTTGACTCATTCTCCATGGAAGAGGGTGTCTTTCCTAGCAGGACTGCAAGATCAATTCTGGGTAGACAAAGACCCACTGAGGTTACCAGAAGCTCCCGCTTCCATTAGAACAGTATTCCCCCTCCAGCCTCATAGCTTTTACTTTACAAATTGAAGGAATCTGCAGAATGTTAACTCACAACTGCCAGTACCAACCTCAAAAAGACAGACCGACCAAACAAGACCCTGCATGGCCTTTGATTTTAAACCATTTACATTAATTTAACACAGCAAAATGCCCCCAAACCTGGAGAACCAGCAACATAGCCTAGGAAAATTCTAATCCAGGATTAGGACCCAAAAATTCCTAAATCGACCCTTCCATTTAAATCCACCTCATCTCATCTCATTCAGAGCTGCTGCATTTTTGCTAGCTAGTAAGGTTTAATTGAAGACGGCAAATTGCTCCGAGACTCACATGCTACTCTTCTCAGGTAAACAGCATGAACATGGGCTCTCACCTTTGTCCAGCTGTGATTGTCACATTCTCGGCAGGCAGAGGCACTGAAGACACATTGGAGGCTGTGAAGATCTTTGTCTCTGACAGCTGAAAGATAAAAAAGGAAAAAAGAATCCAAAAGTGAGAACAGCACCTCATAACAGTGCCTATGACACAAAGCACATGAACATTTGAGACAAACAGCCACAGAAAAACTCAAGAAATTCAAGTGCTTAGACTGAAACTTCTCTAGCATTTGGCTCCCATCAGAATCAGCTTCTATTTCATTTGTTTCTTCTCAGGCAAGTGCACAAATCACCTGCCAGTGAAAAAAAACCTCTCAAATCCTTCTACAAATTTCCCATAGTCCACAAATTCCCTAGGGCTGCTGGGACCTTGGGCTGTTGTTCTGAATCAATGGCATGCAGCACAGACCTGCAAAAGCCCCTGCACAGGTAGGTGCAAGCACTGGTAGCAAAGTCAAAGAGAAACTTTGTACCCACAGCTAAGCTTCCAGTGATCTGGGCTCACTTGGATGATCTGACCAACAGATCTACTTCAACTGTAGAATGGGAAATAACATTGCTCAAAACTTGGTGGAGGGTTAGTGACGACCTGTAATTTAGCCTGGAACATATCTGAACATGAACAGCTTCTATTCCAGACTGTGGAGCTGCCACAAACTGAACTGCCAGAGATCCTGGGAGCACCTCACACACACTGAAGGTAATAAAGGCTCTCAGAGGCTCCCTTCTAGCAGAGACCTGACTGAACAAAGAAAAGCTGCTCATATCTCCAAACACAGCAGTAGTGCTTCCCTCAGGCAGTGCCTAGAAAGCAAATGCTTCCCATGCTTGCCCATTCTGTTGGCTGAGCCAAAATGAGCACGCAAAACTAACAGTCATACTAAAAAAGCCCAACCTTGCTCCCATCTGTAAGAACAGAAGTCCTTCCTTGATTTAGAGGGGGGCTGGAGCCCATTTCAGAAGAAACTTATAGAGAGGCATTAACAGGAGGCGCTAACAGTGTCCTTTTCTCCCCTGAAGGAGACATCAGGTAGAGAACACAAAGAGCATGTCAGAAGGTAAAGTCAAGAGCTTCTCTTCCATCCAAATCACAAGGACCAGCAGAGGCACATGATGTGCCTGAAACCATGGAACTGCTGCATGGTGTGATCAAAGGCAAACCTTCCCCAACTGCCACTCCACCAGAGGAGTGGAGCAAGAGTCCTGTGTGGAGTCAGGCCAGTTTTTGGAAGAATTCTATCTTGCAGTTACAGAAAATGAGAGGATCAGCCTCAATGGCCCAGGAGATCTCTTCTTGTCTTGGGCTCCTATGACAAGCTCTATTATACATATCCTGTAGAAGCTGCGACAATTACTTATTCATCATAGCTCCTGGAGCTGGGAGCCTGGCTGGGGTTCTGTCCACAGTTTGGGGAGGATGGCCTTTGAGCTGCCCTGGCAGCTCCGTGTGTACAGACAGGACAGCAGCCTGCTGGAAGATGCACAGAGGAGATGGGTTCAGAAAATACCTACGTCTTCATTCCAGTCCTCTGTGCCCCATTCTTCTGTCGCTGCCCTCCATGCACCTATAAGGACAACAACAGGTACAGAAGTTATGCATGTATCAAAGCTCTACCTCCAACAGCTGGGGGAGCACTGGGGAGCTTTGCAGGCAGCCAGGAGGACTTCTATTTGCCAATCAGACAAGTTAAAGCAGTCAACCTCAACCCACGCTTTATGGTCAAGGTACCGTGATGGGATCACCTCTGCCTTGCTGGTGCAGGCCGGGCTGAAAAAGAGGGACTGCTGGGCTGGCAGATAGGGCAATGCACACTCTTCCAACACACAAAAGGAGAGCTGAGCTCTGCAAGGAAGCCCCAGCATTGTCCCCAGCCTCCTTGTGCCATTTTCCTGACTTCCCCTTGTACTGCAGTAGCTGTAGGTGTGTGCAGCCGCAAGCAGTCAGTGTTACCCCAGCAGCTCGGACAGAGCACCTCCTTCACGGGCCTCCTGCCAGCTCTGGCACAGGATCTCACCATCCAGGTAAATCTCAAGTTTTATAGAAACTTAAGGATAACTGAGCCATTCCCATGATTTTTCTTTTCCCTGACAAAAAAAAGTCTTGAAACCTCAGCGCACCAGAACCTCCTGTGCAAAGGCAAATGGGATTCGGAAAAGAAAATTTAAGGGACTAAGCAATTCCTGCATTTTCTGTGACCAGCTTCAGAGATATGCTCAAAGTGTGCAGCGTGAAGTACCAGGGAGAAAATTGGGAAAACCTCAGCTGCAATCCAACACAGCGCAATTTAAGCAAGCAAAATTTACCAGAGTTTTGCCTGGCTGCATTTTCAACTTGTTCCAGCCCTCACTTCCATCACAGTTTAACCTCTGTACTTTGAATATTACACGGCAGTTTCAGACTCCGTTTAACAACTAAAATTTGGTTTGGGAAGAGAGCAGGAGCTTTCATATCCCCAAAAATCTCAGAGAATAAAGCCAGCCCCATTTTGTGCAGCTTGTTTTCAGTCCACACAAACCAGATCAACAAAATTTGAGAGTGCCAACAGGGTTAATCCTGAAGACACTTACTGGATGGAACAAGTTGGTTTCAGCCCTTTTACAGCATAAAACACAGCACATGGGGAAGGAGAACATTCTGAGCTCTTCTGCAGGACACAGATCTCCCCATACAGACTTTAATTGGGTATTTAAACAACCACTTGTCTAGAACTGGGGGACTTAGTGCATGAAATAAGTATCAGTGAATTGTTCTTTTTTCGTTGCTTTTTTGTTTTGCTTGACAAGTTGAGCCAATTCAAGAAGTCTCCCGGATTTACTTTTTTTATATATTCAAGATTGAAATACAGATATTAATACAATATCACTTGCCAGAATGCCAGGAGTCTTAAGGCACACTACCCCTTCCTCCACAGCCAGAACCATCAACACATTCAATGAAACACATCTGCAGTTTAGAAACCTAAATTCCCCCAATCCTTAGATTTTTGGTGCCCTCACAGCAGTAGCAGGAAGGCTGCTTTCCAGCTTTTCATGGATCAGAAAGATCATTCTAGCCCAAGCCTTACCCAAGAAGTAAAGTGGGAGCTGGATGTACCTGCAGCTGGCCCAGAGAGCAGGAAGAAAGGAGAGTTGCCCCAAGAAGAGTTTGTGCATGCAGGAACACAGCATAGGGCTCTTAAGTCTTATTTGTTTGGGGAAAATAAGAAAAGAAAAGCAGCACTAAAAGCAGAAGGAAACCCTGCAGATGAACAGCAGCCATTGACAGGGCTTTCCCAGCAAGTCTACTCCTCAAATACCGGACACTGACTCAGCACAGCTCAAGCTCCATACACACAAAGGGGCAAATGGAGAATCAAAGACCTGTAATGTATAACCGGGTATTCACCAGGAACACTCCAGAAAGCTCCCAACTAGCACAGCATGGGAAGCTTTTTTTAAAGAAACCAACTGTATCACTCTCGATCAAGCTCTTCTGAAGGGGAGAGCTGCAACACAAGCAATACCCTGAGCCTTCTAACACCATTTCAGAAGGGTGGTCTTCTGAACAGCAAGTCTTCCTCTCTGCTTTCAGAAAGCCCTTCAAAAAGCTGCTGGTCTTTAAGCTCCTCAAACCAAGAAAGAGGAGAAAGTAAAATTAAGCCAACAACATGTGCAAATATGAATGTGGTTAAGGAAAAAAAAAAAAATCCCCTTGTGTCTCCAAGTTTTTCACATCCCTCCCCAAATACACTCTCTCCATTTTAAACTGGGAGATAACCACCCAGCTTGCTCCTCCCACAGCCCAGCAGGCAGACTGCTGCCTCTCAAGGACTGGATCCAGGCTTGTCACCCTGCACTGGGAAGGCAACAGATCCAAAGGCTCCCACTCTGCACCTCGAAGGAATGTTAATCCAAACAAAGCCAAAGGGCAGCAAAACCACAATGGCAGTGCTGGAGCAGATGGCCTTGTGCTGCCTGTGGAAGTTAAAGATTAACCCTGAGGTGAGAACCAGGAAATGCTCCAACACAGCAGAAGCACTCCATGTATGTCTGCCTGCCTTCGGGCCCTTGCAAGAGAGACTCCTCAGCCTCAACACTTCTCCTCCTGCCCTGACCGTCAAAAGGCAAGTTCTTCTGGAAGGTCCCTTAGCCTCAACTTCAAGACCTCAGGTTAGATGGAGAAGACAGTCAAACAGGATGTTGGCCTTATTATGGACACCAATGGAATTCTATAGAGATAAGGCAAACTGTGTCATCTCATGGGCATCTCTTGGCCTCATAAGGTATAACGGTATAAGAGCAGGAAATAAAGTGGCTAGGCACAGGGCAGCTTTGCCATCAAGCATCCCTGTCATCTCAAAATCCACCATCATCTTCAACTGCAGGGAGGCAAAGAGGAGCAGCCAGGCAGCCTGAGCAAGCCAGAGCAGCCACTGGGCACTGCTCACCCAGCAGCAGCCGTAAGTAGAGGCAAAGCGCAGAGAGAGTTCAGCCAGACCAGCTGCCCTTGCAGCAGTGTTGTGACCCCAAGCAGGGACAGCAGGGAGGCCAGTGGAATGGCACAGGGACAACAGCAAGTCACAGCTTTCAGGATGTGAGACAAAGGGAATATGACTGAGCTGCCTCACACTTCCTGCCCTCAGGTGGGATACTCTGTCACCAGCGCTGCAGACACAGAGCTGCTCTGGGCATCGAGAAGCAATGGCTGAAGTTAAAATTTGCATAATCCACAGGAATTGGTGTTAGCCTCTCCCAATTTACATTCAAGGTGTCAGCATTAGTAAAAGCACAGTCAGAACAAATGTCAAATATTAATTAAAATGAACAAATGAAGAGAGAGAAGAATGACATCCACAGATATTTCAGATTTTTTTAAAAAAGCTATAAAGTAAAGGTATCCGGGGCAGTTAGTGCACCTGGATGTATCGTACCAGGAGCAGTGTCAAATTTTCGGGGATAATTTGACCCCTCACCCCCAATGAAATCAAGTCCTGAAACAAAAAAAAAAAAGAAAAGAAAGACAACCAGTGAAATTTTGACTTAAAGAAGTGAAGGTGAGTTTCATTGCCCCCATGTACAACAGTCACATTGTACCTGTGGATATTATTAATTTAAAGAGATGCCTGTGGCTACTAAAACGGAAACAAAACAACCACACACAACACAGGTGACCAGTGGTGTTGCACAGTAAACTTTACAGCTGTGTTGTAGTACTACAGCAAATTTGAGTTGTTTCTAAGAAAAATCTTCAGTTCCCCCTAACCACACTCTAACCCACTTTGTCCCATAATTCCACAAAACACCAACACAGGAAAAAGAAAACCATCCACGCAGAAGCCTGTTCCCACTAGACAGTTAAACTTCCAGCACACAGAGCTTGTCCACTCTCATCCCTTTTTCTGAGGAGGCAAGCACACCCACTGCCCCCAACACATTCCCACACTACTCCCTCTGGTATTTAAAACCCCTTCTCAGCTGCCAAGATGACCACTCTGTCTGCTGGTGTTTCACAAGAACACCCTCCTTCCACAACAGCTGTTTTCAGAAGGAAAATAACCAAACAAAACCCATGAAAACACAAATGAACCACCCCGACCCCTCTCCCTGACACTAACAGCATGCAGTAAAAGGTATCCCAGTTTATGGATCTTTAATTATCTCTTTCCAAACCCATCAGTTTTTCAGCAAAATGAAGAAGTATGGAAGTGGCCTAAGGCACCATTAGCACAGGCGTGGATGCTTTTTACACCCAAGATGTGGTATTTACTTCAACATTCAGTAATTGAGGAAAAATAGTTTGACTTTGCAGTGCAAGATTGCTTCATAAAAAAGACAACAAAACCAGCAATG
>VZTE01005851.1:481606-492226 GCA_013397775.1 Eulacestoma nigropectus | reverse complement strand
TATGACCCCCCCCCCCCCCCCCAACAGGCTACTTACAGTCAAGGACTGTGACTGTCCCATTTTGACACTGCAAAATCTGAGTTCACCTGTGTCTCAATATTGTGCATACATGAAACAAAACCCAGAGCAACAGTTTTCCAACGCAGGAGAATGTGCAGGGGAAGCTGGGTGTTCAGAATAACCCAGCGTTTGCTTCAAACAGGGAAGGAAGAAGAATTGCTTTCAGCTCATTTCTGTAACCAGGTCCTATCCCACCACAGTTTGAGCAAGATGACCATGAAAGAAAGAATGCTCCCAGTATCAAAATCAAGAGCAATACATCTGAGTCCGAGTAATACTCTCTGGAGGACGCACCAAACATTGGGAGATCTTGGATCTGCTTATCACACTACAGTTTACAAAAAACACTCTTCCAAACAGTAGCATGGTTTCTACAGGAAAACAAATAGAGGCAAGTGTTCCTGTGCCTCTGTCGGGCAACAGCACCCACAAGCTCACCCCAGAGCAGTCATCCAGCTCCCATTTCCAATGTGCAAAGGGTGCAAGGTGCCAAGGCCACTGAAATCCATCTCTGAACCAACAACATGTTTCTCCATCCCTGAGCCCAAGACCTGCCTAGAATGTCCTCATTGCAACTGGATGGATGCAAAATCCACTCACGCTCTCAATACAAACTGGCACACACGCATGTGAAGACACTTACTTGTGCCATCATCCGGCTCAAAGCTCCCAGTGTTGTTCCATGTGTTGTTGTTGCTATTCCCATAGTTCTCATCCGTGCTGGCCGGCTCAGCATAGTCAGCTGGGTTGAAAGTTCTATAAGAAATACAAGGACGGAAAAGTTTACTCTGCCAAAGCATTCTGAAAGGAATTGATTTTATTTAGACCATAACACATCTCACAAGGCACTTCTCTCAGCAGAGAGATGTTTCAGCTACACCAGCCATCCCAAATTTCAGTTACCATGATGCAGTTTGGGCCTTATTAACAAAAAAAAAAAAGAAAATGGGAACAGAAATGACTGACACAACAGTACTATTAATGCACAGACTTTTCTTTTTGTTGTGGTTTGTGTCAGTGAAACTTACCCCATGCCTTGGGCAGAAAATCTTCCCCCTCGCCGTCCAGAGCCACCTGTAAATACACACACATGCACCACTGTCCCTTGGCTCTACATCACCAGGAAACATTTGAACAACGTACAGAGTTCTGATGCCCAGAAAATGAAAGTGGAGAGGATCTTCCTGGGTTGATGGGATTGCCAGCAACATCTTTTGATGTATGGAAGTGACCTCAGCTGGCTGGCAGCATGATTAGCAATGCATCATTCCAGGCTCAGATGAGCTTTCCAGCTGGCACAGACTGTAAGTATTGGACCCCAGGTTCTGATTTCTGCAGTATGTGACCTCAGCAACAATTTCTAAGCAGCAGATTTTGGGGTAAAATTATTTTCTGCCCCAAGTACTTAAAGCCCAAGCCAGTGGTGGTGCTCAGATACATGCACAAGAATGACGAGGATGCAGGTTCTGTTGCTAACAAGCCATTGGCCACCTTGCTAAAACAGTCAACCTTAACTTCCCACCTCTGTAATAAAGCACAATTTTTTTCTAGCTCCGTGGATGGGAGGCAAGAACTAAGTGCTGTTTCTAGCATCTTTAAGATAGAAAAGCAACATGTAGGCACACTAAAAGTAAGCACGAGAACAGAAACATCAAGTGCATATTTTCAGTTTGGCAATTCCTCCCATAAAAGAGGCTTTGGAAGCTCATGGGAGATAGATACACTGACGTCATTCTTCTCCTCCCATCCCCCTGGACCTCACATCCCGTGTGTACCTCGGCCTCGGCCACGTCCCCGCCTCCCTCTTTCCGTGCCTCTTCCAGAAGATCCTCCACTCTTACCACCATCTAGTCCATTTTCCTGGCCTCGAACTGAAAGACAGAACAATGCAAAGACAGTTTCAAGACTCATTCTGCTTTAGTGAGGATACTAGACTAGACCTCAAACCCCAAATTTGCAGTGGCTGTGTGGGGGACCACATCACCACACACTCCCTGAACTTCTGATTTAAGCTGATGGTTAAGTGAGGGCATCACCCAAAGAATCATCTCAGACAGGGAGCATTAAACAGATCCACATACACACAGGTGGTTTTCCTCACAGATGTGTCTGCCTGAAAAGCTTTACTGACAGCTGTTATGCAAGCACAGAGTGCTTTGGTGTGAGAGTTTTGGGGGTTATTAAAGGGCAGGTCCATACACTCTCTTCCACGGGTGGCACCTCGCCCTCGCCTCGGCAGCCCACCACGTCGTCTGCTGAAATCCCGCTCCCGATCCCGGTTTTCTTTGCTTTCTTCACTGGGTTCCGTCTGTCCACTCTCCTTCTGTCCTGAGACACCCTTCTTCTTCCCAACCATTTCCCAGGAATGCTGAAGGTTTGCAGAGGGGAAAGAAATTAATCACAGTTTGATTAATGAAAGGTGCAAATACACAAAGATTTAAACATGCTACAGAAAATATAACAGGGGTCTCTGCAAAAATGGGTTTCCAGACCAATTTTTTTTTTAAAGAGTTTATCAGCCTACACACAGCACATCTTCCTTCGAGCCAAGCTTTCTTACAGCTGTTCGGCATGCAGTTTGAGGTAACAGGAGATGAGTTATTCTATTTCTGCAAAGATCTACTAAAATTCTTCAATAGAGAGGGCATGATACTTCTAGAGTTCAAAGCATGGATAAATTTACCTTGCTTAGGGGAAAAAAAGCCTGCCATTTCACACAAGTCACCAAGAGATCTCAGAATAACCCAGGTAAATGTTTCATAGTGATGTGCAGTCAACATTCAGGGTAAGCTCTTTCCACACATGCCAAGTGATTAACAAAACCTCTCCCCTAAATATCAGCTCAGATGGAGAGAAACGTCACAGAATTTACCCAACAGGCAAGTTCAACTGCAAAACATTAAGTATGCCTCCAGCTCACTGCCATGGGCCTGCACCCATGTATTTTCTGACAGTTGCAGTGGTTTCATACTCTTAAAACTGATGCTGCGCACTGCTGGAACTATTAAAAATAGTCTTAAGTCACCGACAGTCACCTGAAAACACAACTGGCAGACAAATCAACAGCTGGGTTTGAATGGCAGCATGCAGGGACAGTGACAAAAACCCCGGCAACATAGTGGCACAAACTGCCATCAAACCCAAGACTTCCGAAGTCTTTCTCCATAGGTATCTGGCTCAGAAATAAACTTTTCCAAGTAAACATTTTTCAAGTTTTTTAACCAACTTTAACTTTCAGTTTTTTAACTCAACATTTTTTTAACCAAATCTAATCCAATGCTAAGATCATACCTGCTCCTTTACTGTTTGAAACACAGTACATTACCAGTAACTAGCTCAGCAGGCAAGCTGTCTTCAGCACCAGAGCACCCAAACAATTAACAGGCCTGTTTCTCATAAGAAAATCCCCTTTCTTGGATTGCTGCACAAACTGGATCCATGCCAGAAGCAGCTCCAAGGCACTTGACCAATGGCAGTGGAGGAGCTGCCTGTGCTCAGTGATGCTGTGACCGCAAGGCCACCGGGCTGGAGCAGTGGCAGCCCAACACTTCCTCCGCCAGCTCCCTGCCTGCCTCTCCATGGCCCTACCCTGCAGGGCCTTGTGCTGCTGATCCAATAAAGGAGGTGCTGCTACACAGCACCATGTGCTGCACACTGTCCTGGATGCTACTCTCACGAGCAATGCGTTTCTCTAGGGAATTAAATTGTGATAGCAGGGGTTTGTTCTCTGACTAGAAGTCACTGATTACAAGACGAGGAGGAGAATACAGTTGTGGCAGAGCTGTGCCTCAGCAATGCACATCCCTATCATTCTCTTTCCTAAAAGGATTTCCAAAAGCTGTTTTATTCAGCTGCCAATGGAAAGGGCTTTCTAAGACAAGGAGGAACACATATGTGTGTTGTACAGAACTTGGCTGAAGCCAAACCAAGCAGAGAACCAGACACTGGGGAGCAGCTGCAATACACTAAACATAGTCTGAGACGTCCAGCTCATCCACGTATCCCCAGGGCTTATCACAGGCAAAAAAATGAGCTAAAGCATAATATTCCACAATGATATTTAGACCCTCAACTCAGAGGTGAGTTGGCTCCAACAAACCAGGGTGCCAGGAGGATATGTGAGATCAGCAGTAGTTTGGAAGGATCTGACATTCATAGGCCTTTTCTTGGGCTGTAACAGAACTTGCATCTCTGCTGCTGTCTTTGTCACAAAAGGAATGACACCCTGCATGCAGGCAGAAGGTTCCTCCTAAACAAGCACTCTCATTCTTGGGCCGACCTCAGCTTGCCTGAGACAAGCACCTGCACGAGAAATAGCAGCCAAGCCCAATTCCACAATAACAAACGGCAAAAAGGCCCTCAAAACCGTGGCACAGGCAGCAGCACAGAAGCCAATCAGTGCATCACTGAGAAGTGAACCTTTAGGGCCAGAGACACAAAAACCGCCTTACTCTGATAGAGAGCTGACACACACCTGCCTTTCAGTGCAGTTCACTTATCCCTCGTGGGGAAAGTTCCTTCGCACTCAGTGGTGAGAAAGCACATACAGATGCCACTGTACTATTGTTGAACTGCTTGGATTCAAAAGCAATAGGAAGGAAATTAATTAGAGCATTTTCTCCTCTATTCCTTCAAGCCTAGGGCCACTCTCACAGCCCGTGCAAGCCCACAGAGAGCAGCATTCAGCAGCCAGGTCACAGTGACACTGTGCATGCTCCTGCGGAACTAGTCAGTCATAGTGGCTCTCCTTATCTTGACATTACTGGATGCCTCGCTCCAAATATGCAGTTACACTGAACCAGGCCTCACCAGATTTACAGGACCTAATCCTACCGTGTCCGGATTGCCCTCCAGCAGCACATTGATGGCTCTGTTGACATCTCCGTTGCAGTCATGCAGAGCAATCACACACTCATCCTGGTTCTTGCCTGTGATGTCAATCAGCTGTAGAGAAGACAACACCATGGTCAGCATGTTCCAAAACAAGATGGCACCAAAATTTCTATGGGTGTCTCAGGAGGCAAGAGAGTTGAATCCCAAACCAGAAACCCTTAAATAAAAAATTGAAGGGCTAGGGAATCTCCCCAGCCTTCTCAGCTTACCTATGTTCCTCAACAAGAAGTGACTGAGGGTGTGAATTTTTGAGCTACCATTGTTTCACCACAACCCAACCTACAACCTCCTTTTCCCAGGATAACACTGTTACCCACAGAAACAAACTAAAGTTCAGCAAGACAGAAGTTGCTGCACCTACATCAAGGCAACGACAAACACAAGCTGGGGGAGAATGGACAGAGAGTGGCCCTGAGGAGAAGGACTTGGGGGTGTGAGTTAACATGACCTGGCCACATGCACTGGGAGCCCAGAAAGCCAATGCTGTCCTAGGCACACCCCCAGCAGTGTGGGCAGTGTGTGAAGGGGGGGATTCTGCCCCTCTGCTCTGCTGAGACTCCCCCTGCAGAGCTGCCTCCAGCTCTAGGGCCCCAGCACAGGAAGGACAAGGAATTGCTGAAGCGAGTCCAGAGGAAGCCACGGAGATGCTCTGAGGGCTGGAGCCCCTCTGCTCTGGAGACAGGCTGGGAGAGCTGAGGGTGTTGAGCCTGAAGAAGTAAAAGCTCCAGGGTGACCTTAGAGCCCCTTCCAGGGCCTAAAGAGGCTCCAAGAGAGATGGAGAGGGACTTTGCACAAGGGCCTGGAGCGCCAGGACAAAGGGGAATGGCTTCACACTGCCAGAGGGCAGGGTTAGATGGGATATTGGGAAGAAATTTTTCCCTGTGAGAGTGGTGAGGCCCTGGAACAGGTTGCCCAGAGCAGCTGTGACTGCCCCATCCCTGGAAGTGTTCAAGGCCAGGTTGGACAAAGCTTGGAACAACTTGGGATAGTGGAAAGCATCACCATAGCACAGGGGTGGAACTGGATACCCTTTAACGTCCCTGCTGATCCAAACCATGCTATGGTACAACTTTATGAAGTCAGTCCAAGGAAATTCAGGGAGCAGCCAGGCGTGTCCCTCCCATCCCTCCAGCATTCACAGTACTCCAAATATTGATCTCGCCTTCCTGTCAGAGTTCACCTTCATTTTCCACACTCACTTGTTTCACCTTCTCCTCAAAGTCAGCATCGTTGTGGTCCGAAATCATCTGTGCAAGTCGAATCTGTTCCGCAGTAGCCTGAAGAAATCAGAGAGAGAAAGAGTGCATAGTCAGAGTGGTGTGTTTCCAAACCATCCCCCAAAGGCCATTCTGCTACCCCAAGTTCTCTGGAAACTCTAGAAAGTAATCAGTATAGCAAAGAGAAGGCACAAACAAGGGTCAGAGAAGGAAAACTCCAGGGAAAGTGAGACGAAAAAGGAGCAAGAAGAGGAGTCTGGAAGAAAGGGATATACTGTTGAATGGCCTCATGGCACCAGACGAGCAGCAGCCACCCAAACCACATCTGTTTTGGAGCAGACCTTACCACCACCAGACTACCAAGACCCACTGCAGGTGGCTTCTCAGCCACTTGCATTCACTAAAGTGTGTGAGGAACAGACAAATGAAGTAAAACCAAATCTCAGCAGCAGCTCCCACTTGGAGACGCAGACATGGAAACCCCAGCGTCAGCGGCTGCCCAGTTAACCTGGCTCTGGCAGCAGCACCTTGTGACACATCGTGAGTTCATTAGGTGAGCCCAGCTGTTAGCACCGGACCAGGCAGGAGTGCTAGGTCTCCACCTACAAGCTACCTGGTTTCCATGGACATTGCCCTTACCTGCGGCCGCTGCTTGTGCTGCGTCTGGCTCTGTGTCTGTGTCTGCTCCCAGTTCCCCCGGGCTCGGTTAGTGCCCACCGATGTCATCATTTACAGTATATACAAATAACAGTATTTACAAGGTTGAACTCTGTGGTGGGTCAGGGGAGAAGAGAGAACGGACTGTTAGATACCAAAACGCAGCACTGAGACTGAACAATCACATGGGCAACAGAGCCAGAACGGCTGCTGTAGACCACAACCCTCCCCACCACCTCCCTTAAAACCATAGCAGGCCAGGCTGCCATCACCATGTGCTCCCAACACAAAATGGCCACTTGTACTTCTTGAGGTTTCTCACCAGATACCATGGCAAAGTGTTCCAAATGGAATATCACTTGCATCCAGGTGGGAGCAATCAGACCTCAGGAGCAGAAGTAGAATCATAGACTCATTGACTGGTTTGGGTTGGAAAGGACCTTAAAGCACATCCAGTTCCACCCCCGTGCCATGGGCAGGGACACCTTCCACTAGACCAGGTTGCTCAAAGCCCCGTCCAACCTGGCCTTGAACACTTCCAGGGGTGAAGCAGCCACAGCTTCTCCGGGCAACCTGTTCCAGGGCTTCACAACCCTCATCGTAAAAAACCTCTTTCTCAGGTAATCTAGATTGACCCTCCTTCAGTTTGAAGCCATTCCCTGGACTTGAGGCAAAGAGTTTAACAACTTCTTGTTGAAACATATGCATGAGTGGGCACAGATCTGCCATGAGCCCAAGTTGAGGCTGTGGCCCTCAACTGGAGCAGGAATGCTTGATAAAAGCTTCAAAGAAACTTCACTTGGAGGATAGAGCATCTCAGAGCCTCAGACACATCAGCTACTTCCCCTTCTCCTTTCTTGCCTTCAAAGCAGGGCAGGGCAAGCAAAAATGCTCCAGCAGTAAGTGGTGCTACAGGTCTGTGGAATTTTTGTTTTAAAGAAAGCTTTTGCCCTTGCAAAACTGCCTATTTTTGCTTATTTAAATGATTCCCCCAAACTGGAAAAATTAAGTTTCTTAGTATTCTGGATTAAAAACGTACCAAAAAAGTGAACAAGAAGGGATTACAAGGAATAACAGCCAGTAACACTGTTAGACAACTGCTTGAGGCAAAAAATCCTAAGAAGAGTTCGAGTGTCCAAAGCAAGCAGAGTTTTCTAACCTCACACTGGGTCTCAGGGCAGAGGGTGTTAGAAAGGGATAGCACTGAGGTTTTACCCTCTCTATTGCCTTCCAGGCACAAAGGATGTGAGAGACATCCCACAGCACTTGTCAGGACTCACAGCTTCTGAGCCCCTGAAATTTCAATAATCACAGAGTTCACATTTTTGTATTTCATTACTAAGACTGCAAAGCCTTCCCCCAAAGCAACAGGACCTGCTGCTGTGCCCCATGTAGACACCTGGGACATGGTAAGGAGCCACAGACAGAGTGTAGGAGCAGGGAGAAAAGCTTAGCAAGACAATCAGACCTGCAGGATCCCATCCTGCTGTACACAAGCAGGGAAGCGCAGAGAGAAACACTGTGTGCCAAGTAGAGAAGCTCAGAAGCAGCGTTAGCAAATAGCCCAGGAAAAGCCGGGGAATCTCCTGTTGAAGTTTGCAAGTACTCGACTGGGTGAGAAACCCCAAGAGCAGGGAGGCCCTAACAATGCCGCTACACTGGACGCACACCCCCCACGCCTGCTCCCACCAGTGCTTGGCCTTCCTCTGTAGGCAAATTTCTGTGCAATTGCTCCTGCAGCTCCCCATAAAACCTGCAAATTTCCCCCTTCATGGCCGTCCATGCCTCATGGCAACTTAACACCACAGTTTTACAGCTATACAGTGCCAAGGTCCCTTATCAGGAAACAATCCAAGCTACCTGTGCAGCCACCAGGAGCCCCTGAGGTATGGGGGAAGAGCACCGAGCCTGGGCTTCCACCAAAGCAGAGCAGAAAAAGCCTCCTATCCCCAGCCATTCCCTCTGTGCAGGCTTCTTTCCCATGGCATATATTTATTTTTGCCTTCTTCCAGTTCCAAGTTTTATGCACAAACAATTTGTTGTATTAAACCAAGCTGGCAGCAGAACCACGGGCCCAGAGGGAAGTGATTCCGTGCATCTGCAGGAACCCAACCTGCAACGTCCCTGGGTCACAGGTCCAGCAGACAGAGTCTGAACCTCCTGCAGCACCCAGGCATTGTTCAGCAGCTGCCATGCTCCGCCCTGCCCAGCTGCATCACTGCCACCAGTAACACAAGCATTTGTCCTTTAACGTGCAAAAAACTCGTAAGAAAAATACCTACGATAAAAACCTCAGCCAGACCCTGACTCTGCTGAGGCTGTCAGGTGAGGGAGTGTCCCCATGCAGACCCCATAGCTGCCTTGAGGAAAGAGGACTCAGCTACTGCTAACTTATTCCTCAGTGGGGGAACTTCAGACCAGCTCACTGGCAGCATTGAACTGCAGAATGTGGTTATCCCAATGCCTGTGCTGGCCCCACAGCTGCATGCAAGTTTCCCAGGTCAAAGCTTTTCTCATCAAAAGCATTTCACCTCTTCTTTTCAAAGAGCAAACCTGCACACATGCACCAAGAGGCAAAAGGGCAGCTCCAGCCAAAGTGAGTGGTGACCAGACCACACTGGAGCAGCAGCATTAAATGGAGCAGCGCTCACACCTCAGGCCAGCGCTATACTCGGACAGGGCTTAGGGAAAACAAGAACTTTCACAGTTACAGGTTACAACAACCTCTGGTCAAAGATGCTGCATCAAATGAGACATTTGCTGTTATCCCCTTTCCCTGTTAGACCATACCACTGTCTACCCGGGTACCAGGCCTAAAGAGGAGAGTCTCAACTACACAAGTGAAGTGTGGAGTCTCCAGAAAATGAGGGGATACAAAAATGTAACAAACTGTTCATTTTATTAGAAACATCAGGTAAGTTACAGTTTCAGAACCAGGATCTGTAGGTCCCATGGCTATGCCAGATCTGCTGGCTGCCGCTCACCCTAGCACATCCCAGTCTCAGTTTCCCATATGTGTTAATACAGAAAAATGATATTTTCATCCCATTCCGACAAAGCTTAATTAACATGTGCAAAAAGTTCCAAAGCCCCAAAGGAAAGGGCCAGAGAGGGCAAAGCTTTTCCTGCAACATGGGGCAGAACAAGGACCCGAAAGAGGGTTATCAATGTGAAAAGTTTCTCTCCGGAGCAAAGACATGGCGGCCGCAAACCAAGTCATTCTGTATATGCAAAGCACAAGCTCTTAGGGAGATGCTCCCGGATATGCCATCAGAGACCCCGACTTGATAATCGACGGGCAGCGCTTTGATGGGGAAACTCCCGGGACAGAGGGCGCAAGCAGAGCCCCCAGACCGGGATGGAGGGACGTGGAGCAGGGCGGCATTCGCGGGCCGGGGCTCCTCCAGGACCCCCGAACCACTGATCCCCGGGAATTTCACGTGGGCAGTGGAATCACCCCGGCCACGGCCCCCGGGGCGCCACCAAGGAGCGGTGGCAGCAGCGGGCCTGGAGGCCCGCAAGGAGCCCGGCAGGGCGGGAGCACGGCTCCCATTGTTACCGCCGGCAGCGGCGGGGACGGGCGGGCCCCAAGAGCGCGGCAGGGTCGGAGCCGCCCGACCCCGCGGCCCAGTCCGCGGCACACAATGGAGCGACGGACCGGACCGAACTGGAGGGCGCCATCGGGGCCGGGCGGGAGCCCCCACGGCGGCGCCAGGCCGGGCCCGCAACGGAGAGGCGGGCGAGTTCGGGCCGCTTCCGCCCTCATGGCCGCGGCCGCCATTTCACCCCCCCC
>VZTE01005851.1:430229-481479 GCA_013397775.1 Eulacestoma nigropectus | reverse complement strand
GGTGGGCGGGAGGCGGCGAGGCCGGGCAAGCAGGGGGCGGCGGCGGGAGCCAGCGGGGGCAGGTTCGGGGGCCGCGCGGTACCGGAGCCGCCGCCGCCGCCGCCGCAACTTTACCTGGGTCCGCCCGCACTGACAACTCCCCCGACCCCGCCCCCAGCACGTGACCGGGCGGGGCGGGGCTGCCCGCGCCGAACACGTGACGCTCGCGGGGGCGCTGCGGCGACCCCGTATGGATCACGTGATTGAGGCCCCTTCTGGTCACGTGGTGTGGGCGCAGGGCGGCTTTGTGGCCGCCATGTTGTGCGGCCCCGGGCCGGGCCGGGCATGGCGGGGGCCGGCAGCAACTGGCTGTCGGGGGTCAACGTGGTGCTGGTCATGGCTTACGGCAGCCTGGTGAGGGCCGGCGAGGCAGGGCGGGACGGGGCGGGACGGGCTGGCATGTCTGTGCGGCCCGGAGTGTCCGCGGAGCCGAACCACGCGAGTCGGTGGAGGCCCCGCGAGGCTGATCCTGGCGCGTCCGTGGAGCTCCCGTGGGCCCGGGCCCGAGGAGTCCGTAAGGCTCCCGTGAGACATGTCTTGGACTGTCTGTGGGGAGCCCTTCGGAGTCGGGCTCAGGGCCCTCATGGGGCTGGGCTGGAGCGCCCGTGGGCTCCTGGGGTCCGTGAGGCGGGGAGAGAACGTGAGTGGCAGCCTCTATAGAGATTGGGAGGGTGTGGGGCTGGCCTGAGTGTCCATGGGGCTCCTAGTGGGCTGAACAGGGACCCCTGTGCTCGCCGGGGTCGGAGGGTCTGGGAAGCGGGGGCCGGAGGGCTGGGCACAGGCTGGCTGTGCGATCTCCCCGGCGCATGCCTGACCCCCACCCCGGTGTGGCTCCTCAGGTCTTTGTGCTGCTGTTCATCTTCGTGAAACGCCAGATCATGCGCTTTGCCATGAAGTCCCGCCGTGGCCCCCACGTGCCTGTGGGACAGCACGCACCCAAGGTGGGTACCCTTTATTCCCTACACCCACGGGCCCATCCATGCCTGAAGAGACAGGCAGGAGCTGCTCCAGCATCAGAGCTGCCACCTCGGAGTGGTGATGGGCAGTGGGGAGGGAGCAGTTTATCTAGGGCCTGTTCTTATCCTTTTGATCCCACAAACAAAGTGAGTGCTCTGTAAATGTGCTGGGTTTTTTCCTGCTGTACAGGATTTAAAGGAAGAGATTGACATTCGACTGTCAAGGGTGCAGGATATCAAGTATGAGCCACGGCTGCTGGCAGAGGACGACGGCCGGCTCCTGCAGCTGGAGACACCAGGTACCGTCCCAGAGGTACCGTCCCGCACTTGTCCCCTGGGGCCAAGTCACACCTTTGACTGCTCATGTTGGTGTCATGTCACATGAGATGGTGTCTCTGCTCCTGTTTTCCCTTTCCTCTTGGAGGGATCCAAGGTTTGCAGAGATCTCAGTTTGTGCTTTCCCTTTACCAGGCTGCTATAACTACCTGTACAGGATGAAGGCACTGGATGCAATCAGGACATCGGGTAAGGGAGCTGAGGGCAAGAGTGGGAGCAGAACGGTGCAGAGAGACCCTGAACGAGGGTGCCAACAGCCCCATGGGGAGGCTCCAGTTGATCACTGGGGAGTAGCCTTCGCTTCTCCCACTGGTGATCTGAGGGTTGGCATGCTCCATGTGCTGGGGCAGTTGGCAAATGGAGGCAGTGGGTATGGACAGAAGTTTACTCAGCCAGTTCCTGACCATAGGGATGAGCACAAGCGTTTTTACCTGCACTTCAGCTGTTGTGTTGTGCCTTTTTCCAGAAATCCCATTTCAAGTAGAGGGCCGGTACCCAAAGTCTTTAATAGGGAAGAACTTCTGTGCCTACTTGCTGGAACTGCGGAATTCCAGCACCTCCTTCAAAGGCATCCGCAAAGCCTTGATTGATACCTTGCTAGATGGCTATGAGAGCGCCCGCTATGGCACCGGGGTGAGTGCTGGTGGGGCACTGCTGGCCCCGTAGGGCATTCCTGTGCTCTGCCATGCTGCCGGGACTGAGGTCACACCATAACTTCAGCTGGGTGTTCCATGGTCTTTTCCATTTGTATCCAGGTCTTTGGGAAAATGGAATATCTGAAGTACCAGGAAGCTCTGAACGAACTGGCAAACATGTAAGTGCTGCTGCCCAGGTGCGGTGGTGGGTTCCTGGACCCCAGCAGCCCGTGGGGAGGTGTGAACAGAGATGGGGTTTGGGGCACAGCCATCATCTGAGACAGAGGCTGGCTGTTCCCGTCTGTCCCTCTGGGTTCACTCCTTCCATGCAGCCCATGTGTTACTGCAGTTTTGGGTTTGTTCCATGGTCACAGTCGACATTCCTACTTGTCCCCGACCACTTTGAGTCAGGGACTTGCACAGGACCACTGGCCTTAGATTTCAAGACGTCAGTGAGCACTGTCATCACAAAAGCAGATTTGCTTCATGTCGGACAGACAGATACGCAGGCTGAACAGCTCCTCTGGAGCGGCAGCAGCAGTGATGGTGCCTCTTCTCTGCCTGCAGGACCAAGGCCCGAGGAGGCAGCAGCCAGCGGCAGCACCAGTCAGCAGTGAAAGACCTCACCCTGTCCCCTGAAGTCTCCAGCCCTACCACCATCCAGGTCACCTACCTGCCTTCCAGCCAGAAGAGCAAACGTGCCAAACACTTCCTGGAGCTGAAGAGTTTCAAGGACAACTACAACACGCTGGAGAGCACCCTGTGAACGTGTGGGGCCTGGTGCAGTGGGTGTGCTGGGCGGGTCTGGGCTACAGTGCAGGCAGCACTGAGAGGAGCCGGCTGTGCTCTCAGATGTCCCCCTCACATCACGTTGGAGGTCATCACTCGGCGGGGGCTCCATTCCAACTGCTGGAGTTTGGCCCTCACCAGGAGCCCATTCTGGAGCTGCTGAGCCCATGGAGATCAGCCCCATGGCCTTCTCTGCCACAGGCTTATCACACTTCAGGCTTTGAGTCCTGCACTGTCTTGGACCCTGTGAATAAACTGATGAGTTTGAGCTTATTTATAAAGACATGGATCCCAGCCAGCGCTCCCCTCCCTGCCCGTCCTTCCCTGCGGCAGCTGGCGGGAACTGATGTTTGTCCGTCCTGTCCGTGTGGGTCTTGGGCACTGGAGCCACTTGTCTGTTTTTTTTCCGAAGGGTGAGCACTTTTCCCCATGACGTCATTGTTCCTGCTGTCAGCCCTTTGTGCCCAGCCTGCCTGTGTGCCTGGATGGAGTAGAAATAGTTTGGTGCCTGTTCTTAGCACCATGGCTGAGCTACTGCTTTGGGCTGAGGTTTCTACTCATTCTCCTGCAACTGGGCATTTGGGGAGGTCTCAAGTGGACAAAGCAGTGTTAAATGTCCTGTCTGTCCTGCCAAGGGGGTTTTTGCTCCCACTCTCACCAGCGCCTCACATGCCAGCATCTGCCAAGCTCCTGGGGCTGAAAGCTCATGGCCCCCACCTTGAAGTCTGCATTCTGTCAGGCTGAAGGCAGTGCCGGCAGCTCACCTGTCACTGTGGCGTGGGCGACACAGAGTGGAGGGTACAGACCTCGGCACTTTTTAATTACTGTTTAATAAAATGACAGTTTAGCCCAAGTGGGATGCGTGCCACCGGCCTCTGACTGCAGGGGCCCATCCGTACCCGATCCCAGGCTGCATCCCCTCCTGAAGCTGCTACAAAGTAACCAGGATAACATTAACGGTAGCCAGGATGCTGCCGTTACTGCTATGGTAACTGAGGTACCATGACGGTAACTGGCATGCAGTTATGGTAACCAGGGTGCCACCATTACAGTAACTGGGAGGCTGTTACTGTAACCAGGATGCTGTTACTGCCACAGTATTCCATTAACACCGTGGCCGTTGTAGGGTCCCTGTGGCACTGGCCATGGCAGTGCCAAACAGCCAGAGTTCCTCACTGCAGCAGAAGGAGGTCAGATGGGGCAGGGGTTGGGAAGATGGAAACTCCTGGGGCTCCTGGGAGCAGGTGGGGACAGTGGGCTGCAGTGTGCCCTGGTGCAGGTTAAACCCCACGCCACACAAACATGCTCTTTGTTTGCAGGTCCAGGCGAATGGGAATGTTGGAGCAAGGCTCCTGGAGAGGTAGAGCCAGCAAAGCGTCCTGGGGGCTGAATCCCCCGTGCTGGGCATCTGTGGGCGATGAGGAGGCTGGGGGGAGCATCTCTGCATCCCTGACCTGCCCACCCTGTGTCTCAATAGCTGTGGGCAGGAGGCCAGGGAGCACCCACAGTGCTGGGTGTCGTCCCACGGGGTGCTGCAGTGGATCATGGAGTCGCGGCTGAAGAAGTGTGTGGAGTTGGAGCTGTACCTTGCAGGCAGGGAGCAGGCAGCGGTGAGGCTGGGCATTGGTTGGGTACAGCTGGGGTCCCCCAGCCCTGTGCTGCCAGGGGTGGGTGCCCCCTTTGTCCCACTCCAGTACGTCCTGGGGGACAATATCTCCCAGCGCTGGTGAGCCAGGGGGATGTGGGGGTTCAGCACAACCCCTGTACCCGGCAGATCCGCCGAGATGCCCTGTGCCAGCTCCTCCTGGATGAGCACCTACAGCACCAGCAGGAGCTGCGCCAGCTGGGGAAAGCCTTCTATGTGGAGCGGCTCTGAGTGCTCAGCCCAGTGCATGGCACTGGCCTGGCATCGCCCAGCTCCTGACTGAGAATAAAACGCGTTGAGCAAGACAGGCTGTGTCTGCTGCATGTGAGGCATGGGACAGCCCAGGGCAGCAGTGCGGGGAAGACACAGCCCAGCACAGTTCCTGTGGCTGGGATCCAGACGTTGCCTGCAACTGTCAGTGTCCTGGATCCTGCACACCAACTCGCCCATGGCCGCGCCAGGAGATGGCAGCACGGCCAGTATGCCTCACCAGACTGGGTACTCCACACTGGGTCCCTGTCCCAGCACAGGTCCTGTTGTGCCACGCACCGTGTGCCATGGTGCTCCTGCCCCATGTGGCACAGCCCTGCAGCGGTGGGGAGAGGAGCCTGGCTGGGCTGGGTGCAATGCTCCCTGTCTCCACTTGCCATCCAGGCACCCCAGGATCCCTGTCTGCTCCGCAGCTGGGAGGGCCCTGTTCCCCACCTCCCGTCCCTGCTGCCTGTGCCCGACCTTGGTGTCTCCCGGCCCCAGGGCCCATCAGTGCCTGCCCTGGCTCTGCTTATTGACAGGGCTGGGGGCCGCTGGGCCAGCACCCCCCGCCATGACCCTTCATTAGCTCAGCTGTCGGGCTGCATCACATCACCCACTGCCACACACATGCCCCCGGCTCTGGCACTGCTGCTGCCACGTGTGTCCCTGCTGTCCCCACTGCCACCTCATCGTGTGGCCACCTCAGGGGGCTGAAGCCCCTGATTCCCAAGGCCAGGCTGTGCCCCTGTCCTTCTCATGGCACTCAGGGCTCTGGCTGCCCCATGTCCTGTCCCATTGGTCCCCCAAAGCTTGAGCCCCCACAAAGCCCCCAGTGCTATTCCCAAGGTTGATGCGTCCCACTGCAGCAAAGCACTGCTGTGGCGTGGGGAGGCTGGGCTTCCAGCACTCCATGATATCCCGTGTGCCCCTGTGGCTGGACTCCACCACCCTGGTCCCAACAGCTATCTCAGTGTGGGTCAGGGTCCTGCCTCTGTCACCCAGCATGAGTGGGGCCACATCCTCAATATGGATGCATGAGGCAGGGTGACAGGCGGCTCTTCCAGCTGCTCCTCAGAAGAGATCCTCCCGTGAGCTCCAGCAGCTCCCCCAAGGCAAGGGGATGTGGGGCACAACTCCCTTGTGTCAATGGGGCTCGTCCTTGGGCAGGGTCATGTGCAGCCCCTTGGTGGCACAGGGCCCGCAGGCCAGGGCTGGCCCCCCAGTATTGACAGCCCCACTAATGACAGGGAGTGTGACCAGGGGCAGGAGCAGGCGGCGCGGGGCCATCGACCGCATCGACCGGCAGTGCTGGGCGGCAAGGGCGTGGGGGTCTATGGAGGGGGCAGGGGGACGTCAATGAGTGGTAATTAATGGGAACGAGGCTACGTGTGCAGGGCCAGGGCTGTTGCTGGCCACGTCCCTCTGCTTGGTGCAGCTGAGCGCAGTTATAAAGGGCGGCCAGGCAACCCCCGAGCCAGAGCGCAGCAGAGTCCCCCAAGCCAGCCCAGGTAAGATGGTGACGGATGTGGGGTCCCTTTGGCCCCAGCGCTGCCTGCCAAGTGCATGTCATGGTGTGCCCTGACATACCATGCCAGGACATCACGCCTGCACTGCACTGCTCCGGCTTCATCCCAGCCACAGGACACCTCCTGCTCCAGCACTGCATCCCGAGCACCCCAGTACCGGCACAGTAGACCAGCAGGCTCCAGGCACTGAGGTGAGGCTGGGTGCTGCCTCCGCAGTGCCTCGGGGGTTATACCTGGATACCACCCCCACCCCAGCTCTCAGCTTATTCTTCTCTTTCTCTTACAGGCAGCTGAGCTCCAGGTCCTCCCACCTCCATCTGCCCCTGTCTCTGTCTGATATGTTTGATATTAGGTTGTTTTATTGGAAAACCAACTAAATATCAAACATATTCTTACAGCGCCAGGGACGCCCAGCACCGACTTGGCCAGATGCTGCCTGTGCCCTGCCTCAGGCAGGGGGGCCCTCTGCACCCTGTCCTGCACCCTCTGCTAGTCCTCACTGCCACAATAAAACCTGTCTGCCCATCTCCATGGGACTTAAGAGGGGGAGCCCAGAGCCGTCCCGGGGGTTGGCGGAGGTTTGGGATGGCAGCGGGGTCAGCGCTTGCCACCTGTCCCCCCGCTCACACCAGGGATGATGACAATACAAAGGCCCGTGGCCTCGTGCCCACCACTGCCTCCACTGTCCTGGGGGGGGTTATTTATGGAGGTGCAGCCACTGCTCAGGGCCCTTGGTGGGCACTGTCCCCCCCAGTGCCCTGCCCAGGGTGCCAGGAGCTGTCCCCCAGGTCCCTGGGTGCTGACCCCTTTACCCCTCAACATCTGTCCCTGGGTGGGAGCAGTGGGTCTCTTCCGTAGGAGATCCTAACCTGATTTATGGGGCCAGTGGGACTTCTGTGCCAGCACAAGGAGGCTGCAAACCTCTCGGCTGCAGACGAAGCGCTACCACTTGCCCTGAGAATTCCTCCCTGCGCCTGGGGAATCTGCTCCTCCAGCTGCCAACAGCATCCTCCTCCTCAACACCAAGCACCAGCATGGCCGGAGCTGGGCTTGGGGCTCAGCAGGCTCCTGGGGGGCTCTGCTCCTGGTGCTGGGTGCAGTTTCCCCTGCTGCTCCCTTGCAGAGCCAAACCCTCTCGGCCAAGCCCCTGCTCCCAAAATAGCGCCAGGCTGATCTTGCCCTTTTCCATGCCGCCCCCGGGCAGGGGTAAATGTCAGCCCAGAGCCACCAAAACATCCTAAGCACCCCCAGGAAGGCAAATGGGGGACGGGAACTTTGTGCCAGTGCTGCACGGACCCAGTTCAACATCCTGAGGAAGCATTCGGGGCACCAGCCAGGGTGTCCCGTTGCATGGGGGGAGGGGGCACCGCAGACAATGTAGGACCCCCTCTCGCAGACCTGCTGCTGCTTTTTATAACGCCCCAGCTGTCTTTGGGAGCCCAAATAAGGCTGTGACCACCCGGAGCCCCCAGGACGCACAATGGGTCCCGAGCACAGACTTTTTGGGAAGGTGGGGAGGCGGGTCAGCCCAAGAAAGGCAAAGCCCCTGTGCTGGGCAGAGCTGATAAATGGTCAGTGGGGCACAGGCAACACAGCTGCCCTACCCACACATTGTCTGTCCTGCATCCTGCTGCCCACCACTGCCTGTGTACCACCAAGAATGGAGGCCATCAAGAAGAAGATGCAGATGCTGAAGCTGGACAAGGAAAATGCCCTGGACCGGGCAGAGCAGGCGGAGGCTGAGCAGAAGCAGGCGGAGGAGCGGAGCAAGCAGGTAGGGCAGGCAGCCGCAGCCCCCAGCCCAGGGGTGTTGGAGGGTGGCTTCTGCCTGTGTTGGGTCACGCTCAGCCCAGACCCAACAGAGACTCTGCCTGGGGTACGAGAGTGCGACAGCTGTCACCATACCACAGCTCAAGGGCACCCCAAGGGCTGTCCAGGGCTTCGTCTCTGCCAGCTGGTGGGATGTGGGAAAGGTACGGACACTGTGGGGCAGAGCTGGTCCCAAGGATGGGGCAGGAGGGATGCTGTGGGCAGAGCTAAGTCTGGGATGGGGCAGGCAGGGCTCTCTTGGGGTGCAGGGGTTCAGAGTGGGGTCCACTTGTGATGACACCACTGTCCTTCCAGCTGGAGGATGAGCTTGCTGCCATGCAGAAGAAGCTAAAGGGGACAGAGGATGAACTGGACAAATACTCTGAGGCCCTGAAAGACGCCCAGGAGAAGCTGGAGCTGGCAGAGAAGAAGGCAGCGGACGTATGTATGGGGTGCAGGGGGGAAGCTGAGCACTGCCATCCCCTTGTTGCCCTCCTGGTGGGACTGCAGCCCTTCCCTTTGCCTTGGGGACACAGGAAGGTCCCTGCCCCGCTCAGTGTGCTCCCAGTAAAGCTGTGTAGGTGTCTAGGAGCAGAGAGTGGCCCTGTGAAGGACGTATCCGGAGGGCAGAGCCCGGCAGCGAGCAGCCCCTCAAGTGTGGGATATGGGGTCCACGTGTCCCCAGGAAGCTCTGAGTCACGGCTGGGGGTGGAGGAGCCGAGCCCCGAGAATGACAAGGAGGAGGGGGGAGCCCTCATTCCCCTGCAGGCGGAGGCGCATGGGCAGCGTGAGCATTGCACAGCCCGGCTATTGTTGTCCGCTGTTTCCAAGAAAACAATGGCGCGAGCGGTGCAGGGTTTCAGACAGTGGCCGCTCTCCTGCCATCACGAGGCATGAGGCCCCGCTCATCACCTGTCAGGACCTGGCAGTCCTTGTGGGGCCGGGATGTCTCAGGGTCCAGTGTCGGGGCGAGGCAGCCCAGCTCTGATGCAGAGAAGGCAGGAGCCATCCTCTCCCGCTGCACCCGTGGGGAAATGCCTGAGCCCCAGCACAGCACCTGGGCTGCTCTCACTGGAGGCCGGGGTGTCACTGGGAGCTCCAGAGCCCTGGGACATTTGTCACTCTGCAGCTTTGCTTGCAGGTCCCTGTCGCCAGCCCTGCACTGGAATCGGCTTGTGTCGAGTACGACACTGCAGAGCTCTGGGAGCCCTTTCCCTCCCTCACACTCTTCTTGCCTTCCTCTGCTCCTTGTTGGCATTTTCCCTGCTGTCACCACATCCCCACTTGCTTCCTCGTGGATCCCTCTCTGCGCACCTGGAGCCCCTTTTCCTGGCTGCTGCTCTCCAGGGTGGCCCATGGGGGTCCCCCAGTTTCCCCCCGGCTCTGGGAAGTGGGGGGATTTTGCACCCAGGAGCGATGAAAGGGCAGAGCTGCCTCCCAGGTGCTTCTAGCCCAAGAGAGCCCTTTCGATCCCCACCTCATCCCTGGAAACATGCTATGCCGTAAGTGCTATCCCAGGCAAATGCTCCTGCCACATCTACCTGCTTGGCTGCTGAGGGTTTCAGGCCAGCAACCCAGAGCCTTTCTCTTCTGTCCACATGCTTGAAGCACTGCCAAATAGGCTTCGTGGGGAATGAGAGCAGTAACAGGGCTCAGTGATGTGTTTATTGAGCTCTTGGGGGGTTCCATGACCCTTATGACACTGAGGAACACAGCTCCCAGCTCTGATGAACACTGATCTTCGCAGCGTTATCTGCCCTGAGACAGGAGGGTTTTTGCCTCAGCTCAGGCTGTTGCACCATTGGGATTTGGCACACGGAAGCGGAGAGGGAGCCTGGTGGCCACAGCCCTGTCCCTGGGTGGACGGAGGGAGCAGGATCTGCTGCAGGGCTGTGGGGTCCTGGCCCCGGCAGGGTCTGGGGGTTCTCCAGGGGTGGCAGTGCCCGAACCCACGGCCAGGCCGTGCCCAAATGCAGCCCGCGGGGCTCCTCAGCGTCCAGCCGCGGGGCGGGGCGGGCGTGAGGGTGCTTGCGTGGGGCAGGGCGGGGAAGCCCGTGCGGGGCCGTGTGGGGCCTCTGGGCCCTGTGAGGCTGTGCCTAGTGCCTGTGACATGTGAGGCCGGTCCCGGAGTTCCCCCACCCGCGTGGGGCCAGTCCCGGTGCCTCCACGCCCATATGAGGCAGGTCCCGGTGGACCCAGGTGCCCGTGGGGCAGATCCCGGTGTTCCCCCCCGGCCCGGTGCTGGTGCCCCGTTCTCGCGTGTTCCCGTCCCACTGGGGCCGGTCCCGGTGTGTGTCCCCCGCCCGGTGCCTGTGCTCCGTTCACGCGGGGTGCCGGTGTGTGTCCCCCGCCCGGTGCCGGTGCCCCCATTCCCTCTGGTCCCGGTCCCGGTGCCGGTGCCCCCCCCGCACCCCGGGCGTGGCGGCCGCTCTTCATCTCCCCGGTAACGCGCCCGCGGGGCGGGGCGGAAGTGACGTCACTTCCGACCGGCCGTTCCGGGCGCGGTCCCGGTGTCTGGGGGTGGCGGGGCTGGAGCGGAGGGACCGAGCATGGCCGGGGCCACCACTATCGAGGCAGTGAAGCGCAAGATCCAGGTGCTGCAGCAGCAGGCGGACGATGCGGAGGAGCGGGCGGAGCGGCTGCAGCGGGAGGTGGAGGCCGAGCGCCGCAACCGCGAGCAGGTACCGCCGGGGCCGCCGCGCGGAGGCAGAGCCGGACAGGCGGCGCGCCCGGGGCCGGGGGCCGTTCCCAGCCGCGGGAGTGCGGCGAGATGCCGGCCCGGGCCGGAGTGTCCGCTGAGACCGGGGCTCTCGCTCTGTGTCCGTGGCTCTCTCTGGGTCCCCGGGACTCGCTCGTGGTGCTGAGCAGACACCGAGGCCGGGGGGGATCGGCCGGTCGTTGTTTCGCTGTTACCGGCGTCCCGGGACGGACAGCAGCGGCGGGAGGCCCGGCCGGGGGGAGTGGGAGGCCCCGGCCATCTTGCGCGGCCCCGAGCCCGGAGCTGCGCAGGTAAGATGGAAGGAATGAGCGGGCTCCCGCGGGATGTGGCCAGTGCAGGAGCCCTCTGAAGCACTCCCAAACTCCGCGTCCTGCCCGGATCCCGGCGAGCTGGGGTCTCCGCTGCCCCTGAGACCGACAGCCGCGGGAGAAGACAGGGGCTGGGCTGCGATTGCCTGCAAGGGAGGAGGGAGCAACGACAGCAGGATCTGAGCTGGCAGCGCTCGCGCTCACCGCCGGGCTGGGAACATCGGAAAGGCTGGGAACAGGGATGAGGTGACACGGGCAGGACCTCGTGGTGGCCAGCTCCCTTGGGCCTGGGACACAGGCAAGGCTGATGGCGTTTTGGGGACAGGGATGGGGTGACACGGGGCAGGTCCTGGCTCGAATCTAAGCGTGACTCTCGTTGAATTTGCAGTGACTTTGCTGCGTTCGAAGCGTGAAGCTGAGCCCTCCCCCCCTCAGTGCTCGAACCTGTGTCCGTGACAGTGCTGTGGCGCTGCCAGGGGATGGATCGGGCTCTGCTGCCCAGGCCCATGGCAGAAGCTCCTGCCACTCCCAGGCCTCAGCTGGGCTTTTTCTTCGCAGCCACATAAGGAATTCTCCTTGCAATAGCAGCATTGTCATGGGTACAGGCGTGTTTCTCACAGCTCCCTGAACCTCCTTCAGGGGAGAGAACCAGTGCTCCCAGTATGGCGCCCAGGGCTTGCCTGGCCCTGGGTCCTGGGGAGCCCTCTTGGGGAAGCAATGGTGAGTCCCGAAGGCCTGGATGAGCTTCTCACTTGATTTGCTGGGCTCCGGCTGCTCCCTGGTTCAGGGCTGCATTCCTGAAGGAAGCATGGAATAATAGGAATGTGCCACTTGTAGCAGGAGTGCCTGGAAGAGTCACCTGGCAGTGTCACCCTGTGCTCTGGGAAAGCCTGTCAGTTTCATCTGTATCCAGGGAGGACCAGCAGAACAGGAGCTGTAAGGGCTCTTCTGTAGCAGGGGAGAGGCACTTCCTCAAAATTAAGGGTGGTTTTTGGGTGGGTTGAGCACTGCCTGCAGGAAGTCAGGGCTAAGTGATGCAGTTCAGAGGGTCAGGAAGTGGAGGTCCACGGTACTGGTGTGTCTCCATCGCCTGGGAGAAGGAAGGAGGAGGTCCTCCACCTCAGCAGCTGTTTGCCCCTTTAATAGGGAAAAGATGTGTGTCAGGCAGTCTCCTTCCTGGTTCTGTTTAAGGTATTGTTGTGTTCCTCTTCAGGCAGACCACTTCCCTTTTCAGTGGAGTGGATGTTGGCTCTGGGCACCAGAGGGGTATGGGCTTCTCCAGAGCTGGGTGTACCTGCATGGGAGCTTCTCCGTGCTCTCCCAGCCTGGTCTTGGAACCTACCAGGGGTGCCTCAGTGCCAGCGGGGGGGGAGAGCTTGGACAGCCCCTCTGGGAACTGGGCACAACCAGTGTTGGGCCCCACTCTAACACTGGTGTCTTTCATCACTTTGCTCCTCCCTCCTCGGGCACGGTGAGGAGCAGTGTGTCTGCGTAGGATGCTTTGTTATGTGCAGCTGGGATATTTCGCGTCTGTCTGGCATATGCCTGTGCCCGGGTCTTTGCAGAAGATCACAGTGCTGTCCTGGAATGGCTGCACTCCTGCCTGCCTTCATAATCCTGTTGGGGAGCAGGATTCTGGGCTTCCCTAGGGGGCTCCGGTGGGGTGTCAGTGTCCCTAAAGCATCTGGGCTCCCCTGGGTTTTGGCTGGAGTTGACATGGATGTGGCTGTAAGCAGGGGCCCTCATGGCCAATCAGGTCATGCCCCCAGGGTCCCAAAAAGATTGTAGCAAGTCTCTAGTTGACTGTTTCGTTTGGGCCTAATCCAGAAGAGGAGCGCAACTGAAGGGATTTTCATCCTTGGCCTTGAGGTGCTTTGTTTTCAGCAACACTGAAGGGCAGTTCCCTCGCTCTGTATCTGCCCTGGCTGCATTCTGACTCAATGCTGGAGCAAGCCGCAGGGTGATGGCAGTGCTGTATTGCCTTACTGAGCGCAAGCAAGTGGCTCTGCCACACGAGTGATGAACTCAGCACAAAGCTGCATGGTCTGTGTTCCCCACCATCTCTGTTGCCAGCACAGGGCCATGGGGGCTGGCTTGTACCTTGTGGCTTCTTTGAAGGCTGACTAGGACATGGATTGCAGTGTTTGGGGGGGTGGGATGGCCTCTGCTCTATGCCGGTTCCTTAAAGCCTCAGTCACATTTGTGGTCACATTTCTGGCAAATGTCTGCAGGCTGGCAGCAATTTCACCAGCTCTCAATGTGTATGACTGAACCAAGGCAGCTATTGCTGGGGAACAGCCTCCTCAACCTGTCTCAAGACTGGAGAAGGCTTTTGCTCCTTTGGATTGTTAGTAAGTTGCTGGGAGGAAGGAAGCCTCAAGCACTGCAGGCTCTCTGCTGGGGCTGTGGGCACTTCAGCAACAAGCCCCGGGGCTGGGCAGCGCCTGTGACCAGCCCAGCCTGCCAGCACCCAATACAGCTTGGCACATCCCTGAACCTGTTAATCCTTCTCACGTTGCTGGTGAGAGGGTTTGCCTCAAGCAACACTCGTGTCCAGATCACACCAGTAAACTGACTCTCTGCTAAGCGGCAGCTGTCACCATGCTCTAGCATGGTGGATAAACAGGGCTGTGATGGATGGCCTGGCAGGATCATGGCAGCTGCAGAGGCACCCTTTGGTGTAAGTCATCTTCTTAGTGTTTATGGCTTAAACTGTCAGAGCAGCACAGGCTGACAGCGAGAAGCCTGCAGGAAGGCTGCTGTGCGGACAAAACGTGTGGGAAGCGTTGCAGAGCTAAATGTGCTGCTTGCCTCTGGGAGAGTGGCTAAAGTGCCCTGGGTTTGATTTGGGCTCCCATGTGCTACTGCTGACCCAGTGACAGAGCTTAGCTGCCCTACCCGAGCTGCTAAACCTGCACAGGCTGAGTACCCTCCTCTGTTCCCTCCAGGCTGAGGCAGAAGTGGCATCTTTGAATCGCCGTATCCAGCTGGTAGAGGAGGAGTTGGACCGAGCTCAGGAGCGCCTTGCCACAGCTCTGCAGAAGCTGGAAGAGGCAGAAAAGGCGGCAGATGAAAGCGAAAGGTGAGCAAGGGCTCCTGCTCGCACTCTGTCAAACGTAGAGGGTCCGGTGCCATCAACTTTTTGGGCTTCCCAGAGTGGGGGAGGAGATCCCACATCAAGGCTGGATGTGGGAGTCAGTGCCTGCTTATGCAGGGCAGCTAAAACAATGCTAATGAACCTGAGGCTGCTAATGGCCTTGAGTGTCCTGTAACCTGAGGCGAGGAAGTGCCACGTGCCACCATGCATCCCCACCTCCAAAGGAGGAGAAATAAATGGGTTCAGGGACACCATTGCCTTGTAAAGGTGGCTGCTGGTGGAGCAGCCTCTCTTCCATCTGCCTCTGCCAGCATGCTCCCTAACTGGCAGATGTTCCCTGGCCTGATGTGATTCAGAGGGGAGTGGTCCACTTCCAGCTGTCTGATGTGCTTCCTTATGCACACGCTGAGCAGCCCGACCCAGCTGGTGGCCTGCCATAGAGACAGACTTGGCTCTTCCTGCATTCCAGATGGGGAAGTGCTTGACTTGGCTGTGCCGAGTCCCTAAGACAGCTGGGCTTGTTCTTCTCAGCAGCACTGCACTTCCCTTGGCCTGGGAGCCTGGTGATCTGCTGGAGGAATGTTCCTTCCAAGCAATTGAGGTTGCTGTAGTCACATCAGCCCAGGGGCCTCTGCCTTCCTGTGCCACCTTCTGCATTCAGAGAAGTCATGGCTTATTGGGAAGCACTATGCTTCCAGGGCAGTGCTGTTAATGCTCTGAAACTCATTGCACTGCTGGCTTGTCCAAGATTGTTTTACATATCTCCCCTCCCTATGCTTGCTTTTGGGCAGAGGCATGAAAGTCATTGAAAACAGAGCTCTGAAGGATGAGGAGAAGATGGAACTGCAGGAGATCCAGCTCAAGGAAGCCAAGCACATCGCAGAGGAGGCAGACAGGAAGTACGAGGAGGTGAGACCCTTGGGTGCTCTAGTACGACTGACCTGGGCCAGGAGAGTCGACTCCTCTTCCTGCTGACAGCAAACCTCGGGGCAGAGCCTGGCTCTCAACAGAGCTACATCAGTGCTCTGCTTGGCCAAAAGCCTCTGACAGCTCCAGTGGCTCCTGCAGGCATTCATTCCATTCAGTGCTGTGCACAGCCTACAAGCGCAAAACCATCCTTCTTCCTCCTGACTCTGATTCTCCTTTCCAGGTTGCTCGGAAACTGGTGATCATAGAAGGAGATCTGGAGCGTACTGAAGAGAGAGCTGAGCTTGCAGAGTCGTGAGTAGTCCGCTTGCATGTACCTGGCACATCTGCCTCTGCATGGGAACTAACACTGCATTGCTAACCTTGTTACACAAGGCCTGAAGCACAGGGTGGGTTTAGGTCCTTAAAGGAAAGAGACGAAAGCACTCCCCTCCTTGAAACAGGATTAGCTCCACTCAGGACGTGGAGTTTGTGATGTGATTTGCCTTGGGTAGAGATACTCTGTCCCTTTGCATGGAGGCACTCCCTAGTCATGGAGGCTGGAGAGCCTTCCTCTCCTCAGCATTCACCAGCACTGCTTTGTGCGTGCAGTCACAAGATCATTCACATTGCTACAGGGCACAGTGCTTGTCTTGAAGTGGCAGAGGCCTCCTGGGCTGGGGGCTGAAGTGGCATATGGAGTGGCCGAGGGCAGAGCTGTGGCTGAGGCTGGTCTCTGGGCCTCTCCAAGTATTTGCAGTAACCACTACAGGCTTCTGCACTGCTGAGCAGGAATCTGGGCTTCCTCTGCTCAGAGCAGAGGCACAAATCCTGGTGTTTTGGCTCCTTTCATGTGTCTGGATGCTTTAGCTGATCCTTGAGGAGCTGGTCAGGGTCTTTCTGTGCTCTGGGCCTTGTCTAACACAGTTGGTGTGTACGCAGCAGCAGCACTGCGCTTCCCGCCCAGACGTGCATGTTGTGACCATGACTTTTTTGTGTTTCTCCCCACCCCCTTTTTTGCTCTGTGGTGGTGTGGTTTTGGTGCTCCTTTTGACTTTGTCCCCACCTGGCTTGTGCCCTTGTGTGACCGTCACTAACAGTCATTGCCGGGAGCTGCAGGAGCAGATCAGAGTGATGGACCAGAACTTGAAGTGTCTGTCTGTTGCCGAAGAAAAGGTACTAACCTTTCCCTTCTTGAACCATTAAACCAGAACTCATGTGGTCTCCTTACTATGCTCCTCCCCTCAGCTTTACTGCATCTCTCTCTCTCTCCCCTGGAACATTCTGTCTTTTCTGCCCATAAATATCCCTGTCTGAGTGGTGGTGGCTGTCCTTCTGTCCGTCAGAACAGCTTCCCTCCGTACAGCACAGTAAACATGAAGCTTCTCCTTGGAGACTCCAGGTTTGGCAGAAACCTATGTCCACATCTCACTGCTCAGCTCTGTGCTCCATGCATGTGCTGGCAGAATACTTCGAACATGAGCTCGGAGGCAAAAAGGGAACTTGCTTTCTGCACAAGTGCCTCAAAGCAGGGTCCTGTCCAGTCTGATCTCAGACAGTCTCCTAAAGAACTTCCTGGTCTTCCCTGCATGTGGATTCACTTCTTGTCTCCTGTCTTTCCCTCCCACTTCTTCTTTTCCCCTTTTTTCCCCCCTTTCCTCTACAAAACCCCACAGTAAATGTTCCGAACTGGAGGAGGAGCTGAAGAATGTCACCAACAATCTCAAGTCTCTTGAGGCTCAGGCTGAGAAGGTAGGGCTGCCTGTCCCAGGGCCAGAAACGTTGCTGTTGTGCTAGGAGGGTGTGTAAACAGCAGAGCACCCACTGGGGTGGAAATGATTCAACTGCAGTCTTAAGCAAGCCAGGAGAGCTGTGCTTGCTCTGCTGGGAGGGCTAACGTGTTTCATTGGAGGGCTATGGAAGCTGGGGTGTGGGAAGCCTGGCTGCCCTTCCCTGCCTTGGGGCAGACTCAATCAGCAAGGATGTTTAAGCTGCTAAAATGTTAAAGATGAGAATTTTTCTGCACCCAAGTTTTTGTTCCATGCATGATGTGGGACTTGCCACCTGACCCGGTCCTGTTGGACATGGGTAAGGATGTGAATGACTTCCAGTTGGAAGGTTCTGTGGGCATGTGTGCTGCAGTGAGGAGTTTGTCTCCCTCTGTAGCTGTGGGCTCTCTGGAGTGGGAGGTATCTGGGGCTGCTGACTGCTGACTCCTTTTCCACAGTACTCTCAAAAAGAGGATAAATATGAAGAAGAGATCAAGATTCTGACTGATAAACTCAAAGAGGTGAGTGACCATGTCAGGATGGCCCAGCTGGGTGAGCTGGCCTCAGCTTGACTGGGAAGAGATGTGGAGGGTGGGAGACTCCATGTCCTCAACTGATGCCCTTTGCTGTAGAGCTCTTGCACTAACTGGCTTATTTCTGTCTGGCAGGCGGAGACCCGTGCTGAATTTGCTGAACGCTCTGTAGCCAAGCTGGAGAAGACCATTGATGATCTGGAAGGTACATTCTGGGGATAGGAAACCAAGTAATGTGTGTTGAGTGAGCAGCTAAGGAAGGCTATCTCTCATGTAGCTGGAGAGCGGAGAGGCTGCTGTGCTCCTCATTGCTTGGAGCATAACTCGACTTGACCTCCAAGGTGAGGCTTGGCAAGAGTCCTGCCCTGTGTCTCTGCTCCGAAAACAGTTCCCCGACTGTGCTGCAGCAGGTCTCAAGCTCTTGATCCAGACACCTGGCCTTATTTAGATAGCTGGTGTATTTTGGTAGTGATGTCCTCAGGAATGTAACTAGATCCCTGTGCTCCAGCTTAATCCAATTAATTTAGGAGTGGCGTAGGAAGGAAACACCTGAACTTGTAAGAATTGGTCACAATAACATCCTTGCGTGCAGAATGTCATGCGCGTGCTGGCTCCTGCTAACAGCGTCTTGCAAGTCAACCACAGGAGTCAGCCCCTGTGAAGCTCAGATTCCCCAGTGTGAGTCCTGAATCAAGGTTAAATCACCAGCATTTCAATCCACAGGGTAGTCAGCCTGTGCCAAGGGTGGGTTCCTTTCCTTCTCCCATTCCTTCACACAGTTCTTCAGGAACACTCCTGAGGCCAACCATCGCAGAACCTTGCCCCAAGCCACAGAAGGAGAAGGTTCCAGTTACCTCCCTTAAATCTGGGACTGTGGCCAGATTCTTCTGTGGATTGCTGTGGCTGGAGTGGTGATGCTGGTAAACCAAAACCCTTACAGGCCTCTTACCTTGACCACAGGTGTGCCTTTGTGGTCTTTTAGTGCCAGGTCTTGGAGATACAAAACACCATCCTACTGTCTGGAGTCACTCTGGAGGTTTATTATCTAGAAATAGCAATGGTGTCAGCTGAGCCGTTCCAGAACTGCAGCCAAGCAGCAATCTGAGCCACCTTGTGATCCAGGACAAGCTTTTCATTTGGAACTGCAAAAAGTCTTCCAAATCCCTGCATGCTCCCCTTGAAACCTGTTGATTGAGAGTTGGCTCTAGTATACAGCCTTGCTGCTGAAGTGACCTAGTTTATGACAACTGACAAAGTTCCTGGGGCTCTGCGAGGCTGTTAACAGCATGCCCAGCTGTACTATAGCCCAGGCAGCCAGAGCTGGAGCAGCCTGTGCCAGCTCTGCAGGGCTCAGGGATGCATCAGCACAGTTCCAGGCCCGCTCCTCCCCGGAGGTAGAGAGCTGCCTGTCTGCTCCATTATCTGATGGAGGACACTGGTGTGGCCGGTCTGTTCCTCCACCTTACCTTGTCCTGCAGGATGGGAATTTCCTCTGATGCCCAGCTCTATTACATGACTGACTTCTCCCAAGCCAGTCTTTGCATTGAGACACAGGTGAGAACAAGCACCTCAATTATCAGTGCTCTCCTTAGGTGTAGCAAGCTTCTCCCTAAGTGGATGGAGTTCCCCTTCCCTGCTGCTCCTCCTGTCACTGGTTCCTGCTGACCTAGCTGGACAGCTTGTTTTTACAAGGTGATATGGTTTGAGTGCTTGGCTCTGCTGCCCTTGGAGCTGGATTGTAATCCTGGAAGGCACTTGTGGGTCAATCGGTCCTCAGGCTGCTGGAACCCTCCTGTTCATTGTTGGGGATGAACACGGAGTCGTGATGGCTCCACATCTAACTTCATTTTCTTCTGTTGTGAATCCCATCCTGCTTTTCCTGCCCCAGAGTGTTGGAAGAACTCCTTTGCCTTCCCTCATTGTTTTCCTTTTGTTCTCCTCCTGAACCTCTTCTAGATGAGCTCTATGCCCAGAAACTGAAGTACAAAGCAATTAGTGAGGAACTGGACCACGCCCTGAATGACATGACTTCCATGTAAATATGAGCTGGCTGGCGTTCACCTCTCGCTTCAGCAGGCTGGACCGCCAGTGCTTGCTTGGTTTGCTGTGGTTTTAGTTGGAGAATCGACGGTGCTGTGCCGTCCAGGTTACTTCTACAGATCTGCCCAAGGTGCCCCAGCATGCCGTCTTCTAACCCTAGGTCCTTGTGATCTGCATGTGTAACCAGTTGCTGTGCTGGCCTGAAAGGGTTCTGACTGAAATTTGAGTGCAATTCCCATTCCCAGTGGGAAAGGCTTTCTCAGGAAATGTGGCTTTCTCATCTGCTGGAGCCACTGGGCCATGGTCTCAGGATTCCTTCTGGAAGAGGCTGTGGATAGTGCTCAGGTGGATTCCTTAGGAATTGCTGCAACAGGCTTGAGATGGGCCGGATCATGAACTGATCTGTGGAAGTAGCTGAACTTGTGTGTTTCTGCAACTTTGCTCCTCAGCTTTGTGTTCAGATCTGCAGTGGGTGCTGCTAACAACTGCTCCGTCTGGTCCTTGCACTAACCCAGGAGAGGCCAGGTCCTCACCCCACAGAGAAGAGCCTTAACATGAGTGTCCCAAAGGTCCCTAAGCAGAGTTTGCTGTGCACAAATACTGGAGCTTCTCTTAAAATTAGTGTCTCCTTCTGTCTCACACAGATAAGTCTTCTGATTCCAAACTCCACTTTGGATTTGTCTCTCTGCTTGGTGGCTTGTTCTTCATTTGCACCCGGCATTCACGCTCTCCTCATCTCACTCTGAATTCCAGTACCTTTTTCCAGTTACTGTGCACAGGCATCCCTGGGAACCGGTGCTGTAAAGACACCGAAGCTTGATAGCAGCAGCAGCCCCCCTGTTCTGCTGCACTTGCTCCTGAACAAAGCTCCCTCTGTGTGACCTGATGTGCCAGACACGGCCTGCTCTGAGGGGCTGCCCTTTCTGTGTCGGGGGAGCTGGGAGGATGTTGTTCTCATCTCCATATCTTGTGTGGAGCCATAAAGCTCCTTTTGTATTTCTCTTGCCTCTTGCTCAAGCATGATGTCACCTTTTTTAAGGAAAACAGTTCTTGTATAAATGGCTGTTGCTTTTGAGAAATGGGTTTCTAGTGACCACTCGCTGCTGTAGAGTAACTGTTTCAGCATTGCCTTCAAACTGGCGTCACCCTCGGTGGAACGCAGACCTCACTAGCACGCTGGATTTTTCTTTGGGGTGTGTTACTGGCTCCCAGATGTGATGGAAGCTCTGCAGACAGGGCTTGTGGGGTCAAGCAGGAGGCTGGGGGTTGCAGCAGGAGGCCCTGGAGTTGTGCCTGACTGAAGACACTCCTCATTCCTGCCTGCTCTGGAGTGTTCACCAGCACCGTTGCTAAACACTGGCTTGCAGTGGGAGGTCACACACCTGATAGTCTCTAGTCAGGGTGTGGAAGCCAATAAATACTGTGTGAGCTCTGGCTGGTCTCCACTGGGGCAGAACTGGTTGGGTGTGAGGTGCTGTGTATGCTGGGGGGAGGGATGTATGGCCTCTTGCTTCAGGAATGAGAAGGCACTGCAGCAGGGCTGTGAGCATCTGAGCCAGGGAATCTTTTGCAGCACCTTCCCCTCCCCATGCAGGGGCTGAGGGCTGCAGGATCCTTCTAGGACTGTGGCATGGAGCTTCCCACTGAGCACTGCCACTGGCAGTGGGCTGTGAATGCCTGGCGTGTCACTGCTGCGCTGTTGCTAGTTGATCTGGTATGATAAACACTAGTCAGCCTCTCAAAACGGTATGTGCTGCCTCATGGTGGTTGGTCAAATACTTTTTCCTTTCTGGATTGGTTCATCTGCCACAGCGCCCGAAGAGCCCTTCGTGACCAGAGTTCTGATGACATGGGACACTTCCCGTGGCTTTCTCAGGTTTGTGCCCTTCTGGTCTCCACATGACAGCACTGGCAGTCAGGATAATCTAGGCACACTCACCTGCCCCAGCCTGTCCCACTCTGCCTTTGGTGGCAGGTCTGGGTGGGGAAGGAGGGAGCATTCAAAGAATTTCAAAGTATGGTCTGACTCTCCTGGGATGTAGGGCAGTAGCTGTGCCCTGTAAGCACAAAGCAAGAACCCAGAACTCTTCAGTAACCCAACTGCAGCTGGAGTTGAGGATCTGGATCCTGTGGGAGGGGCAGGGCTTCTGTAAATGTGAAGGCTTCCAGTCCAGTGTTCCACTGTCAGCTCTAAGGACAACAGGGACACCACCATTGTCTGTCAGTATCTGAAGGGAGGGTGTCAGAGGATGGATCAGGTTCTGCTCAGTGGTGCCCAGCAGTAGGACAGGCAACACATAGAAACTGATGCCCAGGAAGTTCCACCTGAACATGGGGAAGAATTTCTTTCCTATGATGGTAACTAAGCACTGACCAGATTGCCCGGAGAGGGTGTGGAGTCTCCCTCGCTGGAGATATTCCAGAACGATCTGGACACAATCCTGTGCGATGTGCTCTGGGATGACCCTGCTTGAGCAGGGAGGTTGGACCAGATAACCCACAGTGGTCCCTTTCAACCTCACCCTTTCTGTGATTGTTAGCGGGTGGGAGGCAGCAGCCTGCCCGTGGGAAGTGCGTCTCCTCACGGGGAGGTCTGGTTGCATCCTGACTCTTGCTGTGGGGAGCTGGTGGCTCTGCTCTGCACGGTGGTGTTCCAGGGGACGTTATCTAAGGCTGAGCTGTGGCAGGCCCTTTCCCCACTCATCTGGAAGGAATCCACTCTGGGTGGTGGATGAGTATGTGGGTGGGTGATGCAATGTCTACCCTGGGAGGTTTTGGAGGCATCTGGTCTGACTGGATTGCTGGGCTTGTGCAGGCTGGTTACTGTGAGCTGTGCTGTGACATGGGAGTGCTGCAAACATAGGTTAACTGACCAGGTGGGCCAGGTCCTGTGGCTCCCCGTGTCCTTGGGCCCCCTGGGTGGCAGGGATAGCTGGTGAGGCTGCCCTGGGGCTGGGCAGAGAAGGGAGCAGGCCAAACATGGGGTAGCTGCTGCAGACCTGGGCAAGTGTTCTATGTGGAGAAGCTGTTCCTGAAGTGTGGGAAGGGTCATGCTAAACACTCCGGTCTGCTACCTTGTGTGTGTGAATGATCAGGTCCCTGTCCACAAGCAGGAATGTTTACTTGAAAGCTGTGAGCTGTTGTACCAAGTCCTACTGAGCACAGTTCACTCTCATCCTCTGCCGCTTGGGAGACCCAGGAGCAGCCTGGATTACTTGGGGCTGGGGACTGGCATTGGGGCTGCTCAGAGCCAGCATGGAGCCAGAGTCCCTCACAGCAACAGTAGCTGTTGTGCAAGGCATGGGCCAGGATGGCGTGTACCCACAACTTCCCTCAACTTCCAGATTGTGGTAGGACAGAAATCATTGGCTTCTCTGGCTGTGCCTTGGTCCCTTGGTGGCTTTAAAGAAGGGATAATCAGTCAGCATTACTGCCCTCTCCTGCAGAGCGAGTGCAGTTAGAGGAGGTCTCGAGGACTGAGAGAAGCTGAGGGTGAAGCTGAAGTTGAGCTTCCCCCTCTGTGTGCAGGTGTTACACTGGGGGGACTGAGCTGAGACTCTGGGGAGAGTGACATGCTTTGGCTGCTCCTATGTAAACAATTGACTTTCTGGAATTTTACCCAACTAGGTCTTGTTCAAGAGCAAAATACTCGGAGGTTAAAAGCAATGAGGAATGGTGTAGCGCCCCTTCAGAGGATGTCTGAGATTCCTAGGACCTCACAGTACAAGGCTTAGAGGAGAAGCCCAAGGCCAAGGCTGTGCTCTAGGCTCACTCCTCCAGCAGAGGCATCACACTATGTGTCACTGCAGGTGGTGCTGGTCAGTTCTGCCAGGTTGGAAGATGATGTGTAAGGATTTTTCACTGCCTGGAATTCCCCTAAGTGCAGGAATTGGAGCTGTCAGGCTGGGAGGACTCTGCCCATGCAAATGAGCAGGGAGAGATGCTGAATGTGTTCTCTAGAGTGGCTGGTTGTGGCTGACAGGCTGTGTGGCAGGACACTGGCCACCCAGCCCTGAAAGGTGACAGATCCTGGAAAGGGACCAAACTGGTTCTCCCTTTCCATGGAGCTGCTGATGAGCATGAGTGCTTGGCATGACCCTTGAGCATGCGTGTGGCTGCTAAACCCCTGTGAGGCTATAAAGACAGGGACTGGAGAGGCCACGGCTGCAGAGGCAGCTTGTGCCCTGCTCATGTAGTTGTTCTGGGGCAGATGTAAAAGAGGGCCCTGTGCTTCAAAGTCCCTCTGTCCTGTACCTGAAGCAGTTGCTGCCTTCGGTCCTATCTGGCTTGTTAGTGTGGCACCAGGCATGTTCTCAGAGGAGGGTCCTCCAGGCCAGGGATGAGATGTTGTCATTCTCAGTTCTTCTGGTGTGCCTGTCCTGCTATTCAAACCCTGTCAATGCCACTGCAGTGCGGTGTGGCTCCCTCTGGAAGCTGTTTCTGGTACAGCGGTGGCAAGATTTGTTTCTGCCATGTGCTCCACAGGCTTAAAGCACATCCCAGATGTCTGTCCTTGCTGGGATTCCAGCCCAGCCCAGCCCAGCCTGCAGGCTCCTCTTCTGGTGTCTCCTTCTCCTTTCTTTGCCTTTGCACATCTTTGGCAGCACTTTCACTTCTGCCCACACCTGCGTTTCCTCTGTGATCTTCCTAAGCTGAAGCACAAGTTAGAGAAAGACAAACCTTAGGGAATAGCCCATGTTCTCCTCAGAAGCACACGTTATGGAGACAGCTTTTTTGATGTGCTCATCTTGGTGCTCTACTAACTTTCCCTTTCTCTCTTTTTCTTTCTTCCTCTTGCTTCCCTTATCCTGTCGCTGCTGCAGAGCGCCTCTACAGCCAGCTTGAGAAAAACCGCCTGCTCTCTAATGAGCTGAAGTTAACGCTGCATGATCTGTGTGACTGAGAAGGGGCCCACTAATCCCATTAAACAAGCTTATTGCGACCACCAGTGCTGTGGACCACAGTGAAATCTGATCATTAAGACTGGCAGACTTGAGAATTTTATGCAATTGCTGCTTTTTAATGAGGCACTTGGATTTATCCTGTAATTTATTTAAGCATTTTTTTAATATATAAAGGTAACCTCTATTCTTGGTGAAGTCACCCCCAGACTTGGCTGTTTTTTGAGCAGTCTTGTTTGCTTGTCCAGGGGGTCCTGCCTGGCTCCTCCATGGAACCAGAATAGCTGCAGCCCCCAAATGAGGGGTGCGGTGAAGTTAAGACTTATGTCTGCTTGAAGCTGCCTGTAGAGTGCTACAACTTAATTTACTACTAGCTGAATGACTGTAGGATTTCCTGGTGCATGGAATGATGGTTTCTACCAATAAATGACTGACCTTGTGGTCTGTGAGACACTGCATACCTGTAGTACATTCCTGTCTAGGGGAGCCCTAACTGTGAAGGGTTGGGCGCAGCAGTAATTTCCCAGGCCTGACCCCAGTGCAGCTGCAGAGCCCTGAACTGGGTTGGGAAAGCTCACAGACATCTTGACAGCAAGTGCCAAAATGCACAGCCTGGGTGCTGGCAGGAAGTGTTTAAATGCTGCCATTGCTCATGCTCGAGGAAGGCTGTTCTCTCTCTATGCAGTTTCTGGCCCTGGGGAGGTTGGGAGTGGCTTTGGGAATCTGCCTGCACCTAAAGGACATTTTTCTACAGCCTGTCTGTCCAGCATCCCAGCGTGTGGATGTCTCCAGTGATATAGGTGGGCTCACCTTTGGAGTAAAGCCTACTTAGAGCACTAGCTGCTGATCTGCTCTCCTCCTGGCTTAAGAAACATGTGAGAATTGACTGCACAGCTGCCTGGAGTGTCGGGCAGGGTGCAGCTCCCTCACTTCGCTCTCTGCCTGTCACTGCCCCAGCTCCTGCCCTGCTGCCCTCCAGGCTGGCAGTCTGCTCCCTGCTGCTGGGCTTGGCATCCCTGCCCTGTGCTGAAGGGAAGAGGGGCACAACCAGCTCTAGTTCCAGGGGGTGGTTTCCAAGTGTGTGTTGCTCTTGGGTGCCTTGCTGGGCCACGTGTGTCAGCTGTGGAGGTGTGGAAGCCCTGGGAAGAGCTGGCTGCAGTCAGAGCCACCTGCATGTGAAATACTGCCTAGAGCTCTGGCTAAAGGTGCACCATGGCCATGCTGACTGGGAGCACCGGCAGTGGGAGAGGCGAGGGATACACAGAAGCCAGGTAACCTCAGAGCTTCCAGCTGCACCCAGCCAGGCACTCCGGTCCAAGGATCGCTGTGGCAGTGTGTGGAGAAGGGGCTGGCACAAGCTTTCTTTGGCAAAGGACTCTCGGTTGTTTGATGCTGGTTCATAACTCTCAACTCTTGGTTTCTGCCAGATAAACTGAAATCCACCAAAGAGGAGCATCTCTGCACGCAAAGAATGCTGGACCAGACCCTGCTAGACCTGAACGAGATGTAATGGATCCCTGCCACTGCCTCCGCCATGCGATGCCGGCCCAGCTGCTGCTGCCCTCTGACCCTGGGGACCAGGGTTTACTTTCTGTTGCCAACTTGACCAAACACAATTCCCCTTTGTTCCAGGGTTAAAGGCCACCAGGTTGGGCAGAGCCTCAAACAGCATCATTAAGGGAAATAAACAATGCAATAATGTTTGGAGAGCATGTTTGAGATGTACACGTTTTGTAACTACCTTTTTTTGTAGCGACCATTATAAACATTCCAAATAACGTGTGAGGCTGGTGAGCTACACTTCAAAGCTCTTGGCTTTAAAATTTGGTATTAACCTTCTGTTAATTGGCTTTGGGCCACCCTGCTTTGGCAGGGCAGGAAACGGATGTGATGGTTCTGGCTGCGAGTCAGAGTAGCCAGGCTAGGGATGAAAACCTGTTGGGAAAACTTCCTTTCCAAGTGCTGTTTGCCAAAAGCCCAGTTCAGTTTTTTAGCTTTAAGGTAACTCTGTGTTGGGAAGGAACAACTTGGGTGAAAGGCATCTTTTTTTTGGTTTTTTTTGGTTTGTTTTTTTTTTAAGCCAAGCCAGTCATCTGAGCAATTGAACCTTCACAGGGGTTGTGTCCCTTCCCCTCCACACCTGATGGGCTTAGAGATTGGCCCCTGTAACCCATTGCTGCCCTGGGGCTGACGTTGCCTTCACTAAGTGCTGATGCACCAAGCTTCACTGCTCATCACTGGGTTACACTTAACAGCTTAAGTACAACAGCCTCGTGTTCGTGGAGAAGTGTTTTTGCCTACCTGGAGGGAGGGAGCCAAGCCTTCCCTCCTGGCCGGGACTGCTCTTACTGTCTTAATTGAGTACAAGCCATCTTGCTGTGCATTGCTGATGTGTCGTGGTTGTGAGGTGTGAGTGTGGCAACGTCACACTCGCAGTGTATAGCTTGTGGTTTGAGCATGCTGCTTGGTTGTAGCAGTTTTTGGGGCCAATCTGGAGACAAAAACCCTATCCAGTGTTTTGATACTAAATTGAAAAATTGTGTTACTGTCTTTTGAAATAAAAACTGATCCCTCCACATGGCTGCTGGCTGCAGAGCTTTACTGTGTGGGCTTGTGGGGGATGAGGGTAGGGATGAAGACTGGAGTACATGCGCATCTCTTGGGGGTGAGACCAGGCATAGGGTAAGTAGCACTTCCCAGGGCTGGAGTGCAAAAGCAAGACTGTGGTGATGAGTTCCTCAGTCAGATGACACTGAGTTGGGTGGAAATATTAATCTGCTGGAGGGCAGGAAGGCTCTGCAGAGGGATTTGTACAGGTTGGATCAATGGGCCGAGGCCAGTGGTTTGACGGTCAACAAGGCCAGGTGCCAGGTACTGTCCTTGGGTCACCATAACCCGCTGCAGTGCTCCAGGCTTATGGAAAAGTGGCTGGAGAGCTGGAAAACCTGAGAGTGCTGGTTGACAGCAGGGACACATAAGGCGGTGTGTGCCCAGCTGGGCAAGAGGCCAAGGGCACCTGGCCTGTACAAGCCATGGTGTGGTGGTGGGACTGGGGTAGTGCCCATCCTCTGTGCTGGGCACTGCTGAGGGACCTCAAACCCTGGGGTCAGTTTTGGGCCCCTCATGACAAGAAACCTTGCGGGGCTGGAGCGTGTCCAGAGAAGGGAACAGAGCTGGGGAGGGGTCTGGAGCACCAGGAGCAGCTGAGGTAGCTGGAGGGGGCTCAGCCTGGAGAAGAGGAGGCTCAGGGGGGACCTTTTCACTCTTCACAACTCCCTGACAGGAGAGGGCAGCCAGGTGAGGGTCAGGCTCTGCTCCCAGGGAACAGGGACAGGACCAGAGGAAATGGCCTCAGGTTGTGCCAGGGGAGGTTTAGATTGGATATTAGAGAAAATTTCTTCACAGGAAGGGTTGTCCAGCCCTGTCACAGGCTGCCCCATCCAACCTGGCCTTGAACACTTCCAGGGATGGGGCAGCCACAGCTTCTCTGAGCAATCTGTGTCAGGGCCTCACCACTCTCACAGGGAAAAATTTCTTCCTAATATCCCATTTAACCCTGCTCTCTGGCAGTGGGAAGCCATTCCCCCTTGTCCTGGCACTCCAGGCCCTTGTCCAAAGTCCCTCTCCAGCTTTGTTGGAACCCCTTTAGGCACTGGAAAGCTGCATTTTCCTGAGCTAGGGAAGGTTTGGAGAGTGGATGGGACCATCTTGAAAAAAAAATCAAATCCTGAGCTCAGAGTCTTCCCGTGCAGGAATGGGCATGGCTGTGGTGGTGAGGCAGGAAGCTCTCACCTGGTTTAGTGGCCTGGCAGTCCAAGAGGCTGCTGCAAATCTAACAGGGCTGAGAGGCTGTTGTCCTGCCTGTGCTGGGCAGTGGGACACAGGGTTGTGCAGTCAGAACAGGAGGGCTGTTTTCTGAGCTCTTACCGTTGACTGGTGTCAACATCAAAACCTTGAGTAGAGAGACCATCAGCTGAGGGACAGTCAGCTGCTTTTACAGAATTAGAACTTGCCCTTAAACATTATGACTTTGAACATCGCCACCACTGTTACGGCACCTCAAGAGTCTCGTGTTCCTCCAGCAGTTCAGCAGTGAGGATGGGCACTGTGCAAGCTGTGTGTCTGGCACAGCATACTCCTCTCTTTGTTCATCAGAGTCCACTCCGACACAGAATTCCAGCTGGATCTGATCTCCCAATGTGTCTCCATCTTCTTTTCCAGGTATGAACATCCAATTCGTAGTAAAAGAGACTGTAAAGGCAAACGAGACATTTTGGAGCCTGATTCCAAGTTTCTCCGAATGCTTCAACTTCCCTGAGTAGTTACTTGGGTGCTCTGAGGACATCGGTATTCTCTTTTGATAAAATGAAAATAACGAGAAAATTCCTGCACAACAACAAGGATGTTCATGTGTGAGCCCATTTGCTCTTTCTAATTGCACTGTGTTGTAGAAGCTGGATTTTTGGGAAAGTAAGTAAATTATAAGCTCAATTATAAATCCCTTATGTTTCCTTCTTCTTCAGGAATATACTCTTCCTTTGTAACTACATCCACCCCATTGGCAGTGGACAGCTCAGTCTTAAGGCAGAGGCAGCCCGCATATTTTCAAATGCAGTGATTTGAAAACTGGAGTTGGCATTTCTCCACTTGATGGGCTTCTCTCTAAATCACACTAGTTAACTCAACTGCAGACTAACAACAGAAGTGGGCCCCGGAGCTGGGAAAGCCTGTGTCAGGATTGCCTTCATGCCACTTCTCTGCTGCTTGCTGTTTTTTAAATCGTGGAGTGTTTGGATTCAGGAATTAGTTGTCAAATGACTTAGAGGATCAAGAATGAGAATGCTTCTGCTTTAGTCCCTGTTTCCTGCCCAGAAGAGTTTCACAGTGACCACTGCTGCCATTGCCCTGTGCCTGTCCTCGGTTCCTCACTGAAATCTAGGCTCTGGCAACAGGAAGATGTTTCTGTTACAGAAATCAGCATTGCTGCCACTCTCGTTGCTCTGGGACAAAGACTAATGCAACTTTCAGGTTTCCAATCCAATTTAGGAGTGCTTCTACTATTAATCCCTAGATTAATAATTTTCAAAAATAGAGTTGCATTTCTTAATGAAAACCATATTACCAAGTTGCTGTTGATGGCTTTTGGGAGCAAACCTCGTGTTTTATTTCAGGTTTCACCATCTGCGCTGGAGACAGGAGGACGCTGGAAGTGAAGCTGTATGTGGTGGCTGTGTAAGTTTATGACACCAAAGTGTATTTATGTGATGGGAATGTGTGTTTACTTAACAACGAGCAGCTGCCAAATGGAGTGCTATGGTAAATTGTGCTACAGGTTTTAGCACTAATAAGGAAATGAGAGAGTGGGAAGAGACTTAACCCTCGCTGTGATGTTCTCTCTTTCTCCCTCACACACAATTCTATTCCCATATATTCCCCAAAAATCCTCTGTGTGACAAACCACTACAAAAATGCAAAATTCTAGGAGTATTTTTGGAAAGTGCACTGGGTTTTCCTTGGAAGGGAGCACACTTTCCACTGACTTCTGCCAATTCACAGAACCTGAGAATAACTCACCATTGTAAAACAGAACTGTTTTCTGTTCTGCAGGTAAGAGGCAAAGGTGGTAGTAATTTTCTTCAGATTTTTTTCTCTAGTCCCTCAGGTCATAAAATAACACTCTTGTTCACATCTGTGTGAAAGAAACTGCTCTGTGCTTCAGGTTATGCCATATTCCATCGAGTTAAAAGACTGACAGACTGCTTTGGGAGGGGAAGGACCTTAAAGATCAACCCATTCCACCCCTTTGCCATGGGCAGGGACACTTTCCAATAGACCAGGTTGTTTCAAGCCCCTGGACACTTCCAGGGATGAAGTAGTCACAGCTTCTCTGGGCAGCCTGTGCCAGGGCCTCACCACTCTCACGGGGAAAAATTTCTTCCTAATATCCCATCTATCCCTGCCCTCTGGCATTGAGAAGCCATTCCCCCTTGTCCTGGCACTCTAGGCCTTTGTCCAAAGTCCCTCTCCAGCTTTGCTGGAACTCCTTTAGGCCCTGGAAGGGGCTCTAAGGTCTCCCCAGAGCCTTCTCTTCTCCAGGTGGACACCCCCAGCTCTCCCAGCCTGGCTGCAAAGCAGAGGGGCTCCAGCCCTTGGAGCACCTCTGTGGCCTCTGGACTTGCTCCAGCAGCTCCATGTCCTTCCTGTGCTGGGGACCCCAGAGGGGGAGGCAGCTCTGTAGGTGGGGTCTCACCTGAGCAGAGCAGAGGGGCAGAATCCCCGCCTTTACCTGCTGGCCATGCTGGGGGATCAGCCCAGGACAGTGTTGGCTTTCTGTGCACTGGTCTGCCAGTGCACATTCTCTACAAGGTTTCCATAGACAATTCCTTCTGCAGTTCCAATAGCTGCGAGCTGACTCCAAGAGGTCTCAGAAATGTGAGACACCGGACATTTGGATAGAAAGGCCAAGAAAAATGGAATTACAGCAGCAATTCTTGAACTTTGCTCTGACACTGGAGCAGTGGCAGCTCTCACACAAGCCATGTGCAGCATGGCCTCTCCTTACCTGACCAGGTGCAGGTCCCTGGCACACTCAGTCTGTGCCAAGTAGTGTTCTTGCAAAGTATTTCCAGACAAAGTTTTCAAGTGAAGGTGTCCTGGGACCACTCCTCAACAGTGAATTAGATGTAGTTTTTGAAGCTGATGAAGCTGTTGAGCAAGTTGTTCTGTGCCAACTGGCCTCAGCACCTGGCAATGTAAATTAAATGTGTTCAGGAACTATGAATGTCGTCACAGACTCCTGTCTCTAATTTTATACAAAGCAAGACATTATGGAGGCAATGCAGCATGTCAGAGCAACAGTTTGATTACATAAAAAAAGAAACAGTGGTTTGATACATGATTTTTTAAGCTTAGGTTTTTTAAGTCCTAAGCAATTGATAGAAATCTTCTCTACTGTATTTCAGGCCTGTTCAGGCTCATATCAAGTGCCTAATTCTGGTGGGGGTGTCCACACTTCAGCTGGGGTAGAGTTAATTTTGCCTAGTTCTGTTACCTGTCATTGGCTAACAGTTCAAAGCATGAGCTTTCTCCCTTTGGTGGTAAACTGCTTCACAGGAAGATTGCTTCCTTTTCCCCTAGCTTTAGGATGGCTCCGCAGTTCACCTCCCTGTGCCAGGCATCTGTGAACAGGACATGAAGATTTACCTTCCCATCACTCTGTCACTTGTTGTCCTTGTATTTCCACACCATCCCTTGGAAGTCTTGTATTTATAAAAACTTTAGGTGCAGTAGACTATGGAGGGCTTCTTGGTGTGAGAACCTCTTCCAGAAGGGAAGTTAGTTAAAAACGTTGAGCCAGTTGAGGTATAATGAGGATCTTGAGCACTGATTGGGTCAAACTATTCTTGTTTTCCTTCTTTAGTCTTGCAACTACTCCCCTTCCACACTCCTCCCTCCAGCAAACCCCATTTTTTTGGTGATAAAGTCATGTACTCTTTTCCTTTTTCCAGAGATGCCATGCTCCCATCCTCAAGAGTTCTTCCCCCCACCCTGTGCTTTTCCTCCCTTTTCCTCTCTCATGTCCTTTGGTTGCACTGTTCTCTGGTCCTAGCCCTGTATTCCCAAATTGTTTGCTGTTCACTCAACTGTGCAGCAGTCAAGTTCACTGGATTTTTGATCTGTTGACAGCGGTGTGTAAGAGCAGCCAAGAAAGATGCACTTTCCCCCTGTTCTTTCCCAGACTTTGGTCTTTGATCACCTGGGGTAAATGGTCTCCCTGTGTCTGGGTCAAATGTTCTCCCTGTGTCTGGGCTGGGAAAATGGAGTTTATTTGGTTTTCTTTAGGCTGTAAGACAAGCCTGAATGTAGTTCATTTGACTTCTGATGGTCCATTGCAAAACTTTACATGACTTTGAAAAGTACTTTGAGATGTTCAACTGTGAGAGTCCCAGAAGTGCTGCTGCTGGGGTTGCTTGGGGTTTTCTTCATTATTCTCGGGGGTGGGGACAAAATGTACACCAGGTAGACCAGCCATGCCCACACTACACCACAGACACACAGTCCGGCTCCCTGGAAACCACTGTGCCCACACCACCCACAGACACACAGCTTGGTTCCCCAGACACCACTGTGTACATGTGGCACACACATCCCAGCCCGTGTCCCCCTTGCCCCACAGCCTCCCCCAGGGCCAGCAGGGAGTCATCAGCGACCTCCCTCTCCACCCCTCCGTTCCAGCCCACCCCCTCCTCATGGCTGCTGCTGCCCTGCTGCAGTGTGAGGCAATTGGATCCCCACACCCCAGTCTGGGGTCCACCCTTTTGCTCCAGTGTGGATACCGAAATGCTGCTAGCAGATGAATTTTCCAACTTCTTGCATTAATTCTTTGAGAATCTTTCCTTTCTCACGCAAGATATGAAAACAGTAAGGTAGTTTATGCAGACGATATTCACATCTGGTGTTTTGCTAAGTTCTGTTTATGGTACACTGAGAAATGTTTTACCGTGGATGTGATAGAACCTAAACCAATCACCCTAGGAGGAGTGTGAACATTGTCCAATCGCTTTATGGAACTAGACTATATAAAAATGATTGTAAAATTAATAAATAATTAATTCTTTCGCTGGATTTCTGTGTTGCTACATCTCTCCGTTCCTGGCTCCACAGCGACACTCCAGGAGACTCCCTCATGCATTGGCAGGAGCCCCCAGCCCAGCCTCGTCTGGATCATGACAATCCAGGCCTGGAAAGAAGAGGCGCTGTTTATCGGGGCATAGAGGGTGCCCCTCCATTATGGCCATGGAGCTTGGGGGCCTCCATGGCCCCCCAGGGCCCTGGGCAGTGGGTGCAGTGGTACCACCCTCACCCAGCCAAATCAAAATAATAAAACCAGACTTTGGTCCTGGCAATACTGGCAAGGGAGGGAACTGGTTGGTCTGTGTGGTGAAATACGGCAGTTTGGGGGGATCCCTAGCAGGCAGAACCCTGGGCGGCCCAGGGAAGCTCAGAAGATCTGGCGGGATGTGCCTTAGCTGTGTGTGGATGTTCTGCCTGCTCACCTGCTCCACTCCTAGTCACTGTGGTTTGGGCACCCATCCAGCTGGACCCCAGTGGGCAGAGGGACAGGGGAACACCAGGCACTCCAGGACATGCTGAGCAGGGATGGTGTCAGCCTTGGACCTGTTGGTGGCTAACCTGGTGTGAGCACCTGGGTGTGGAAGGTGGGTAAAAGCCACCTGGGACCAGCAGAGCGGGAGTAGCCTGGGCACTGTGGCTGCCTGGAGGTGTCAGCTCAGTCCCACAGATCCTGAAAGGCTTCTGGGCTTGGAGCAGGACTGGGGCAATTGCTTAAAGGTGTGGTTGGACTATAGGCTTAAATGCAGTAGATCCGTCCTCCGGACCTGCCCCCTCCAGCCAGCAGGCATGGGGATGCAGAGGCTGTGTTGTGACCATGGCACCCACCGAGTCCACAGGTCACTGCATGGGGACATGGTGGTGGTGGCAGCAACATGGACAGCAAGACAGCCATGCTCAGATGGGATAGCAGGGACACAGCAGGATGGAGGAGTTGAAGCAGGGGCACAGGAATGAATGGAGGAGTTGGGATAGGGACACTTGTCAGTAGATGAAAGAGGTGGTACAGGGACACTGGCAGGGGATGGAGCTGGGACAGAGACATGGCAGCATTTGGAGGAGTTGGGACAAGGACATGGCAGTGGATGGAGTAGCTGGAATAGGGACGTGGCAGCCAGGGTTGGGGGGCCTCAGCCCTGTGGGAAGCCTCACTCAGAGACATTGTCCATGCCTGTGTCCCTTGAGGGGCTAAGCCCCCACTATGAGCTGTGATTCCCCCCCCACCAGGCTGTCACCCCCCACTCCATGCTGTGACCCCCTCTCTGTGCTTTATCCCCACTCCAGGCTGTGTCCCCACTCTGGTGTGATGGGTGTGCCCAGCTCTGCCCTGGAGCACCATGCAGCCCTTCCAGAAGGTTCCAGGACTGCCCCGGCTGGCTCTGCTGCTCTCCCCCGAGCCAAACCCCACCAAAGGGCCATAAGCTGCTCCAGTTCCTGGCTCTGAGGTGGAAGATCCATCCCCAAAAGGGACACACAGCCCTGCAGTGCCTGGCTCTCTCACTCCGTGGAATCACACAGGAGTTGGAGAGGGAGCAGGAGGCATTAAGAGGGGAAGACGGGTAAGAGGACCACAGCATGTTGTCCTCCCTCTCCCCCAGCCCAGAGCAGCTTCGGCTCCCAGCAGTGTCCCTGCACTGTCCCCTGCCACGGCCAGCCTCACCTTTCTGAGTTCTCTTTGTTTTCCAGCTGCTCTGATAGAGCAGCTGGGATTAATCAGAGCCACTCCTGTGGGATCCTGTGGCTTCAGGCCCTCTGAAGCTGCCGGTCCCCAGCCCATGGATTTGACATGTATGCATTATGCTCTGAACCCCTTTGCTTTGCCCCTGAGGAAGGTTCAGCCACAAGGTCAGAAGTGACACCATGGTGACAAGGTGGCACTGGTGGGGCTGTGGGTGAGGAAAAGCCTGCCCAGCCCATGGGACCCCCCAACAGCTCTGTCTCAGTGGATCTGAGGACAGGGCAAGGGACAACTTCTGTCCCCAAAGTGGGGCAGGTGGGACACGGAGCCTCAGGGCTCCTCCAGCCCTGGGGCAGCTCCTGCCTCACAGCCCTGAGGCAAGGGAAGGATGGAAAACACTGCTCCACAAATGTCTCTGTTAAAAGTCATAAGGAAATGGAAACCCAAAATCGTGGAGAATTGCAGCTCGGCTCCTGTTGGGGATCAGCCTAGCCGGGCACTGCGCTGGCTCGCTCCGGGCCCTCCGCTGCACCTGGGCACAGGACTTTTCAGGAATTTCAGAGGCTCTGCAGAGGAAAGAATCCATAAGGCTCTGGGAGCAAGTTAGGGTTAGGGTTTGATGAGACTGCAGAGGGACCTGCCAGGTAGCTTAGGGTGGGATGCCAGGAAGGACCTGGGGACATCAGGGGCCCCAGGGAAGCATCACTGTCAGCAGCTGCTGCAGGGGTCTCTGCTGCAGCAGCTGCACTGGAGAATGGAGGTGGGGGGGGTCTCTGCTGGACTTGCAGTGTCTCCAGGATATGGAGCGGTGAAGGTCGGGGTCTCTGGAGGACAGGATGGTGAATGTTCTTCACTCTTCTGGGGAATGGAAGAGGGGGTTCCCTGCTGCCCTGGGTAGAAAGTGCAGGAGGCGGGGGGATGAAAACGGCGCCTTCATCCCGCTCTCTTGAGGGATGAAGACGGCATCTCCCTTGTCCTGGCAGATGAAGGTGGGGGTCTCTGCTACCCTGAAGGATGGAGGTGGGAGCCTCCACTGAACTGAGGGTGAATAGATGATGCAGGTGAGGGCATCTACTGTCCTGGTGGATAAAGATAAGGAACCTCCTCTGCCTTGGGTGCTTGATGATGGGTTTTCTGCTCTCCTGGGAGATAAAGGTGGAGGTGGCTGCTGCTCTGAGGGATGAAGGCAGGGGTCTATGCTGCCGTGGGGATGAAGATGAGGGTCTGTCTCCCTTGTCCTGGCAAAAGGTGGCACGAGTCTATACTGTCATGGGGGATGAAGAAGGAAGTCTTTGATGTCCTGAAAGATGAAGACAGGGGTCTCCACAGCCAAGCTTAACCGGGGCGTGCTGGCGATTAACCGGGGTGGGTGGGTGATTAACCGGGGGCGGGCGTGGGCCGGTGCCATGAGGCGGCAGCTGCCGGGTTTTCAGGCCGTTTTGCCACGCTCGAGCCACCGGTAGGACCGGCCTGCGCCCGTTCTAGACCCCAGTGAGCACTGCCAACCCCGCCTCCACGAGTCCCTGGGCAGAGGGCGAGGGAGAGAGGCTCCTGCCCCGCTTTGCCACTCGCCCGCCGCGCCGCCCTGTTGGTTCCCTTCGTGGGCGGGCGCTTGCTCCCTCACGGCCCGGCGCGGCCGGGGCCCGCTATCCTGCCGGGGACCCTCTGGGCCCCGCTGCCGCTCCCGGCTCCTTGAGCCTCCGGTGCTCATTGTTGCTGTGTTTATTCTCTGCTTGGGTTTGCCTTTGCCGTTCCTGTTTCTGCTCCCAGTCCTGAAAACGGCATAGAGGGTCTCCCCCAGTGAAGCACAGACTGCTGCCTTCATCTGTGTCAGGAAAATTAATCCACAAACACCAGAGGTTTACGTCCAAAAAGGAGACAGAGGAGTCCTGTAACTTTATTCGAACAAAGGGAGAGGTCATGGGCATTTCCCTTGGGACCTCTCAAGTTGTTGGAGAATGCAGCCTCCTTTTGGTCCTAATTTCCCAGCCGCATTTCCCTCTCTCTTTCCCCACTGGCTGAGGTACTTGAGAGGTACAGACTTCCCGAATTGCTTAATACAAATCCCCTTTCTAATGTGTACCTCCCCTTCTTTTTTTCTTTTTCCTTGTGTCTCTGTTCTTCTCTAAGTCCAGAGATTTAGCACGGCCTTGAGTGAGTAACAGTTTGTGTCAATTAGTTGAATTCCTCTGGAATTTGTGGTTTCTCCTATTGCTTCTTTCACCTCTCAGTATCTGGCTTTATCTACCTGCAGGCCCACTGTTTGTGAACACAGCTCCTTCTCATTCCTTTCATCTGCCAGGTTGCGGGAGGCCCCACCCTCATCCCTCAGGACAACCTTTGCCTTGATCCACCAAGACGCCCTCATCTCCCAGGACAGCAAAGACTCTCGCCTCAATTGTCCAAGACTGTGGAGACCCCTACCTCCATCTGCCAGCACAAGGGAGACCTTCACCTCTATTCCCCAGGGCAGTCTCCATCCCCCAGGACAGCATAGATCCCGGCCTTGTTTGTCTAAGACTGGGCAGACCTGTGCTTCCAGGTGAAAGGAATGAGAGGGATGTGTCTTTACAAAGAAACTGTGGGCCTGGTGGTAGATAAAGCCAGATACTGAGAGGTGAAAGAAGCAACAGGGAGGAACCATAAATTCCAGACGAATTCACTAATTGACACAGACTGTTGCTCACCCAAGGCCCTGCTAAATTCATGGACTTAAAGAAAAAGAACAGAGACACATGGAAAAAGAGTGTCTGTATTAGGTGATTCGGGAAGTCTGTACCTCTCAAGTGCCTCAGCCAATGGGGAAAGAGAGAGGGAAATGTGGCTGGAAAATTAGGATAAAAAGGAGGCTGCATCCTCCAGCAATTTGAGAGGCCCCATGGGAAATGTCCCATGGCCTCTCCCTTTGTTAAATAAAGTTACAGGGCTCCTCTGTCTCCTTTTTGGACATAAAGCTCTGCCATCGTGGATTAATTTTCCTGACACAGGACAGAAGGGAACCCCACCTGCAACATCATCCCATGCAACACCTTCAGCCTCAGTTGAGTGGAGACCCCGCCTCCATCCTCCAGGGCAGCAGAGACCCCCACCTCAATGTCCCAAGACTGCAGAGAACCCCATCTTCAGCTGCCAGAACCAGGGAGACCCTTGCCTTCTTCCCCCAAGACAGCAGATTGCCCTGCATTTTCCACCCAGGGCAGCAGAGCTCTGATACTGCTGGCTGCTGTCTCCACACCCCAAATGTGGCTGACCCAGCACTTCCAACACCTTTCCAACCAGGTGTAAACCTTCCTCCACCTGCCCTGTTCACTGCTCGCACCTTCTTATCCTCCATCTTCAGCTGCTCCCGGTGCTCCAGCTGCCTCTGGGCCTCCTGGTACTGCTCCTAGGCCCTCAGGGCCTGCTCCACAGTCCTCTGCTCTGCCTGGTGTATGACCTCCTGCCTGGCTCTGGGAATACGAGAGCCAAAAGGTTCCCTCTGTCTCCATCCTGCTCCTGAGAACAGAAATACTGACATGGACAGGGATGGGGTGGCTGGGAAAGGGGAAAGGCTGGATGCCTCCATGGAGAAGAGGGAGCCTTTGGCATTGAGGAGCAGCTGTGGGGACAAAAGGAGTCTCTGGCCTCCAAGCCAGACTGGGACACAGAGCAGGGAGGAGAAGGAAGGAGAGGAAGAGCCTGGGAGTAGCAAGGAATTTGTGAGGCTCACCTGAGGCAGGTGCCAGGTGACAGCAGGGAGCGCTGGCCTTACCGTGTTCAGTTCCCTCGGCTCTTTTTGCCTGCTCCATCCTCATCCTCCTCGCCCACTGCAGCAGCTTCTGCTTCTACTCCCGCTGCTCTTCATCTGGCTTGTTCCACTGCCCTGTCTGCTCTTCCAGCTCAGCCTTGCATTGCTCCGTGCTCTGGGCCTGGCTCAGGGCCTCCTGCGGAGACAGGGAGTGCTGCTGAATTCTGAGTACCTTCTTGAGGGCTTGCCGGCACTTCGTGTGCCCGCCCACATTCCTGGTGAGATGGCCAAATTCTGGATCCCCTCCTGGGATTCACTGGAGTCAAGCTCCAGAGCCCTGTGCCCCACCACAGAGTGGGGACATGATGGGCTCCTCCAGCCGTGGCACGGACATGCTGTCACACCCCTGGTCAGACACACTATCTTGGGAGAGTGGGAGTGCTGCATCCAACCAGCGTGGTATTGCTGGATACACTCTGGATATAACCAGGATGGGATTCCTTTCCTGCCCATGAGCCTGGCAATCCCAGGGATTCTGCCTGGCCCTCCCTGAGGCCGGGACCACAGAAGCCCCGAGTCCCACAGCCTCCTCTGTGCCCCAAAGTGTAGCCCAGAGGGGGGTGATGTTGGTGGTCCCTGAGCAGAGCTCTGGGAATGCCCCAGCCTGCATGTCTCTGATCCACTCGGAGCCCCCCGAGCCCTGACAGGGAGTGGGAAAAGGGGGAGCAGGAGGGGAGATGCGTATGAAAGCAGCATCCTGTCCCCACGCTCCTCCTAGGTCAGGGCTGGAGGTGCTTCCTTGATCCATTTGTAATTCTTTTTCCCAATGATGAGATAGGCCAGGGTCTTCTCCTCAGGAATGCTGGAGGGCACTGGGAGACAGGTCAGTGGCTCGGAGACCCCAACAGTTCCCTGTGTTGCCTGAGCTGCCTGAGCTGCCCACTCAGCCACCAAGTCAGCCCAGAGCAACGCAGGAAGCGCTGGGGCAGCTGTGGCTCTCCCGGTTTGGAGGGAAGCAGGAACAGAAAGTGGGGTGAAAGTGGCACCTGGCTGGGATGCAGGGTGTCAAGATGGCCAGGGCCTCCTGTAACACCCCAGAACTAGTCAGCCACACATTAAAAATGCTGGAAGATTTCAGCACAATCTGACTCTCCCAGCTTTCATTTGGGAAAGATTTAATCCCTTTTCCAGCAGGCATGCTGATCAATCTTGCCTCCCCAGACAGTTTTGTTGTGCTGGATCAAAACATCTGCTCCGTGCAGATTTTTGGGAGCAGCAGCCTGTTCCTGAAGGAGTGACTCCATGGAAGAGACCCCTGCAGAAGCAGTTCCTGAAGGACTAACCCCATAAAAGGAAGGGAAGGGGCCCACACAGGAGCAGCCTGTTTCTGAATGACTGACCCCGTGGAAAAGGCCCCTGCTGAAGCAGTTTGTGAAGAACTGCAGCTCATGGGAACAATTCGCTTAGGAAAAATTTATTGAGGACTGTCTCCTGTGGGAAGGACCCCATGCTGGAGCAGAGAAAGAGTGTGTGGAGTCCTGCCCTCTGAGGAGGAAGACGTGGTAGAGACAACGGGTGAGTGTGATGAACTGCCTGCAACCCCTATTTCCCTCCTCCCCCTGTGCCACTGCTGGGAGAAGGGAAAGAAAATGAGGAGTGAACTTAAACCCAGCAGAAAGGGAGGGCTGGGGAGAACGTGTTTTGAGATTTGGGTTTACTTCTCAGTGTCCTGCTTTGATTTGATTGGTTACAAATTAAATTACTTTTCCCCAAGTCCAGTCTGTTTTGCCTGTGCTTGTAATTGGTGTGTGATCTTTCCCTGTCCTTATCTTGACCCACGAGCCTTTTGTCGTATTTTCTTCTCTGACCCTCTCCAGCTGAGGAGGGGGAGTGATGACTTTGGTACCTGACATCCAGCCAGCATCAACCCACCACAAATGCCAACAGAGCATGGTCTGAAAAAGCACAGGCAGAAATAAACTTGGCACTCAAGATACATTTGGAACTTCACATGCCAAAATCAAGTGGTGACTAGCAGTAGGAGATAAGAGAATCACAGAATATGCTGAGCCAGCAGGCACCCATCAGGATCATTGAGTCCAACTCCTGGCCTTGCACAGAACACCCCGACAATTCCACCATGTGCCTGAGAGCCTTGTCCAAAAGCTCCTTGAGCTCTGGCAGCCTTGGGACCGTGACCAAACCCTGGGGAGCCTGTTCAGTGCCCAACCACCCTCTGGGGGAAGAATCTTTTCCTGATACCCAACCTAAACCCCCCCTGAGTCAGCTCCAGCTGTTGCCTTGAGTCCTGTCACTGGCCACAGGAGTGAAGAGATCGGTACCTGCCCCTTCGCTTGCCCTTGTGAAGAAGCTGCAGATGCCGATGAGCCTCCCCTTGGTCTCCTTTTCTCCAGGCTGAACAAACCAAGTGACCTCAGCCGGTCTTCAGAAGGCTTCCCCTCAAGGCTTTTCACCATATTCATGTCCCTCCTTTGGACACTCCCCAATAGCTCAACGTCTTTTTTATACTGGGATGCCCAAAACTGCCCTAGGACTGGAGGTGAGGCTGCCCCAGTGCAAAGCAGAGCAGGACAGTCCCCTCCCTTGCCCAGCTGGCAATGCTGGGCCTGATGGCCCTCAGGACACGGTTGGCCCTCCTGGCTGCCAGGGCACTGCTGACTCAGATCCAACTTGCCAGGGACCAGGACCCCCAGGTCTCTTTCCACAGCTGCTCCCCAGCCTCTCATTCCCAAGTCTATACACACAAGTAGGGTTGCCCCGTCCCAGGTTCGGGATCTGGCACTTGCCCTTGTTAAATTTCATACAGCTGGTGACTACCCAGCCCTCTAATTTGTCCAGGCCTCTCTGCTTTTCAGGGAGCGGACAGCTCCTCTGAGTTTTGTATCATCTGCAACCTGACTTAGTGTCCCCTCCAGTCCTGCACCAAGTCGTTAATGAAGATGTTCAAGAGCGCTGGGCCTAAGATGGAGCCCTGGAACCCCACTAGTACCTGGTTGCCAGTCTGATGTCGTGCCACTCACTGTCACCCTTTGCACCTGGCTTGTGAGCCAGTTGCCAACCCACCACATGATGTGTTTATCCAGCTGTGTCCTGGACAGTTTATCCAGAAGGATACTATGAGAGATGGTATCAAAAGCTTTGCTGAAATCCAGAAAGATTACATCAACTGGCTTCTCTTGATTAGCTAGGTGGGTTACCGTGTCATGAAAGGAAATCAGATTTGACAAGCAGAGCTTTCCCCTTCTGAAGCTGTGTTGGCTGTGACAGACACCTGCACTGTCCTTCAGGAGTTTTTCAATACCTTTTCTTTTCCTTTTTCTCTTCCCTAAGTCAAAAATTGGGTGCATGAGGATGGTGCATGAGATGTTTGGGGTCTATCAAAAATCACATTTGGATAATTTAGAACAGTTTTGCATTGAAGTTTTCACTTTTACGTACTATTACTCTAACTTAGCTGTCAATATGAAAATTATTTTGGATTTCCTCACCCTAATAATTTTATTTAAAAGATTAATTACTTGACAAATTTCTTCAGCATCGCTTTTCATTGAAAATTCTTCTAAACTCTTCCCTTTGAAAAATAGCAGCTGTTTCAAATCAGCAATTTGTTAAAACAACCCCACCTCATTGGTTAATTGCAGGGGACTTCGTCCTTAAAAAAACCAAATCCAACGACAACAAAAAACCAAACAAAAACCCCTGATACCTTCACAGCCAATTGTGTGAAACAGATGCTTTAGGAAAGGACATGCATTGCTGGCCTGCATAGTACTGGCAGCATTTCTTTATAATGTTTCTTTAAGCTGCTTGAGAGTATTCTTAAATGGGGAATGAGCCTAATGAAAAAAATCAGAGGCACTTGGTTAAGTGGCATAGGATGCTATAGGTTGGTGTGCAGTACAAGTCTTACCTGTGAAGGCTTGTGTTTTAGAACATCATTGGGCAAGGTGAATGTGAAAAATGCTGTGTTAATGTGCGAGGTCTATGTGCAATCCCTACGGATGGAAGCGTGTACCCAAGTGATTCTGTGCTGCTCATGTGTAGCAGAGGGGGAGAAGAGAGGGGGGAGTAGAAATGAATGTGTATATGAGGGGTGACATTGTGGTGCATGGATAAAAATTAATCTGAACTGCTCCTGTGGGATCCCATGGCTTCACGCCACCTGAAGCCACCAGTCCCCATCCCTGTGGATTTGACATGTTTGCATCATGTTCTGGCCCTTTTGCTTTTCCCCTGAGGAAGGTCCAGACGCAGGGTCAGAGGTGACACCACAGTAACAAAGTGGCACTGGTGGGGCTGTGGGTGAGGAAAAGCCCAGCTGGCCAGTGGGGATCCTGCCCTGGGCTGGGGGCACCCTGCTAGGACACAGCCTCCCCCAAGAAGTCTATCTCAGTGGATCTGGGGACAGGGCAAGGGACAACCTCTGTCCCCAGAGTGGGGCAGGTGGGACGTGGAGCCTCAGGGCTTCACCAACTCTGCCTTGTCCTCCTGGCTCCTTCCTCGCAGCCCTGAGGTGGGGGAAGAATGAAAAACACTGTCTGCTCCAGAAACATCAGTTATTGGAAAAATCAGTCAATGAAACTGGACCCCCAAATCCCTGGGAAATTGGAGCTGGTTCCTTTTGGGGCTGGTCCTAGCTGGGGGCTGTGCTGGCTCGGCTCCAGGCCCTCCATTCTGTGTTTCGCTTGGGCACGGTACTTCCTGGGAATGCCGGGTGGGCTTGACAGAGGAAAAGAATCCATCGGGATCCCGATAGCTCTGTGTCCGAGGCCTGTCAGCAGGTTTGTTGAGGATGCAGGGGGATGTGGGAGGTGGCCCAGGATGGGATGCCATGGAGCCCAGGGAAGTATCACTGGCAGCCCCTGACCTGAACTCCTGCAGCTTCTGCTGCCCGAGCTGGGTGAGGCGCTGGCTGTGCTGCAGGGCCTCCTGCTCCTGCCCATGGCCTTCTTCGATGAGGGCCACCCACTCCTGCTCCCGCTGCTGCCAGACCTCTCGGATCTGCCACTGGAGCTCGCTGGCAGGGGCACGCTGCAGGCTGGCCCTCTGTGCCTGCTCCAGCTGCTCCTGATGGACCCTGTGGAAGAGCCAGGCTGGCTCAGGGACCCCACCACAGCCCCCCCATGCCTGGCACAGCACTTAGGCTGGCACTGGAGTCCCCATAGCCACCAGCTGGCACTGGGAGCCCCCTGGCCACAGCCTCAGCCATCCCTTGGCCCCGTGTGCCTCACCTGAGCACGCTTCAGAATTCCTGGCAGTCCTGCTCCACCTGCATGACCAGGTGCTGTTCCTTCTGGGCCACCTGCTCCAGCCAGTTCCATCTCAGCCACTGCTTCAGCTCCACCTTCTTCTGTGCCTGCTCCAGCTCCTGCTGCCACCATTCCCGGTCCATGGCACCTTGGCTCCTCTTGGCCCTCAGAGCATCCTGCCCAAAAAGGGGACAGTGCAGGGCTCTGGACAGGCTTCCCTTAGGGGCAGCTATGGAAACCCTTGGCCATGGCTTTGGCTCCCTGCCAGCACTGCTCCAGGACATCCCCTGGTTCTAGGGGTTGGTTCTGCAGATCTCCCACATCCAGGGGCTCTGCCCCTTTGCTGGGGTGGTGACAGTGGCAGGTGAACACATCACCTGTCTCCAGGCCACTCACCCACTCTGTCTGCCAGGCCTGGGTGAGCAGGAAGCCACCGCACTGGGCTGCAGCTGCCGTGGCGCACTTTTCCACTATCAATTGAAAGGTACTTACAAAGTGAGGGGAGAACCTCCTGTCAAAGTCGCGCTGAGCCAGGATTCCTCCCTGCCCGGGAGCACTAGTGAAGCCAACCTGGAAAAGGCAGGGAAAAGACAGGCTTTGCCACCTTTCCTCCTCGCTCCAGAACTGGGCAGGGTGAGAGCACAGGGACACGCGTCATCCTCGACCACCCAGCTCCAGGAGCGCGGCCAGGTGTATCTGCAGGGCTCCTATAAATCATCCACTTACCACGACCTGTGCACCCTCCTGTGCCAGGTACGTGATGGTGGCAGAGGTGAAGTTGAAGTACCCAGCTTTGAGAGGCCGTAGAACCACGGTGTGGGACACGTTGCTCGCTCTGGGAGCCGGACGTTAAGGAAAACGGTTGTATTTCATCACAGGAAGGAAAGTGAGGAGATGGGAAAGGGCAGCCTGGAACAGGGTAGAATCAGCTGCTCCTCCACATAACCAAACCCAATATATAAAATTACAGTATCTTATTAGTGTCGTAAGAGTCCAATATGACATCAACATCATCATCACTACTTCTTTTAGTGATACTGCACTCAGCATGCCTGTGTCTGCCTTTAAAAAATAAAAAATAATTAAAAAACGCCAAATAAGCCCCAAACTCCCTTAACACTTTCTCCTACTCTCTCCCTTACTTTCATCTTTTCCCTGCTCCTTTATCAGACAAAGCTTCTCCAAGCTGCAGATTATGGAAAGCAACCCAGAGGTTCATTACCTGTTGACCATTGAGGCTGCATAACCATAGGCTGGGCTTGTCTCTCCCACCCCATCCTTCCACAGAATTTGCTGCAGCCCGGGCAGGCTGTTCCCAGTCTCCAAACAGTGACACAACACCTGTCCTGGGCCTGAGAAACTCAGAACTTTTTATAAAGACTTTCTCTGCAAAGCACCTTCCTTGTGCAACACCTGGTTGTCAGAGGTTAATGCATCCAACGTACACATTCCCTATATTTTCCTTCCTGTCTGCCAGCTGCTGGCACCCTGGGAGCTGGAGGAGACCAGGTAACTGTGAGAGGGGAAGACAAAGCCCTGTTGTTGGGCAGAGTGATTTGAGGGAGAAAAATGTTTGGAGGTGGAAGCTTTTCTAGGCACTGATACCGTGAAAGGGCAAATGGGGCTGGTTTTCTGCCCTCAGTCACTGTCATAAACACTGAAGAACTGGATGGGCCAGAAATCGAAGGAGCTCTCAGGCCTGGCAGGAACGGGATGGTGCTGGAGCCCAGCAGGAGCAGAAGGTGCCCCTGCCCCTGGACTGACTTGTGCCCTGTAGCAGCATGTGGTGCTCAGGGGGGCTTTGCCTGTGAGCTCTTGGGTCAGTGCCCTAAGTCGTGTCCCTCATGACCGGTGCATTAAGAAGACTTAGGGAATCACAGAATCTCCTTCAGCTGGAAGGGACCCACAGGGATCATGGAGACCAACTCCTGGTCCTGCACGGACACCCCAACAATCCCACCCTGTGCCTGGGAGCGTTGTCCAAACACTCCTTGAGCTCTGGCAGCCTTGGAGCTGTGACCATTCCTTGGGGAGCCTGTTCAGTGCCTGACCACCCTCTGGGGGAAGCCTTTTCCTGATATCCAGCCTAAACCTCCTATTCTGGGTTTGGTTTTTTCAGTGAATTTCAGTGAACCCGCTGGGGGCGGGTTGCGGGTGATACCGCGAGAAAAAAAGGTGAGGGGGCTACCCGAAGGCTTGGCTGGGTTTTTGCGGAGTCCGGTTTCCGAGTTCGGGGGAGGAAGGAGCAGTTTGCCGTTTTCCCTGCGGCCTGGCCGCTCGGAGCTCAGAACCAGCGCGTGTGGCGCCGAAACACCGGGACCGGCTCCCGCCGGACCCGCTGCCCGCCACGCGTTGCCGCGGCCCCCCCTGTGTGTTGGACTCCCGAGATCCCGGTCTGCTGCGGTTTTCCTGCACTGCAAGTCTGCTTAATTCTTTCTTTGCTTCCGGACCGTTTGGAGGGGGTAGGGGGTCCGGAACCAACGTGCGGGGTATCCCCGTACGCGCCACCTCTGCGCAGTAGCCCGGTAATCGCGACCAGCTGCCGCCCGTAACCTCCCAGCTCGGCCAAGCCGCCATGACCGCGTGGAGAAGTCTGCGGGCTCGCGCCACAGCGCCCCCTGCAGCCGCGGGGGAATCCTCGCGCCCGCCCTGCCCACCGGCAGCCACCAGCGCCCCTGCCGGCTGTGACCGGAGCTGCGCCGAAGGAGAAAGGGCCTCAAGAGCCGGAAGAGACTGTTCACTGGCTGTTCTGGTTCTGTTTGTTGTTGCTGCCGTTGTTGTTGTTTTTTGCCTTGTTATACATATACCTACTAATAAAAAACTGTTACTACTTTTCCCATATTTTCCCTGAAAGCCCCATAATTTCAAAGTTAAAATAATTTGTAGGGAACGGGGGTCACATTTTCCATTCCAGGGGAGGTTCCTGCCTTCCTTGGCGGACACCTGTCTTTCAAACCAAGACACCTCCCCTGACACAGCTTCATTCCATTCCCTCAGGTCCTTAAGTCCCGTTCTCTGGTTTGGGTGGGATGTTTCTGTGATACAGCATTGCAGGATGGGAGGTGGGACAAACCAGACACCTGGCAGAATTGGACCTAGAGTGCCTTTTCCTGGATTGGGTGGATTTTTAACTGCTTTGCGTTATGATTGAGAACTGAGGCCATCAGACATATGACTCCCAGGGGCCCCTTCATGTCTGCAGAATGAGGGGCTCAGCACCCATCCTGGGAAGGACTGGCCATCCCTAGCCCTGGGCAGTGGCAAACCTGGTGCTATGTCACCCAACCCGGCTTCTCCCTACATCCCTCCCTGGGGAGGGCTCCCTCCCTCCTGCCCGGCCAACTGGTTTGTGAACTAGGTGCTAGACCTCCACCAGGAGGAAGAGGAGGGACAAGCAGGATGAGACAGACTGGCAATGCAGGGACCCAGGAGTGGGATGCAGGACTGGGAGGGGGACAGTCTGCGGGAAACATCATTTTTTCCCTCTTTGAAACATAATTTTGAGGGTGGATGATTGCATCCTGTAGGTAAAGCTCTGAGTCATTCTGTGAGGGGAATTTAACTCACCCTCCCCAAACCAGCCACAGAGTTGCTTGGTAAAGGGCTTTATTGGGTAAAGGTGGCTCCAGCAGGAGAGGAAGCAAATCCCACCCCATCCCCAGGGAAGAGGGCTCACTGTGTCTTGCTCTGGGCCATGTTCACCTTCCAGCAGTAGTCTCCTGGTGCAGAGGGTTTGCAGCCTGGTTTTGTAGGCCTAGCAAAACCTCACTGTGGCCAGGCAGGGAGCAGGGGCCCAGCTGGATCTGCCAGCACCCCTGTGCTGTCAGGACTCTTGAGGCAGGGCATCAAGGAGGGCTCAAGCTCTTAGGGTCCAGGCACCCCACATCCCAGCCTCCCTCACCCCCAGTGCCGGAGTTTGGTTTGGCTCTCCTTGGAGTGGCCCTCAGGCTTTGTCGCTGCCACAGCGAGGAGGTTCTCGGGCTCCAGGACAAACATGCCATACAGGTTCCAGAGCAGCATGGCCAGGAGCGGCAGGAAGGTCATGCTGAAGCCGAAGGCACGGAAGGAGCGGCCGATGGCGTAGGACATCCAGAAAATCAACCTGGAGAAGCAAGAGGGTGCGGGCTCAGCCAAGGGTGATGCTATGGGGCTGGCACTCAGTGGTTCTGACCAGTGAGGGTTTCCCAGGCATGGCTGCTGTAGGAAGTGGGATGTAGGATGAGGAACCCTTCCTGGCTCTGGTGACCTGGGTGAGGTGTTGCCAGAGTGGGAGTTTGCACCAAGGGATGGTGTTTGCTGGTGCTGACAACCCAAAAGCACCCCGGGGTGAAGGAGCCACTTACCGGGAGATGGCAAAGAGCCCTGTGAGCAGTGGGATGAGCTTGAGGAGGTCTTGTGGGAGGTAGGTGGCCAGCACAGCCATGTTGAAGAAGTAGAGGATGAAGAGGTGGACGGACTGGGAGACGTAAGTGCGGTGGATCTCCACCTCCCGGTGGAGCTCTCCAAAGGGCTCCAGGGCTGAGGAGCAGAGGCGGGAGATGCCGCTGACGATCACTCCTGATGGGGAGAGAGAGGGGCTGACTGGGTGCCCAGAGGAGCCATGGTGGGGTTTGGGGAGCCCCAGGAGGGGAGAAAAACTCCATGTACTGCTCCTAGTGGGAGCAATGGAACCACAAAGAGCTCAGCCCCAGCTCTGCTCCTGCAGCCCCAGGGCTAATGCAGCCCAGAGCAGGAGGAAAGCACTCATACCCCAAGCCCATGGCTCACCCAGCACGACGGGGAAGGTGGCAAAGGCGGCGCAGCGCAGTGTGTAGACCAGGCGGGCGCTGATGGTGGGCAGCAATGGGGCATCGAAGGGCAAGAAGACGTAGGCCCCGTAGATGAGGCAAGGGCAGAGGAGCAGGGCCCCTGCCACCGATGCCATGGCCTTGAGGTTATCAGTGCCACAGTCCCTGGCGCATGGGCACCGCGACCCCTCAGCTGGGGGCTTGGCCATGAGCCCCTCAAAGCCCAGTGGGTCCCGGTAGCGCGAGGGGCCGAGGGGGAGGAAGACCTGCTTGTGGTGGAGGCTGCTGTGTCTGTCACTGGAGGGAACATGGTCTCCCCTGCCCTCCTCCTGGGGCCATGGGGTGGGGTGCTGCTTCTGCTTGAAGGGGCTCTGCTCGATGCACTGCGGGTCAATAGGCACAAAGACGTGGGCTGCCATCACGGGCAGCTGGGGGACTTCCTCATCTTCGGTCTCGACTGTGGGGCAGGTGGAAACAGCTTCCTCTGGGTCTTTATGGCCCCCCTCAGGACTTGAGCGCCTCTTCGTCTCCACGAGCTCTGGCTGGCCCCGGGTGTTGTGCTGGCACCGGTCCCATGGCAGGGTGGCATCGGGGTCTCCCAGATGTTCATCTGGGGCTGCTGGTGGCACCTTCTCCAGGGCCACCTTCCCCAGCTCCAGCAAAGCCACCTCCTCGGGGGGCAGGACAGGGTCTGCAGCAGCCATGAGAGTGTCCAGTTCCGTACTGCCAGGGATGCAGCTGGGGGCTGGTGACACTGCTGCCTGCACTTGTGGTGTTCAGAGGGGACCAAGTTCCTGTCCCTTCTGCTTTCACCCTGGACCAGGAGAAAGGAGACAGATAGATTTACATCAGAAATGAGAGGTTTGGGGTCATGTGCACAGCCCCAGTTACAAAGTGGGAGCAAACTGGCACCCCTGTAACCCCTACCACCCACCTGTCCTTGCACTAGGAGGGGAAAGCAGTGCCTGGTGTCCCCGCGCTCTGGCCCCTGGCAGCGGGATCAGGTACTGTCCTGGGCAGGGTGAACCCTGGGCGTGCAGGTCTGGCTGTAAGATGGGGCAGCCTGGGAATTGCTTCCGCCAGTGAACAAACATCCCAGGGGTTCTGGCTGGACGCAGCCTGGATGATACAACCGGCTCCTCAGTGGCTCTGTCCTGGGCCAGGACCAACCAAGCACTGGGGAGAGGTGACCTGTCTGCTTCCGGGAACCCTGGCTACAGCCGGCATGGGCCAGGTTTGCTGCCTCTTGTAGCTGAGACTGATGTGGGGTGGGCAAAAGGGGCTGATGGGTGCCCTTCCATAGGGTGCAGGAGGTACAGGCAGAGCTCCCACGTTGTTACCCTTTAGGGGAACGCTGTCTGTTGGCCTGTCCTGGGTGTTGCGGTCTGTCTCCTGCAATGAACATCGCTCCTTCACTCCTCTCAGCACATTCATCCCTGCCCCCTCAGAAGGAGCCTTGGCCTGGCCACAGGTGTGGGGAAACTGAGGCACGGAGCCGCTTGAGGCTTCCTCCGAGATCCACACACGGAAGCAGGGCTGAAACAGCTTCCTGGGCCTCCCGCACCTCCAGCCCCCGGATCCCGGACCCCAGCCCCGCTCCCAGCCCCCCAGCCCCGCTTCCCCCGCGGCACCACCTCCCCTCGCTGCAGGACTCACTCGGGCAGAGGCGGGAGGGCACGGGGGCCACGGGGCAGCTCTGCCGGGGCCTTGCGGGATTCCGGCACTCTCCCGGCCGCCTCTGCACCTCAAACCTGCCGAACCAGCTCAGGTGGGGCGGGCAGAGGGGCGGGCGCGGAGCCTCGCGCAGTCGGGCGCACCCTCCGCTCGTCCCAGCCCGGGCCGTGGGCCCGCGGGGCTCCTTGCGAGGGCAGGGCCGGCGGGGGGGGCACGGGGAGCCCCGGCGCTGTCCCCCATGTCAGGCAGGGGACCCACCCGGATCCCTGTGCGGGCCGTTCTGGGTGTGCCGAGTTAAAGAGCTCTCTAAACACAGACACGGTTTAGAAAGGAGAGAGACAAGTCAATCCTTGTTTATTCTGTGAGGGTGCCAGGTGGAGTTTTCCACAAATCAAGCGCACCAAGGGTAACACGAAGTTACATCTTTTATACAGTAAAATTTACATAAACTCGTCTATCTAATACATATTCCCTGCCCACGTAATGAATATTTATGTGGTGTAACCTAACACACTGCTTGAAATACGAAGTCATTTTATTGAGCAACTTTTGTTACAGATATTATCTGACGGCATAGTTATGTTTATAAAAGGTGAGAAGATTCAGCCTGAAGACAGATAATTCAGCTTGAAGACACCATTGGGGGAGCCGCGGCCCCATAGGACCCGCCCGGATGCCTGGCCGGTCCCTGAGGACACCCGGCACGGCGGGATCCCAGAGGGGGGAGGGATTCCTGCGCCGTTCCCCCCGCTCCCGGCCCCACAGCCACGGGGGGGGTCTGGTCGAGCCCTCGATCCGGGCAGGGGGACCCCGGCCCACCGCTCCCACCGGGCCCGCACTGGGACTCAGCTCCGGCTGACTGACGCCCCCGCCGCCATGTTTGCCAGCACTAAGTGCTGGCACGGCGGCCGCGTGCGTGGGTGAGGGGAACTCCCGCGAGATGACGCCGCCGCCGCCATGTTGCCAGCACTAAGTGAGGGCCCGTCGCGAGGGTTCGCTCTCGCGAGGCGAGGTCATCCCCGCCGCCGCCCTGCCCGCCCGGCGCGGCGCGGCCGCGGGAAATCTCGCGAGAGCAGCGAGGGACAGGGGGCAGCCATGGCGGCCGAGCGGGCCCGGGGGCGGCGGCGGCGGCGGCGCGGGCGGTGTTGAGGGGCCGCGGGGCCGGGCCGGGCCCGCCGCGGGCGCGATGAGCCAGGGTGGCGGGGCCGCCGGCGAGAGCGGCG
>VZTE01005851.1:388635-429918 GCA_013397775.1 Eulacestoma nigropectus | reverse complement strand
AATGGGGCTGGGCAGAGTCCGGCGGGGACTGGGGGTGATGGGAGGGAAGGGGATTGGGGCGGGGGAGGTTGGACGAGGTTGGGGAGGCCCAAGGTGAAGGGCTTGGCGGGATTTAGGGAAGATGGAAGGAAAGGAGATGGGGGAGTTGTCCGGGAAGGATTCGGGGAACTGAGGAAGGAGATGGCGGAATCGAGGTAACAGCAGGGATTAACGGGGCGGGGAGGGCCTCTTGAATCCAGGGGAGACTGGGGGAACGAGAGCGAAGGGGATCGGAGGGATTTTCAGAGAAGATGGGGAAAGGAGATGATGGAATTTAGGGAAGATTGAAGTGAAGAAGTTGTGGGGAAATCCAGGGAAAGAAGGCAGTGCAAAGGGAGAGGAGAAGGAGGAGGTTTAGGGAAGACTGGGGAAAGGGAATGTGGGGAAGGGAGTTGTATGAGATCCAGAGAGAGTAAGCAACACACGGAGGGGCAGCACTGGTGAAAAGGGGTCTGGTGGCTCTAGGGCAGATGAGGCAGACCAAGGGACGGTGGAGGAAGGAGCTGTGGGAGATCCAGGCAAGATGGGAGAATGGAGACATGGGGGAAGGAGATAGGTGAGAGAGTAAGAAGGAGGGGTCAGGGGTAGGGGGACACTCAGGGTGATGGGTCAGGACATAGGAGATGGAAAAAAAGAGTTCTGTGGGATTCAGGGAGGATGATGGGGGCTGAGGGGGAAAGGAATTGTTGGGATACAATGGGATAAGGGTGAGATGTGGGGTCTCCAAGGAGAGGGGGGTTGGAGTGGGTGTCCCTGGCTTTGGCGGTAGGCAGAGATTACATGAGAAGTGTGGGAGAAGAGGGTGTGATGAGCAGGAGTGTGAGCTGGGGTACTTTGCTGTTGTGTGGAGGGTAGAACTGCTCCAGCTGCAGATCTTTCGAGTTAAGTACTCCCCGGGACTCTGGTCCCGCATTTCCACACCATGCATTGGAAATGGCATCAGAGAACAGGATTGGGGCACTCCCGCTGGTCTTGCTGAGCTCAGACCCCCAGAAGAAGACGTCCCGTGGGACGAAGTGTCACATTGTCAGCCCCAAGCTGTCTCTGCTCCACTCGTGACTTGTTTTGTGAGGGCGGCCCAGAAGTTGTTCCCTTCTGGCTCAGGTTCCCCGTTAGTACAACAGATCCACAGGAGTTCCAGCAGCAACTCTGGGTCTCAAAGATGAGCAAAGTGGTGGAGACAAGAGATGAATTTTACATGGGGGTCCGTTTCTTTCTATCTTGATGACATTGGCTGTGTCCTTTCACCTCGTGGGACCTCACTGCCCTCCTCTACAGCAGGGCAGGGCTTTGCGTTCTGCTGGGACCACTGGCAAGATCTGTGCCCAGGAATCCCCACCAGTAACTGCAGGTTTGGGTGGTGGTTATTTCTCTGTTTCCACAATGTGCTCAGTGCAAGCACGTTCCTGCACTTTGGAGATTCAGTCGGTTGCTTTTCTTGGTGCAAGGTCGGAAGTGGGACCCAGCGGCTCGATGTGCTGGTGGCATGGGCTGCACGGTCCTGCCCGGAACTTCTTGGGCTGTGGAGCTGTGTCTGCTGCCACACTGAGACACCTGCAGTGATCTCAACCATGTCAGCTGGAGGCTGAGCTGGAGCAGCAGAGTGCTGTGCCTGCTACCTCCCAAGGAGTGTGGGACAGGGCTAGAGAGGATGTGCAGAATGTTTGTGCTTCTGCCTGCAAAACAGAACACATTTTGTTGAAACTGTCCTTGTCATGGTTCAAGACCTGTTCTGTTTTGTGTTCCTGGTGCTGCTCAGCTCATCTAACAAGTGGAACCTCACGTTCTGCTGCAGCCGGCTAGAGAAAGGCCTGCAGCCAGATGAGGGATTGTCATCCAGGCAAGGGAGGAGTTGTTTTCTGTTTGAATTTTTATAGCAGAATAATGCGTATGGTTGCTCTAGAGCATTTTTACAGCAGAAAAAGAACCACCCCCCTCCTGCAGGGACAGGTCTTCCTTAGCTAGGAGGAAGCATTGTGATTTTAGCACAGGATTTATAGTACCTGCGGTGGCCACAAATTTCCGTCTCTGTAGCTGACAGTTCTCTGAGCAAGTTCCCACCGTAACAGTCAGTTCTCTGTTTCAGCCTGAAGTGGGGTTGCGTGAAGTGGGAGTTTCCTGCCCTCCAAGCAGCCTGTTGTGTGGTGACTGTGGTCTCTGGGAACTCATGACTATCGCACTAAGTGGCACCTTTGAGTCACAGATGCGTGAATGTCACAGTCCCAGCTCTAAACTGTGATCCCATGGTATCAGCGTTGTGTCAGCTTGTGGGAGTTGAGCTCAGGTCTCCAAGGTCCTTGGCAGCATGTTGGCTGTTGGAATGTCCTTTCAGAGATGAGGGTGCCCATTGCTGCTCATAGGGTACTCTTTGATCTTTTCCAAGTCTTCCTAGATTGACAGTTCCCAGTTTTCACCTTGGAATGTGGCAACTGCATTATCCTGGGCGCACTTTTACAATGCATGTTGTCACATAAGGTGACCAGGTTTATTTTACAGGTTTCTGGGTAACCATTAGCTCGTGGACTCAGCGTTCCTGTTCCTTTGCGGAGCCTGTTCCAGACAGCATGATTTGTGGACTGACACATGCCAGAGCAGAGATGAATGACTGCAGGTCTTTTCTCTGAGGAATGTCTTACTCCTCAGACACTGTGGAGTGACACTGACACTAAATAAAGAAGCAGAGGGGACAAATAATTCTCCCCGCTGTCCTGCTCCATCCCAGACTGTTAATGGCACAGAGGAAAGGGGACAGATCAGTGTCTGTATGGCTCGAGAAGACTTGGCACTGGCCTGTTTCCACCCTACTTGGTACCATGTGCTGTACTTGTTTCTTTTAATAGACTGGCATCTGATGTGTCTCCTTTGTGGCTCTGATGTGCTGTCTGAAAGCAATGTTTAAACAGAGCAGGTAGAAAAATGGGTCCTGGGACAGGATTTGTCCTCTTAACTGCTAGGGAAAGTTCAACCCATGGTCTCAGGCCAGTCAGGGCACAGATGCTAAAGTGCATTTCCATCAGTGCATGGTCCACAGCACCTATGTTGATGTTTCCCAACGTTTCTGGAGTGAGGCTGGCTCCTGTCCCTTTTGTCCTCACCGAGTCCTCTTTCCTCGGCATCGCAGATGCGGGATCCTGGCAGGTCATTGCTGGCTGTCACAGATTCTGCTTTGCTGCTGCCTCCTTCTCTTCCAGCAGCACCATGGGGCCTGTGTGGACAAGGTGATGTTTCAGCTGGGGCCTCCCTTAGGGCTCACAACCGCATCCCAGAGTGTCAACCTTGCTGCTCTCCGGTCATGAACTCTGTTTCTTTACAAACCCTGAAAGAACAGCAGAAACACTGAGTGTGTGCATGTGCCCATCCAGGGCTGTTGTAGAGAATTAGGTTGTATGGCAGATGCCCTCCGGGCCACCTTGAGGGCAAGGTGAAATACCTCCCACTGTCCTTGCTCAGCCTGTCCCTAGAAGGAAGCTTTTCCATACTTCTTGTTTGGCAGGCCACTGGGATCATTTCCCACACTGGATGTCATGGACATGTATTGGACACGCACAGCTAAGATTCAGTGCTCACTGAATGTTATTTTACAGCTGCTTTACTGCCTATATCAGGAATCGACGATTGTAGTTTTCCTATAGTTCTCTCTGGGAATCAATAAATGCACCAGCAGTTCCCCTTTCCTCCGGTCACCCTTTGCACAGGAAGCCAGTCAGCTCCTGGTGTGCTGGGGGAGGGACTTTGAGAGCCACAGCTAGGACAGCAGTCCCAGGCTACAGTAAGGAGATGTGCACTGCCTGTGCTTTGTGGGGTTCTGTTGTGGGGAAACTAAACTGGTGGGCTTGCTGGAATGTTCCAACCCCAATATGAGCTTGACTGGATGCTGCATACTCAGTGCCTGTTACCTGTAAAATGTATTTTACTTACTTCTTTCCTTGCTGTGAGGGTATGCAGCTGTCAGAGTTTGCAAACGCTCTTCAGGCCATATGAGAAAGAGGGCAGTGAGCGGGAGGGGCTGGATGTCAAGGATTTTTTCCTTGTCAAGGTAACAGGATTTTTTAATGTGATTCTTACTATCTCCTTGGTTTTCTTCATCATGATTATTCAGGAAGAAGTTGGTTCAAGTCTGTGGTGTTTTGCTCTCCCAGGGCATTGTATGAGATGCTTCTATTCCCTTCTTCTGTAATTTTCTATGGTTACTGGAAACAAGTGAGATTTCCTTACCTTGAGTGACAGGCTTTCTGTGGCATAGCAGGAGATGGGACATTTTCTCTGTGAGCCCCAAAATGTCTTAGGGCTTTTTTCAGGGAGGTTCCTTTGGGTGTAGTGAGTTTGTAAAGAGAGATTGGCCTTGTCAGGAAGATGCTGGCATAGGAAACTGTTGGTTACTTTGCAATAATATCTTTAGTTTTCAAGAAAGTGATGGTGGTTTCAGCCTCCCAGAACATGGGCTTGCAGGCTTTGGTTTGGGAGTGCCCTGTACTCCGTTTGTCCACCATCAGTGCAGAAGTAGCAGGCTCAGTCACTGTGTGGTGCTGTCAGTGTGATGGGGGAGTTCCCAATCTGCAGGTGACGGAGATTTCGGGAGGGGGAGCAGTCTGGCTGCAGCACCTCACTGCTCTGCTTGGCGGGAATTTGCTCTGGTCCTGCCTTCTGTGTTCGCAGCGCATTGCGGTTGTCTTCAGCTCCTTGCTCCAACAACTCTTGGGTGCAGCAGGCTCAGCAGCCGCAGTGGGACAGGTATTGGAGCAAATGAGGAATGGCAATGGGTGGGGTAGACATGAAGCTGAGGGGGAGAACAAGGACCACTGAGGTTTGGTAGCTGATGGCTTGGGAGATGTACTGCTTAAAGAAGAGCTGGGGAAAGTTAACTTCAGGAGTGGGTTTGGTGACCTCAGATACAGGCGGAGCGAAGACAGGCTGGAGGTGACCTCTTGCATAGGAAGGGTTGATGGTTGTGCTTTATCGAGCTGTCCCTGAGCTATTGATGAGGTTCAGCACTAATGGTGCTGAAAGTCTCTGGGTTTATTTCACTTCCGCATTCGGAATTGTGGTGTAATTTGTTCACAGCTACAAACTTTTGAGTGCTTGAGATTTAGACACGGTGTGGGATTCTTCCTCCAGGAGGAGGGTCTTGGGCAATGATTCACCAAAGTACTTTTTTGCATGGCTCAGAGGTTTAGAGGTCGCTTGCTCTGTCTTTTGGCTGGCTTTCAGGGGATTGGAACAAATTTCCTCTTTTAGGCTGGGTTTGAATATCTGTTATCTGTCACTGAGAGAACTTTAAGGGGTTTAACCAGTGAATCCCTGTAGTGAAGATGGGGAAGTTTTGGCAAATGAGAGACTTGCGTTGCCTTCTTTCATAGTCAGGTTGGTAAGGAAACAGGAATTGGTGGAGGTTTGATTCTTATACCATTAAAACTTACCCCATCAAAACAGTAGTTATTAGAATTCAATCCATTTTTTTAATCACAGAGTTTAAGACATTTAAATTAATCTGAGTGTAGGTATAGCAGGTTTAATTGTTGAGGTTGCTAACGTGTCCAGAGACGTTTCTAATTTTGTGGCTGTAGAAATAATTGACACATTTGATCAGACAGGCAGCAGTAAGTGGTGATTAAACCACTGTTCTGCAGCAAAATGCCTACAATGCGTGTAACTCTGCTTTTTTCTGCTTTCCATAACCTTCTTCAAATAGAGTGCAAAAAGGAGATCAGTGACTGTGGTGTAGTGGTACAGGGCAGTGTGCTGACAATGGAACTAAACAGGCCAGTGTGGTTCTTTGCAGACCTCTGCAGATCTCTGCAGTGATCTCAGGTGACCTGCTGTCCTGAAACTCTTGGTTCTGTGTTCTCATGCAGGGCAGTGGTCGAGGCTGTGCACCGGCTGGATCTCATCCTTGGCAATAAGGCAGCTTATCAGGACGTGTTCAAGCCAGAGAACATCAGCTTGAGGAACAAGTAAGTTGGGCAGCGTGCTTGTGTTTTGTGTTTGGCTGGGGAAAATCCGTGTGAAGCAACACGTGGAGCTGTTGAATCTGCAGTTTTAATGTTTATTTGGTTTGTAGTGTGCCTGTTGACCTGGGATCCTTCCAGGTTTTGGAAGCAGAGGCTGGATTTCAGATCTGTATTTGAGCAGCACAGTCCATGGCTGGAGGCTTTCCTGGGTGTCATTGATACAAATAAATTGTCTTTGTGTTGGCCAGTTCCTTTCTTGTAATAAAAACTGTGGGGCAGAAATTTCTAACACATGTGTAAAATCTTTTATCAGTTTTAGGGTTTGCTGAGCAAGGAGGATTATTCTTACTCATTTTTTAACCTGTCAAGCCAGTTCTTGTCATTACTGCACTTCAGGAAGACACTGATGGCCAGCTGAGTCCAGAGGGCACTGGTTTAAGTATACAGCTTTTCCAGGTGCTCTTTGTGTGGGAGTGATCCAGGCTGTACCATCACCAGATGGCCTGGCTGAGCCATTGTAATGGATTCGGATTTTCCTCTTCTGTGCTTCTGTAGTGGTAGCTGTGTTTGAGGCTGCAGCAGCTCACCGAGAACGCTCTGCTCTCTGTCCCAGGCTGCGGGAGCTGTGCGTGAAGCTGATGTTCCTGCATCCAGTGGATTATGGAAGAAAAGCAGAAGAACTGCTCTGGAGAAAGGTTTACTATGAAGTTATTCAGCTCATTAAAACAAATAAAAAGGCAGGTATCTATGGCTCTGGCCTGAGAAGGTCTCTGGCTGTGCAGTGGATGCGGTGAAGTTTACAGCTTCATTTGCTTGGAGAAGCTGTGGTCTGAGCCCAGAGTGGGAAGCTGGGCACTCTCAAATTCCTATGGAGCTGCCCTGTGCCTTTGTCTGGCAGTGGGCAGGTAAGCGCTAACATGCTGTTGAGAGACCTGCCATTGCAGAAGGCATTTCAACAACATTTGCTTATTTTTTGTGTTCCCCTCTTCATAAGACAGATCTCTCCAGGGAGAGTGATGGTTTTAAGAGGCTTTGTCCGTGATGATTGTTTTTACAAGAGTTGATCACTGGAAGATCCTCAGTGCTCTCTGATGCCATGAGCTCTGCTGGCTTTCCAGGGGTCTGGGTGCATCTAACCAGATACTTCAATTTTATTTATTTGTTTTTGCAAATATTTCTCCCTGATGTTGACCCTTAGTAAATACCACTAGAGGGAACATTGTTAAGCAGGAGGAGGTACAGAGCTGTGCAAAACCAGTTACAGCTGAGCTACCACTGTCTTGCTTCACACTCAGTACAGCTTGGGTGCCCAGCCTAAACCGTGTCCCGGACTGCATTAATGTGCTCCTTTTCCTTCTCCCAGCACATCCACAGCCGCAGCACCCTGGAGTGCGCATACCGGACTCACTTGGTGGCTGGCATAGGATTTTACCAGCACCTCCTGCTCTACATCCAGTCTCATTATCAGCTGGAGTTGCAGTGCTGCATCGACTGGACACATGTGACAGACCCTCTCATAGGTTTGTGCTCAAGGTGTTTGGCTCATGGGCAAGGCTGAATCCCACACAGGTGACATCCCCTTGCACTAGTCCATCTTTGTTTCAGCATTCAAAGAATTTTTTTTTCCCTGATTAGCAAGGTCTCTGTTTAGAACAGACTGTCCTGCTCTCTTTTTTGTGGCACTTTTTTTTTTTTTAATAATACTAAATTAGGGAAGAAAGAAGGGTTTCTAACAGGAAGAAAAGTGTGAGAAAGTTCTTTAGTAAAATTGTCCGGTGATGGCAGATTTTTATGGAAAATTGAAGAGCACTGCTGTCTGTATAGAATGTTTTTAAAAGCTTAGTTAAAGCAAACAACCAGGGGAATAGGTTCTTGAAATCAACAGATTTCTGTCAGTACATCCTACTCACTAGATGTAAGACACTGTTCCTCCCCTTGGTGCCTCTTCTGTCTGTGCTCTCTTCACTGTGTGGCTTTGAAACAGCTATTGAATCTTGGACTGAGAACACAGGAAGGCCCTGTAGCTCATGTTAGCTGGCCCATGTGACCTCTGCGTGCCCTTAGGTGCAGGGAAATCTGAGGTATTGTACCTTTTAGGGGAGGAAGAATAAGAGTATGTACAGTCCTGAAACAGCTCAAGACTGCCTGTGCATTTACATGCTCAATTATCTTGTAATGGTCTGTTCTCATTTGCCTAGGGTTGTACTCAGTGGCCTCAGGCTACATGTTTCTTTTGTGGGGGGTGTCCACGTGAGAAATGAAGCCTCTGTTTTGTGAACTGTATTAGCAAGGGTTTAACTGATGTGCTTAAAGCTGGCAGGGGGCAGGATGGCAGCACCTGGCTAAGGGAAGTTAGTGTGTCTAGCAAAAGAAGGTTTTGCTTGCTAGGATCCTACTCGTAGTTCTGGGAGATGATGGTACCACTCTTGGCTTTAAAGTGTTGGTTTAAAAGGCAGATGTTCTTGGCAACTATTGCTTTTAGAAATGCATCTCAGTACTGCAGAATTAATAAATCCTCAATATGCATGTTCCAGGTGGGTTTATACCGTGAGGGGTGATTGCATATGAAAGGCTCCCCTTGTTCAGATTTCTTGGTGTGTTTGGGCTCTTCAATTAAAAGGATGCTGCAGGTGAGCATGTAACTGGAGAGTAGAGATGTAACTTTTGCCTATCCAGAAAAGATGGATCTGAAAGGATCGCATATAAACCACAGATTGGGGTGGGCACAGCTTGATGGTTGTATGAATGGGACTGAGAGAAGTCAGAGCAAAAAAAAGGGAGGGTGAGTCCAACGGTGTATGTGGACACAGATTTAAGGCTGTGTATTTATACAATGTGACTTGTACAATGCCTGTTGGTAAGTGGGAACAGCTCCTCACTGGTCACTGCAGCCTCCAGATTTCAGCCCACCCTTTTAGCCTCAGCCAGGAGGGAAGCAGAGTGCAGACTGGATCAGTCTTCAAAATCTTCTTTGGGATTCCTGCTTGAGGGTACTTTCTTCTCCAGAAGATGTGAGTCCTTGGCAGCAGGAAGACTGAAGCCAGCCTGAATCCAGGACACTGGTGGCCCAGCGGCAGCGGACGCTTTCCGGAGGGGAAGTGCAGGCGCAGCAGCCTTTGCCTTCTGGTCTCTGGCTGAACTGTGGCCCCTCTGGCTGAGGGGAAGGTGGGATGTGCTCTTCACAGGAACTAAGTCATGTTTGATGACTTTAGTTAGTTCAGATCAGCTGGCTGCAGCCTTCCTCTGTTGCTTTTGACACTTACCACTGCCTGAACAGCTCTTTTTTAATAAGTTTAATATAGAATAGACGAGACTATTTCAGTTGGAAGAGACCTGTGATTGTCTAGTCCAACTGCCTGAACAACTCAGGGCTAACCAGTAGTTAAAACATGTTGTCAGGGTCATTGTCCAGATGCCTCTTAAACAGTGACAGGTCTGGGGCATTGACCAGCTCTCTAGGAAACCCATTCTAGGGTGTGACCACCCTCTGGTAAGGAGAGGCTTCCTCACGTCCCATATAAACCTCCTTTGATGCATCTTTGAACCATTTCCATGTGCCCTATCACTGTATGCCAAGGTGAAGAGACTGGCACCTCCTCCTCCTCAGGAAGCTGCAGAGAGCAATGAGGTATCCCCCAGAGTCCTCTTCTTCAACTTAGACAAGCCTGAAGTCTGTGGCCTCTCTTCCCAGGCTGTGCCTTCCAACCCTGTCACAAGCTTGGTTGCCCTTCTGAACCCACTGCAAAGGCACTATTGTCCAGAGGCAGTTCTCCCTAACTGACTCCGGCTGCCCTGCCTACAGCACAGATTTCTGTCCTAGTTTTGTTTGTTTAACTTCTTACCTTTTTGGTTGGTCAGTCCTAAGTCTGCATCTTGGTCCTGAGACTATGAGTTTGTTTCCATCTTCAATGTTGGAGATGGTCTGTCTCCATTGTGTGTTGCTGCCCAGTGCCAGTGCTCAGAGTTTGTTCTGGCTTCCATGGATGTGGGCCTGCTCCCATCCAAAGGCCTCATTAGCCATGCTAATGAAATCAGCCTTATTACTTGTGTTCGGTGCTGTGTTAACATGATCACACGATCACATAGGCAGGAATTGGCCTTTGTCCTCTCATCTGAGGGCAGATGGAGCCAGGTCTCTGTGGCAGACCTTGTAGACAAGGTGACAGTCATTTATGTCAGTGACGGTTGGTGGTGCGGTGACATGCACTGTCCCCATCACCAGGGAATCCAAGGGGAGTGGGTGGATGGCAGAGTCTAAGTATTTTTCTGCGTTTATTTTCCACATTTTGACAGGAGTGACCCAGTGCTGCTCTACAAGATGGCACAGCCGGCAGTGGGGTCTGACTGTGCGGGATTTGATTTGGGTGTCTTGGGCAGAGGCATGGGCAGCTTCTGTCTTCCCAGCAGCCTCCACCCAATGCTCTTAAGTGATTCTGTGTTTGCTCGTAGGCTGCAAGAAACCCGTGTCTGCGTCAGAGAAGGAGATGGAGTGGGCGCAGATGGCGTGTCACCGATGTCTGGTTTATCTGGGAGATCTTGGTAAGGACAGCATTGCCTCTCAGGGCGGCCTTTAAAATGGGGAAAAGATGCTGCCTGTACCATGTGAGGCTGTTGCTGTTGGGCACCAGCCAAGGTTGCTTGCAGATTCTGTTTCCCTCTGACATCTTTGTCACAGACTAGGATAAACTGAAATCCTCATGGCTGAACTGCTACAAGTTGCAGGAGCTTTGTATTTGGGAAGGTAGATGAGGAGTTTGCTGCTGATAAGTAGCTGTAGCCATGACTGTGAAAGAGTGGAAGTCTTTGCTTTTATTTACGTTGTTTCAACAGTGTGAAGGATCAAGGAGAGTTCAGTTCAGATTGCATAGTTGTGACTTGCCTTACAAAGCCACTGCCATCAGCACCAGTGGGACTGAAAATCAGATTTAGGCAACATTGTGCATGAATCCAGAGTTTTGCCACTGCAAAGCCCCAGGTTCTTTGTCATTATGCTTGGCTGTGTGTCATCCTTTTTATAGCAGGCATGACTGTCCCACAGTCACGACCTTCTGAAGTGTATGGAAAGTGTGTCAGCTTCTTGATTGTGAACATGTGGGAGTAAAGGCAGGGAGAAAACGTAGCTGGGTGGAATGCAGCTCTTGGAAGTGTGGTGCAGGTACATGTGTCTGACACTGCAGCCTCCAAGCTGGTGAAAGCTGTTTGGTGTTAGTGTTGCATATGAATCTGCCTAAAAATGGCATTGCAAATAAATGTCTTGTGGGGGTAGTAGGAATTACTTACCTGAGTGGTGGGAGAGAAATGTGCTCACCTTTTCACAGTGCTGTCACCTAAGGTTTCCAAAATGCCTACATTTGTCAAAAAAAGAAAACAACCAAAAAGAGAGAAAATAAATGAATAAAGTTCAGTCTAGCCACAGTCAGGTACTTTATTAAGTCAGCTGACTTGATTTAGATTTCACACCCTGCTGTACTAGAATATAGTCTGAGGTACAGGAAGATGGAGCACAACTCTGAGTTACTTCAAGCATAGATGAATCAGTGCTTAACGCATGGAGCAGAAGAACATCTTCCTTTTGTTCATGTGATGCTGCAAGTGTGGCAGGCTCTGCCCTTGGCTGGAAGGGGCGGGAGTTGTGGTGTGTGGTGTGAGCAGGTGAAAGAAAAGAATTTCATACAAGCCTGGCAAACCCTGTGTGTTGCAGTGTTTGCCAAGAGCAGTTCTTTGGTGGATTTGTTGACTTGGCCAGTATTTCAAGTTTTGTGGTATTTTTAATCTGTAGGGAGACTGCTGCTCTGCAGCAGACGCTGCCTTTGGGTTTCTGATGCATGGTGTGTGGTTTCCTTTCAGCTCGCTATCAGAACGAGCTGGCAGGTGTGGACACAGAGCTGCTGGCTGAGCGATTTTACTATCAAGCCCTTTCTGTTGCACCACAAATTGGTGAGTGACTTACCATGAATTTATAGTTGTTAAAATCAGGTTGCTGCAATGTAAAACAATGTAGTACTACGCTGGTTAGTTTTATATCCTGCAGCTGAGAGAGGACTGGTTTTATCCTCTGGTTAAAGTTGCTTCCTTTGAGAACTTCTCCTGCTGGCAAGCCAAACACAGGAGTTAAAGTCAGGGTGCTCTTTGCTAGTGACCTCACCGTACTCATCTGAGAACCTCTGAGAAGCTCAGGCTTCCCTGACTGTGGTGGTGTTGTTCCTGTGGGCTAAGGGCAGATCCAGCTCTCCATTGCCAGGAGGCAGAGCATTATTGGTCACCTTCCCCTTTTACCCCTGAAAAAAAAATCCTCATGTGCTGCTTCCTCCTTCAGAAGTGCCTCCTTCTTGGGAACACATCGGTGCCAGAGTAGAGGGCCTGTCATACCTTAAAGTATGCGATTCCGGCCAAATGTTCTCTACATGCTGTCTTTGCAGAGTTCTCACTGAACTATTTAAGAGGCTGTTCCCAAATAAAAGTGGCAGAAGTTTCTGCACCACAGGAGATGGAACAGAGCTCTCAGATGCTGATGATGTCTATGTCAAGGAATATGGAGTCAAGGCCACAGCACTGTTAAAACAGAGGAGAAGGCGTTGTTTGCTCTTCTCTCCTACATAGATAACTGACACAAGGTGGGGAGAATCTAAAAGCTCTGTAAAACGGAAAACAAACCCTGGATGGTGGAAGAGGATTGAGTAGTCCAGACCTTTGTACTGCAGCTGTACTACTCTTTGTGTCTCCTGGCTTCCCTCCTGTGTGGAAATGTAGTTAAAGGGAAAGGATCTGCTTTCTAGCCAGGGCCATTGGAGAATTCCAAGTGAATTCCATTGGCCCTCTCCTTCCTGACAGGAATGCCCTTCAACCAACTGGGGACGTTGGCAGGGAGCAAATACTACAATGTGGAAGCGACCTACTGCTACTTACGCTGGTGAGTTCCTGTGGATCTCGGTGTCCCGGGCAGGGAAGCCATGCACTGCTGCTGTGGGTGCCAGATCCTCTTCTCCTTACTTTGAACTTGGCACTGTTTTCAGCAAATGAATTTTAGAGGAAGGGAAAGAGATGAGTTTGGTTCGCCCTTGAGCAGGGCTGGTGGTAATGAGAGCAAGCCTCGGTCAACCCAAACCATTGTGCTGGTTGCTACTCACCTGTGCAGGGCTGCACCTGGAGGGCTTTGCCCAAGGCCCTTGTGTGAGCTGGAGAGCCAGGCTGGAAGTGGAGTGGAGGTGCTGAGGGAGGCGCCCTACGGCGTGAGCTGGGTGGAATTCCTGGCTTGAAGGCACTGATTTGAGAAGATGTCTAAGCAGGGCAGGTGGAAGCTGTGAGGCAGCTGAAGTGCGGTTTGCAGCCATCGGTGGGAGTTAAGTTGCCCAGCATGTTCAGACAGCAGCACTGGGTACCTGTCCTCATGCCTCGAAGCCTGAATAACTTGCTAGTGAGTTAAAGCCATAAAATGTGAGCAGCCTTGTGGTGAAGTAACTTTCCCTGTGTCCTGTTTTGGTGCTTTAGCATCCAGTCTGAAGTGTCCTTTGAAGGTGCCTATGGGAACCTGAAGCGGCTATATGACAAAGCAGCCAAGATGTATCATCAGCTGAAGAAGTGTGAAACCAGGAAGTTGTCTCCAAGCAAGAAACGGTAAGAAGGGAAAGAAAAGGAAAGATGCAGGCTGAGAGTTTGCAATGCCACTAGTGTATCCTCTGGGTTGAGAGTAGTGTCTTTGTGGGAAGTGGAGCTGGTAGATGGGCCGTTCAGCACGGTGACTGTTCCCAGAATTTTGAGAGACCCACTCTAGGCCCCATTCTTGCTCTCTTGGGTCATAATTTTAGGAGAAAAGCTAAATGCTGACCGGGTGTAGAGTTTGCATTGAGAAATTTTCTCACTCTTCCCTGGAGTCGGGGACTGTTCATGAGGGTTGGGGCATATTGGTGAAAGTTGGCAGTGTATAAACTGTCTTCTTTCTCTCCAGTTTCATCAGAATGGACTTTTCAGTTGAGACCTGATTTACCTGTTAATAGAGCTCTGTCAGCCCAGCCCGTCTCTGTGATGGGGCATCTGCTTTACAGTGTTTTCTCCTCCATCTTTTTAGAGGAAAGGACATTAAGAGGTTGCTGGTGAGCTTCATGTACCTGCAGAGTCTTTTGCAGCCAAAGAGCAGGTAAGGTTACGGTAGATTGTATCTTCTATTGATAAATCACAGTAGCAGGCACTTGGAAGGAATGGTTTCCTATAAGATAACAGTGCCTGTGCTGAGGCTTTCTGCCAAAAGGCCCGAGACTTTGGACTATCCGTGCATGGAGCATGAAGAAGATTGTGTTTCCAGGGGAGGCTGAAACACCAAAGGGTTAAATACGTTGTGACTTGTCTAAATCAAGCCAGCCTGAGTGAGTGTTGAGCTCCTGAGCCTTGCAGCTGTCTCTGTGCTGTACTGTGCCTTTGGTGTTTGCTTATGCCATGCAGTCATCAGATGCTTTTTCCTGGCAAGCTCTGTATTCAGACTGATGGAACAGCAAAGAGTTGCTGTCCACACATGTACGGGGCTGTTCACTGCACTTGGAAGTCTGTAACCAAACACCTTGTTCACAGAAACACCAAAATCTGGTTGTGTTAGAATAAATGGGAAGCTTTGTACGTTCTGTGAGTTTGGGCTTTTGGATTTTTTTAATTGGATTTCTCTGTCTCTGCTGGGAGGTTTTCAGGTGATTTTAAATAAACCTCTTATTGTTTGAAACGGAACAGGTGTTTTAAAGGGCTTAGATACAGGCTGCAGTTAAATTCATCGTGGAATAGTTTAGGTTGGAAGGAACCTTCTGGGGGTCCAGTACTTCCCCAAAGTAGTGTTCACTGTGGAGGCAGATGCAGATGTGAAGTCAGATGAATTTGCTCAGAGCCTCATCACTCTGACTTGTGACTGGATCCAAGGACAGAAATCCCACTCCTTTCTGGTCCCCTTTCCAGTGTTTGACCACCTTCACCAAAGAATTTTTTTTCTCCTTGCATCTAGTCTCATTTTTCTTTTCTGTAGTGTGTACCCATAATTTCTCTTCCTTTTGCTGTGCACCATTAAGGAGAGTCTTACTCGGTCCTCTGTAATCACCTGTTTGGCATCTGGAAACAGAAGACACCCCCCATGCCTTCTGTCCTTCAGGCTGAACAAGCTTGATTCTCTTTGCCTCTTCTCATACATCATGTTCTCTGTTCCTCTGCTGGGCTAAGTTTGTCGGTGTGTTTTTGTTTGGTGGTTTTTTTTGTCCTGGGGACCCCAAGATTGGATACAGTGCTCCAGATGCCCCTTGTGAGTGCTAATGGAGAGGGAGAACACATCCTCAACCTGCTGGCTCTGCCCTTGCTCATGCAGCCCAGTATGGGATTGGCTTTCCAATCCTGCCTTATATGGAGGTGGAACTACAAGGCTCCTCTAATATCCACTCAACAAGTATTTAGCACATAAGAAATTTGGGAATTACTTCAATTTCCCAAGCACACTTTCCCCTGAAAAGGCTTTGCTGGAAGTTCCACAGGCAGGTTTGTTTTGTAACTAGGAGGCTCCCACAGCCCATTGGATTGATCTCATGGATGCTTCCTTTGAAGGACTGAATAGCTGTGGAGGGTTTTGGAATATTCTTACAGGGCTGCTGGAGAGACATGGGAGGAGAAAAAGCTGAATCCCATTTGTGTGGCAGTGTAATACTTTTCACTGAGCAGTGCATCTAAAACTTTTGCTCCCTTTAGCATTTAAGTGCCTTGTGTATCTTAATGGCCACTGCTGAGCTCCCAGGGGAAAATTCATCTGGTCTTTGGTGGCCCATCTCTAGGTATTGTTTGTCTTTAGTTTAGCCGCTTTAAAGAGGAAAACATAATCTGATTAATGTCACTTACTTCCTGTAGCTGTTGTTGCCTGCAGTATATTCCCTGATGCTTCAACCCGCCTAGTGCTAAAGGACAGCCTAACTGCTAGTTTTAGTTCAGTTTCCAGGCAGACACGCCAGGAGCATGAGTCTTGAGTTAATAATTCTTATTTATTTTTCACTCTTTTTAAGCTCTTTGGATTCTGAGCTGACATCTCTCTGCCAGTCTGTGCTGGAGGATTTCAACCTGTGCTTGTTCTACCTGCCCTCTCCTCCTAACCTGAGTTCAACTAGTGAAGATGAAGAAGAGTATGAGAGTGGCTACTCCTTCCTTCCTGATCTCCTGATCTTTCGCATGGTGATCATCTGCCTTATGAGTGTTCACAGCCTCAAGAGGGCAGGTAACCAGTGCTTTGTTTGGAAATTTTGTGGTGAACATCCAGCAGCGCAGCTAGACTGGGAAATGCTGTCTGAACTGGCGTTCATGTTGTGATGAAGTGCTCACCTCCTCCGTCTCACTGTGCTGTCTGGTTGCAGGTTCCAAGCAGTACAGTGCAGCCATTGCCTTCACGCTGGCCCTCTTCTCTCACCTGATAAATCACGTCAATATTCGCCTCCAGGCTGAGCTAGAAGAAGGGGAAAATCCTGTCCCAGCCTTTCAGAGTGATGGCACAGGTAAGAGAACAGAGACGGCAGCACCTGGGTCTCCCAGGTTGCCTGCCTATAGGGCTGTCTTTCCCCTTTCTCCCCTGGGCATGGGTTTTGTAGTGCAGAGGTATATTGATTTTTCACTGCTGGTCTGGAATCCCCAAAGATGGGCGATGTGCTGAATCATCTCCACTTGGATGCTCTTTCTGAGTATCTGAATCATCACAGGATGGACATGTTGCTTTCCTTACAAGGAGTTTGCTTTCTGTATCTTTTGGCAGCTCATTCATCATCTGTTTACCCCAGTCTGAGACTTTATTCTCTGTCTCTGTTTGCTGTTGTTTACTGGCTGCTTTCCTCCTCTACTGAGGAGATGATCTCGGGTAAAACACCTGGGCTGAGGGAGGCAGAAGGGTGCAGAGTGGGGCTGAAGGAGACAGGACCTCTCAGCATACCTCAGTTCTGCTCAGGCAAGGGTGGCTCTTGAATTGCTGGGGGATTTTATTAAGCAGAGAATAAAACTGCTAAACCTTTCCCCTGCATACAGTCCGTTTGCAATACTTCACTGAATGCAGGGTGAGGGAGTTTCTGGTAAAAGCAACAATGAACAACCCCTCCTCTGCAGGTTTTGTAGCTGTCAGGGTGATCCAGGGCTGCTAGAAAGGCTCTGAGCATGTTGATCAAGAAAAGGATTGGGTCAGGTCAGTGTAGTTACAGAGCACATGTCCCTGCCTTGCTTGGTGGGTCACTCAGCTCTTTGACTGTAGAAAGTTGGGGAGGAGAGTTAGAATTCAGCTGTGTTTTGTGCTGGTTTAGCAGCATTTAGCACTGAGGCTGCCTGGTAGCAGAGTAGCCCAGCTTGGGCAGTAGGAATCCCGGCTTCCCGGGTGCTTTTATAAAGTGAGTCTTTCTTCTGGAGCTGCTTATTCTCTGGTGGAAGACACTGATGGAAGTGATGGCTGAAGTTTGCAGCCCTGGTTCCCTGGGCCCAGGGCTGGCAAGCAGCAGCCTGTGGAACATGCTATGACTTGAGCTTATATTCTCCCTGTAAATGCAGATGACCAGGAGCCACGGGAGCCTGTGAACTCAATTGAGAAGGAAGCTGAAGCTGAGTTGGCCAATCATCAGCCCAGCGAGGAACAGCGGAAGAACGACTGCAAGAAAAGCAAAAAATACTCTCGTCTCTCCTGTCTGCGCCGCCGCCGCCACCCCCAGAAGGTGGATGAGAGCGACCTGAGTGAGGGTTTTGACTCTGACTCCAGCCAGGGCTCCATCAAGGGCAGTGATGGTTCCGAGAGTGGTTCAGAGAAGAGTGATGAGGAAGCAGAAGCTGCTTTTGATGTGGAGACAGACTCTGACATGAACAGCCAAGAATCTCGGTCTGACTTGGAGGACATGGAGGATGAACCGGGTGAGGAGGGAAGCAGCCAAGGCAAAAGTGGGCCCAAAGAGGCCTTAAAAAACTGTGTGGATGGCAGTGGGCTGGGGGACTCCAAGAGCCCAAGCATCTCTAAAATTGAGGCTGTGGATCCAGCAGTCAATGGACCGGCTTCCCTGAGCACTAATGATGCAAGCATAGCCAGTAATCTCCAGGCCATGTCCACTCAGCTGTTCCAGACCAAACGGTGCTTTCGCTTGGCTCCCACGTTCAGCAACATCCTCTTGAAACCCAACAGTGAACCACCTGCCTTGAAGGACGGGATAGAGAGCAAGCCATGTGTCAATGGAGATCTGGAGAAGCCCGGCTTGGCAGAGCAAGGTAAGGGCCTTGTTATTGCAATTTTGTATAGAAAACTGCAAACTATAGCAGTCTGTTTGCTAAATTCACCATTTCCCATGGTGCAAGCTCTCCTTTGGCCAGGTTTGGAGGAGCACGTTGCCCAAGTAGTGGGCAGGCCTTGGGTTGGACATTTCCTGGCAGAGGAGCTTTATTTTTACTGCCCAGCATGCAGGAATATGTGCACTGAGCGAAGGAAACACCTGTGGCCAACCAGGGTTACCAGAACTACTGCTCTGCAGACTAAATGCTGAGCAGCTCTGATAATCACAGGCTCACAGGCTGGTTTGTTTGGAAGGGACTTTAAAGCCCATGTCATTTCACCCCCCTTCCAAGTAGACCAGGTTGCACCAAACTACATCCAACCTGGTCTTGAACACTTCCAGGGATGGGACAGCCACAGCTTCTCTTGGCAACCTGTGCCAGAGCTTCAGCACCCTCACAGGGAACGATTTCTTCCTAATACCACATCCAAATTTACCTTCCTTCAGTTTAAAGCCATTCCCTCTTGTCTTGTCCGGGACCTTGTCAAAGTCCCTCATCAGCTCTCTTGGAGCCTCTTAAGGCAGTGGAAGGAGCTCTAAGGTCTCCCTGGAGCCTTTCCTTCTCTAAGCTGAACACCCCCAGCTCTCCCAACCTTTCTCCAGAGCAGAGGTGCTCCAGCCCTTGGAGCATCTCTGTGGCCTCCTCTGGACTCACTCCAGCAGCTCCCCTCCTTCCTGTGCTGGGGCCCCAGAGCTGGAGGCAGCTCTGCAGGGGGGTCTCAGCAGAGCAGAGGGGCAAAATCTCCCTCTTCACATGCTGCCCACACTGCTGGGGGTGTGCCCAGGACTGTTGACTTTCTGGGCCCCCAGTGCATGTTGCCATGGCATGCTGAGCTTCTTGTCAACCCGTCCCCCCCAAATTCTTCCCATGGCTGCTCTCCATCCATTCTCCCCCAGCCTGTATTTATGCTTGGGGTTGCCCTGACACAGGTACAACATTTCTCCTTGCCCTTGCTGTTCCTTTTGGGGTTGGCCACAGACCCACCTTTCCAGCCTGTCCAGGTTCCTCTGGTGCCATCCCTTCCCTCCAGCATGTGATCCCACCACAGTTCACTGTTGTCAGCAAACTGGCTGAGGGTGCCCTTGATCTCACTGTCTGACACCAACAAGATTTTAAAAAGTGCTGTTCCCAATCCCAACCCCTGAGGACGCCCCTCATCTCTTCTCTCCACTTGGACATTGAACTGTTGGCTGCAGCTCTTTAACTATGGCTATCCAGCCAAGTCGTTGTCCGCTAAGTGGTCCATCCATCAAATCCATGTCTCTCCAGTTTAGAGACAAAGATGTTGTGCGGGACAGTGTCAAATGCTCTGCACAAACTCAGGTAGATGGGGTCAGTTGCTCTTCCCTCATCCTCCACTGCTATAACCCCGTTGTGGAAGGCCAGTAAATTTTTCAGGCACGATTTGCCGTAGTGAAGCCATGTTGGCTCCAGAGGATAATTCCAGCAGGTATTAAAGATTGCATCTTCCCTTCTCCCTTGTAAAGTATCTAATCAGACACTTACTATTGCTTCTGGTGACAGACAGGGCAGATGGAGGACAGGAAGTTCTCCATGACATGACAGATTATCAGCCCAAAGCTCATGTAGAAGTTTGTGTGGAAGATGTGACCCAGGTGCGTGTGAGAGGTGTTGAGGGCCTCTCTGTGGCCCCTCGAATGTGCCTCACTGAGTGTGCCATGCTGAACCCCTGGGAGAGGCAGAGCAGGTAGAGCTGCCATGTCTCCATTACCACTCAACTTATACAACTGAGTGATGTTCTGGGCAAAAACAGTTGGAAAGGGAGATCTCATGCGCTACAGGGAGTTGTTTGTATTTCACTAAAACTACATGGGCCTGTTCAGTCTTGTTTGTCATTCCTCCCAGCTTCCCTGGAGCAAGGAAACATTCTGCATCTTGCTGCCAAATCCAGCTGGCCTACAGCACTGGCAAGATTCGAGCTTTGCCTGGGCCAGGGTTTGAAGGCACAGTATTAGATCATGTTAGTGTTGACTGGCTCCCAGCACTGCTCCATGGCCACATAGAAGAGATGGGGGGTAAAGGAAGAAACAAATGGGTTTTGGTCTGTTTAACCCTTTCCCTCAATGGTTATCAGCTGTTGCAGCTCCAGGAACATGTGGCCACAATACCTTTACAGGTGTAGAAAATGGCAGATGGAATGAGTTCACTGTGTGCTTTTTAGCTTTGAGCTCTCCTCATCTGTGCTGTATCCAAACTGCTTTTTCACGGTGCTGTCAGGGGTGGGTTCTGAATCAATCACCTCCTTCCTTGTGATTCTGAGGGTTTATGGAATGCCCATAGCTGTGCTAACAGGAAGCAATGGCAGCACCTAAAATAAGGGGCTGTAGCAAAACATGTTGTTGATTCCTACCTTGACCTCAGGTGTCACATGTGATTCTGTTGGCAGTGGCTTTGAGATCCTCAGGTCCGGAGAATTAGAAGAGTGCAAAGAATATGTTCAATATTTAAAATTCTCTGGGCCCTGACTCAGAGGACAGCCCTGCCATTTCCTTCTCTTGCCTGGCTCAAAGCTGGGAGCATGTTGGCCTCATGGCTCTGTTCCCTACAGGAACTGCTCTGGTCCTTGTGCTGGCATGTGCTGCCCCACTCTGTCAGCGAGCCTCTTGGAGGCCGCTGCAGAGGTTAGGCTTTGGTCAAACCTTCACAGGGAGATTTTAACCCTGTTCTCCCAAGGAAGAAGGAAATGCGGGGGTGATATGCTCTAGTAACAGCACAGGGGACAGGGACTGGTTTTGTGAGGATGTATGGAGGCACCAAGTATTTCAACTCAACTATTACCAGCCCAGTGCTGTTCTGACACCAGCAGGGCTTGGCATCTCAGGGAGTTTAACAGCTGCCATCTTGCACTTGCCTTTGTTTTCCAGATGATGTGTCTGACTCCGAAGAAAGTATTTCAAGTAACAAATCCTGCAGAAATGAGCGATCCCTTCAGGAGAAGATGGAGATTGTGACCAATGAAGGGCTGCTGCTTACTGTCAAGGTGTTCCTGGACTGGCTGAGGACAAACACGGACCTCATCATCATGTGTGCTCAGGTGGGGATGGTGTCGGGGCTCTCTACAAGGTTGTGTCTGGTCAGCTTCCCTGGGCTGGTTGCAGCCATGGCCCAGTCCTGGGCAGAGGGTGATATTATGTCCCCCACCAGCTGAATTAAGCTAATCTGCACCTAAGAAGGATAGTAGGTTTACTCTTCATAAAGCATTCTGAGGGCTGTGAAATGCTGGAAGGCCTAAGCAGCCTGGTTGTTGTATACGTCTGTCTTGACATTTTTTGTGGCCTTTTGTGTTCTGTTCCTGCAGAGCTCTCAGAGCCTGTGGAACAGGCTATCTGTGCTCCTGAACCTTCTGCCTTCTGCTGCAGACCTGCAGGAATCAGGTACTGGAGAAGGAAGTGGCAATGTCATGTTTCACCAAGCCTGGTCATCAGTGATTCCCAGGGTGTGTGAGAGCCCAGGGATAGAGATTTCCTAGTAGCAGTTTTTAAAAGCACAAAAGGAAGTGACACATGCATGTGTTGTTTTTTTGTTTAAACGCTATTCCAGTTAAATACTGTCCCATCGTCTTTAGACTCATAAAATCATAGAACATCCTGACCCTCATTCCAGGATCCAGTTCAACTCCTGGCCCTGACAGGACAACCCCAAAAATCACACACAAAAATTACTATATTAATGTATTAATATGGCTGGCAACATACTGAAAGACTGACACCAGCATGAGAATCTGTGTGTGGCCAACAGGAGTGAAATTCACTGCTAGGAGCAGAAGTAAGGCTGTGATTTTGCCATGGTAATCCTGGAAAATAGTTTCAGAGCTCCAGCTGCTCATGATGTGCTCTGTGCCTCTTCAGAGCTAAGCCTGAAGATCCCCATGGTTCATGAGAAGCAGAGTTTAAACAGGGTTGCTCATCTGTTGGAATGGGTGGGAAAGCTATCCCTCCAAACGGGATTTCCCAGAGTCCCTTGGCAGATTGTTTGAGAGAGTTGCTCTTTATATTGTGGGTGGTCTTGTGGTTCCTCCTTATGCAGGTGCTCACAGAATATGTGTCATTAACACCTCTGCCCGTGACCATTACAGATCATGTGGATTACAGCAGTTTTCCTCTTTGTCCCCTCATCAGTTGTTTTGCTCTCCTTCTTGTCCCTCCTCTCCAGGGCTGGCCCTGTGTGATGAAGTCAAGGACATCCTGAGTGATGCTGAGCTCCCAGACCTGAAGGCCAACCTGCTGCTCCCTGAAGATGTGGCCCTGCGCAATCTCCCCCCTCTGAAAAATGCACACAAGAGGTTTAACTTTGAGCAGGACCGGCCCATTTTCTCAGCAGTTGAGGAGGTGAGTTGGGGTAAATCCTGGAAAAAGCCAGGCCTGGATTGTTGTGTAATGTGATTCCTCTTCCCAGCACTGAAGGCCTGAGCAGAGGTTTATGGAGCAGGTGTGGGGGGGTGCTGCTGCTGTTTCCTAAGATTTTCTTGGGTTGAGGAAGCCCAGACTGCTGGCACCCCTGAACCTTCTGGCCAGCTGTAGCCTTTCCTGCAGCCCCCTCCTGCAGTCTCTGACTTCAGAAGAGATCAGAAACATCCATCAGAATTAGGCATTTAATATCAGTTCCTGCCTTTTTCAAAAGCGTGAGCTGCAGGTCGGCGCTGCCTCAGGCTGCAGCCCGGTGGTTGCTGTGGCTGGTGACTGCCTGCTGCTTCCTTGCAGTCTGTCGTGCGGATCTGCTGCATTCGGAGCTTTGGCCACTTCATTACCCACTTGCAAGGCAGCATCCTGCAGTTCAACTCGGAGCTTGGAATCTTCATCAGCATAGCACAGTCAGAGCAAGACAACTTGCTGCACCAGGCCCAGGCCCAGTTTCACATGGTGAGTTGGTAGAGGTGAATGAATTCTCTATGCTTGGCACAGTTTCCTGTAGGTTACTATTAGGTTGTAACTATAATCACAGATCTTTGGGAGGAGATGAAAGTTCTGTTTCTTAAAGCTATTCCGATGTCCCCTTTTTGCCCTGGAAGTGTTTCTGGAAGTGTGTGCTAGTGTCAGCTGGTGTGTTTCCTGCTAACTGATGTGGAAGTTTGGTTTTGCAACTAGGCTGCAGAGGAAGCTCGTCGGAACAGGCTCATGAGAGACATGGCTCAGCTTCGACTGCAGGTAGGATATGCCAGTTCCAGCCTGAAAACTAGCAGGGTGGTGGCTGGAATGTCAGAATGTGGGAAGGGAAGGGGAAACTCTCTGCTCCCATCCCACACAGATGCAATAAGTCCATTCTGCATAGATCGAGCTATAGAATATCTCAAGTTGGAAGGGATCCCATAAGGATCGTGGAGTCCAGGTCCCTGCTCCTCACAGGGCTACTTAAAACTCAACTGAATGCCCAAGAGTGTTGTCCAGGCACTCCTTGAGCTCTGGCAGGCTTGGTGCCACAACCACTTTCCTGGGGAGCTTGTTCCAGGAACCAACCACCCTCTGGGGGAAGAACCTTTTCCTAATGTTCAGCCTGAACTTGCCCTGATGCAACAATGAAGCTGGAAATTAAATGAACCATTTCCTCATGTCCTATTGCTAGTCATTGGAGAGAGGAAGTCAGCACCTCCTGCTTGTTGACCCCCTCAAGGAAGGTGTAGGCTGTGATGGGGCAGTCACCCTCAGCCTCCTCTGCTCCAAGCTGAGCAAACTGAGTGACCTCAGCCACTTGAGGCCTTTCACCATCCTGGTCATCCTTCTCTGGACACACTCTAATATTTCGATGCCCCTCTTACATCAAGGTGCCCCAAACTGTTCACAGTACTCAAGGTGGGGCTGCACTGGGCAGTGCAGAGTGGTACCATCACCTCTTGCTGACCTGCTGCTGCATCCAGCCCTCTGATCTGTATGCTCGGAGGTTGGAAGGGCCTGGTGGAGCTTTGCAGGGCAAGTCTTGCCCCGTTTGATGGTCTGTTTCAGCATAAATGTGAAGCGAGTGTCTGCTTGTGTGTTTTCAGCTGGAAGTGTCTCAGCTGGAGGGAAGTCTCCAGCAGCCCAAGGCGCAGTCAGCCATGTCTCCTTACCTTGTTCCGGACACCCAGGCCCTCTGCCAGCACCTGGCTCTTGTCAAGCAGCTGGCCACTAGTGGGAGGTTCATAATCATCATCCCTCGAACAGGTATGGGGACTCCACAGCAGGTAACTGGCAGTGGCTGCCTGCCCCCGTCCCTTCTGTGCTGGGAGCAGGCCCCAGGGGCCTGGGTGGTGGCTTTCCCTCCTCCTGCTCTTATCCTTAACTTCATCTGGAACGGTTGCAACACCCTTTTGATACTGCTTTTGGGGCCTGTTCTATGTGTGGTCTATGCTTGGGATTTTGACAGAGTGTGTCAGAACAGCTGAGAGGAGAGAGGTCCTGTTCCCTCTCTGCCTCTCCTGTGGCAGCTATGCATTGGACAGAGTTCTGTGGAATGGGGAGTACTCGATGCCTCTGGATTAGTTTACAGAAGTAGAACTGTAAACAAGATGGTTTTTTGTTTTTGTTGTTTTTGTTTCTGTTAGTTATCGATGGCCTAGACTTCCTGAAAAAGGAGAACGCCGGTGCTAGGGACAGCATTCGGTATCTGGAAGCAGAATTTAAAAAGGGAAACAGGTGAGAGCAGGAGAGGGGTAGGATTTTCCCTTGCTTTTGGAAGGAGTGGGCTTTGGGGTGGGAGCAGGCTGTGGATCCCTTGGAGCAGAGTGAGGAGTAGGCCGAGGAAAAGCCAGACTTCAGGAATGGGAAGGGGGTGAAGGAGCAGATTCAGCAGCTGGTTCTTCAGATGTACTGGTAGTTGCTGCCCAGCTGTGAAGTGCAGCTGCTTCTGAGGAATGGTGGAGTTGCATCTCTGACGCTGTATAAACTGGAGCAGTGACCTTTGCCACTGCACTGCGAGTGCTGGAAGAGCTAGACTGTGCCTGGGTGCTCTGCAGAAGCACAGTTGAGAGGACAAACTGCATCTTTGAGGCCAATGTCAGGGCTGGTGGGCTTGAGACGTGGTACTTTGAGTGGCATGCGGGAATGGTGGTGAGGCAGGGAGGTGATCAAAGGGATTCACAGAGGATTCCTTGGATGGACCTTTGGGTGTTAAATTTGGGTTGGTGGAAGCCCTGCAGCACCCAGAGGAGCTGCCATGGAGCACTGACTTTAGCCTGTGTGACGGTATCCATTTGAACTCAGAGACTCTGCTCTCTCCTCAGGTACATTCGTTGCCAGAAAGATGTTGGGAAGAGCTTTGAGAGGCATAAATTGAAGAGACAAGATCTAGATGCCTGGTAAGATTTCAGCATCTGAAGGTGTCTGAGCCCGGTTCCCAGCAGGCAGGTGGCTTTGGGGAGATGTGGTAGCACTGGGACTCATGGCAGAGCTTGTTCTATGTGAGTAATGGTGAAATTCCCTGGAGATAGGGACAGCCGTCTGTGCGTACTACACCAAGCACTCTGTGCTCAAAAGGGTCTCAGAAAAGTCCTTAACGGGAACAGGAAAGCAGCCCTGCTTCCCACTTATCCTCCCAAGCAGATGTGGTCTTCTCGCTGACCTTCCCCTCTGTTTCTTTTTTCTGTCAGGAATCTCTATAAAATACTGGACAGCTGCAAACAGTTGACAGTGTCCCAGGGCATTGGAGAGGACGACACCACGGGAATGGTCACCATCATCACAGGCTTCCAGCTGGAGGACCCGAGCATGTTCTCGGTGCCCATGCAGGTCAGTAGCTCTTGTCTGGCTGAGCTGAGCCATTCCGCTTCCTAGCAAGGATATAATATGATTGATTGGCAAGAGATTTTTTTTTAATGTTTTTTTGCCTTGGCTAGTAACTGGCCTGGTTTCCCCAAAGTTACTTTATATGCTGAGGTTCCTTATTCCTTCAAGGCTTCTTGATTTTGTGGTACAGAGTATTCTGGGAGAGGTGGGAGAATTGAATTTCATGTCTGTGCAGGCCTCTTGTACCAGAGCAATGAGAATTGGGAGGATTTGGCCTTCCAGCTGTGCCAGGCTGCTGGAGAGTCCCCAGGTTGGGAATGGCAGCTGTCTTGATGGGGCAAGTTAAAAATTAACCACCTATTTTGTCTGTGTTTGCTTGCAGTCTGCCATCCAGGCAGCCGCCAATGCCAGCATAGAGATAAAAAATGTTCTGGAGTTCTACAAGCAGTGGAAAGAGATGGGCTGATGGTCAGAAAGGCATCGGGTTGGTGAACCTTTCTCTCCCCCTCTCGGAACGTGCAGCGTCTGAAGGAAACAACAATCTGGGCGACACTTAAGACACGAAGAAGCAGCAGCAGAAACAGCAACAAAAATACCTACCCAAACGAATTAAAAAAAAATAATCCAATGTGGGCACGCGCACTGCCACCCTCCACCTGCATCCTGACCAGACGGCTGTACAGCTCTGATGGCGCCAACTGCTCTGAGAGAGGCCCCGCGGTATGGCTGGGGCAGAGCTCTGCCCTTCTCCCAGTTGGCAGAGATGGGCGAGAGACGGGCAGTCCTTCATTCCCCTCCTTCTTCCCAAAGCTTGCTTGGCCAGCAGAAACAGGCTGGTGGTTCAAAGCATGGACTTAACTTCAGCAAAATCAAACCAGCACGGCAGAAACAGAACCCTCCGGCTTGGGAAAGAAGATCCAAAGAGTGTTTTGCTCTTGTTCGGCAATCTGGGGACAGGAAAGCAGATAGTATTTTTCCCTTCCCCCTTTTGAATTAATTATTTTTCAAGGGTTTTTTCCTTTTAATTTTTAGTTTTTATACATATGAATAATATTAAAAAAAAAAGAAAAAAGAGGAGTTCCCTTGGGGTTCTGGATACTCTTCCAACGTCAGAAAGAAAAGGAAACACTTACGCTATTTAAAAGGGGGGGAAAGCTCTTAATATAATTTTTTTTGTCTTAGAACAAGCATATTTATTTCCTTTCCCAGGCCCCCATGGAGCGGGCTCAGGCCAAAGGGATGTTGGCCTGTGAGGAGGGAGCAGCCCCACGTTGTGCACTCTGCTCTCCCTGGGAGCTGCACACTCCTTGAGCAACACGAGCTCAACCGCGCTGCTCCAGGGAGGCCACAGGACTCTGTGCCTCCATCCCCAGTTTCTCCCACTTTGCTTCCAGCATTAGACCTTGGAGAAAAGGAAGAATCCAGCAGAAGTGCTGGAAGAGAGAGACGAGCCGGGTGGGATTTAAACACCATTAAGGCTCAAATGCTTGGCTTGAGCACTGCAACGCTGGGATGGAGCAGATGTCTCCAAAGGACCCAAAGCCTCTTTTTCATCTTTTTTTCCCCGTTTTTTCCCCCTAAATCTTTCAGTAGGGTGTGGAGGAGGAATGAGAATCTCAAAGCCATTATCTTCTGCTGGTCGTTTGATGCACCACTGCTGCAATGCTGTGCTAGAGATGGTGACAGAGCTGGAGTGTTTGTGTCCCCCTTTCTCACGTCCTTCTGGGCTGGCAGAGGCAGTGCCATGACCACTGCTGCCCGGGAGCACTGAGCTCACGGACTGTTCCGTGCTTTTCACATCCCAAACAGGAGGGCTGATGCTACCTGGACGGATGCTGGAAGAGCTGGTTCCCCAGGTGACTGTGAGGGATCCCGCAGACCTCCATCCTGACAGCATCTCATGCAACCTGTGTCTGACACGCTGTCACTTGGCGAGTGCTCGGATATGAAGCTGCAGGTTGCTCACAGGGCAGCAGGGGAGGGGCTGGGCAGTCTCTTCGTGCTCCCTCTTGCCTCTGTGTGCCCACGGAACAGATGTCTCCATCCACATGAACCAGCAGCAGCTATGCAAGTACAAACCACTGGAGTCTTCTATCTGTCTCCGTTCTCACATGGGCCAGCCAGAAGCTACTACAGCCAGGGCGTAACATGAGAAGCTGAGTCACATACTCCACTCTGTGCAGGCTCTGAGCATGGTGTGTTGTACTGCAGGGGCAGGATGTTCCTTGTTTTCAGGTTAAAACTAAAAATACCAGCACAAGTACCAGAGGATTCATTTCTATTCCAGTTCCAGCTCCTTTGCAGCACAGCATAGGGAAATGCCGATCTCCATGGTACAGCTGGTCTATCCCTGGAGGCTGACAGGCTGATTGTGAGGGACTGGGGTTTCCCTGCAGGATTTTCCCTTTTACAGCTTCTCCTGAAACTCACAATGCTTTGCTTGGCTAAGCCAAGAAAAGGTCATATGCAGGACAGCAGGTCAGAGACTCCGGCACACCTTGGGGATTCTCAGAATCTGAGATGGGTTGTGAAGCTCCCAGTCACTCTTTCCTCCAGTGGTTTTTTTTGAAGCCATTTGTCTATGTAGCTCATTATTTCTGTTCAATGGGGTGGAAAAAGAGAAGGGAATCACCTTGTGGGACTGCTTTTGAGGTGAAACCCTCCTTGTCTGGCAGGGGGGCACGGAGAGTTGGTGTGCTTTGCTTTTTCCTGCTGCTGAAGAAACCTCCCCTGATCCTGGCTGCCGAGCACAGCAGAGGAGTCTGGGGGTCACTGGGGCTGGGCCTGGTGTGTGTGTCCTGAGAGCCTCAGTGTCACCCTTGTGGCCGCGCTTGGGGTTGGTGAAGAGAAGCATTGCTGGGCTATGGTCAAAGCAGTGAGGGGCTGGGGGCAGTCCTCAGCTTCCCTCTGGGTCAAGCATTCCTTAGGTCCTGGCTGGATCTTGAGGGGAGAAAAGAGCAGTACAGGTAAAGCAGCAGCCCAGAGGGAATTCCTGTCTCACTGATGGCAAGTGTTTCAGTTGATGGCATGTGTTTCAGTTCTTGCAGCTCCTGCAGCCGTGCAGGGTGGCAGCTGGGAGCCAAGTGCTGTGCAGTTGGGCAGGCTGAGGAGGAACTGTATTCTGAGTCACTGAGGCCTTGTGTGGGCCAGGATGCAGTTTAAGAACAGAAGTAAATAAATTCAATTTCTGTAACCAGAGGCTGTGGAGCTGCTGTGAGTCCACCTGGGGCTGCATGGCGACAGCAGGGGCTGCTCACAACTATCCCTTAGTCACTGCTCTGGTTCCCTGAGGTTTAATATTCCCAGGTTTTGCATACCTGGAGGGGAGGAAGACACCCTCACCACGCAGTGGGGAATCCTGACTGCCCCCATGGCACCTTCCACTCTGGGCTGGAGGGGGAGGGATTGTAACCTTTAAAAGGGACACCTGAAGGGTCCCTATGCCACCCTCCTCTCCAGAGCACACAGTCGTGCTTGAGGACCTGGCAAATGGTTTTCGGATTTGCATTCCCAGTCAGAGATACCCAGAGCTGAAAAACTGGGAGGCTCCACCCTGTGGGAGCAGTGTGGCTGCAGAGCAGCTGTGGGGAGATGGCATGTAGTGTCCTCCAGCAAGCGTGGCTGCCTGAGGGGACTCAACGTGTCATTCCCAGGACTGGGGTAAAGGAAGGCACTTCTCAGCCCCTATCTCAGCACTCAGGATGAGCTAGAGTTTCCTCCCTGGGGATAAATTAAACAGATCTGCTCTCTCCAAGGGCCACTGTGTTTCTCCCTAGGCATGGTGGTTGCTGATACGAAGTGGCTCTTGAGGTGGAAGCAAATGGGACGGTCTATGGGAGGCTCTGTGCAGCCTAGGGCTGCTGTGGTGCTGCAGTGGGGGCTCTCCGAGAGCCCCCCACCCTGTGCACCTGGGCCAAGCCAGAACCGTGAGCTGCCTCATCAAGAGAGCATCAGGCAGGATGGAGACTGTGCCGGCTCTGGCCTTGGCTCTTCCCTGCAGTGCTGCTTCTGCACCAACTCCAGGCTTGCCCTGGGCAGCTGTAAGCCAGTCCGGTCGTGCCTGCTGTGCTGGGAAGGAGAGCAAACAGAAAAACCATCTTGTGGGCTGAAAACAGGGGTTTTCATGTGTTTTGGTGTGTTTCTTGGGTTTGGTTTTTCTCTTCATTACCACCCTCTTGAGCTGTTGGGGGTTTTTGGGGTGACCCCCCACTGGGAGGATGCAGGTCTGTGGTGGCTGAGGCTGGCTGGGCTGTCCCCACACCATGGTGGACACAGTCACTGGTGCTTGTTGGGCTTCTGCTCCATGGTTTCATGGGCTGTTCCAAGCGGCTCCTCTGCTCCCATCCTTGCTTGGCTTGAGGCCACCCGCAATGCCTCGGGTTTTGTCTCGCATCTTCAATTTAGGGCTCTTTTCCTTCTTGGTGTGCAGCAGCACTGGCCAGGGTGGGGACAGGGCAGGCTGGCAGAGGGGCCATGTCGCTGGCCTTGCTGCTCGCAGTGAGGGGACTGTAGGTTCGAGGCGAGGGACAATCACCTCTCCTCAGCCCTCGTGGCACACAGGCTTGCAGAGCCAGGGAGGATCGCTCTCATTGACGGGCGAGGGGATGTGGGGCCCAGAGGGGCGAGGAGGGGCTGGGGCTCCCAGCATGTGTCTGACCATGGTCTGAACACAGTGACTGGCTTAATAAAATACCAGATGTTTGTACTTCGTGTCCTGTGGTCGTTCCCAGCCCGTCCCACCTTTCCTGCACAGCCCTGGATCTGAGTGCATTTTCCATCTGTAAATCCACTCTCAAGCATATGCTTTGCTGACCGAACTTTCCAGTAAAGAAGTGCAGGTGGGTCCTTCCTTATCCCTGTGATTGGAATAGCATTTTCCTTGCCACCTCTGTGATTTGGGATGACCTCATCCTCTTGCTAGGACTCTGCATGCTGCTGCCACAGGAGCACCCCTAACCCTGCACAAGGACCTGCCGTGGCTCATCAGGGCCTTTGCATCTCACTTTTAATGGGGGAAAGAGGGTAGAGAAGCGAGAGACAGGGAAAGTGTAAATTTTTGTGTAACTTCATTGTCCATTCGAGGCGCTGGGAGAGGGTGGGCTGGGGGCTGCAGGCTGGAGATCAGGCTCTGCGAGGGTCTCACCATGCCCTAGTGCCAGGGGCAGCTGAGGGGTGTTCTGTAGGGAAAGAAAATAAATCAGTATTCCTGCCCTGAATTCATTGCTGTCAAAGCTCCCTGATTTGCTTCTCCTGGTGGGGAGCACCGAGCTGGGCACTGTCATAATTCTCTCTCCCTCAGATTCTTTGGAGGCTGCCACTGACGGGAAGGCCAGGGAGGGGGGTTGTGAAAAGGCAAATCCAGCTTCAGTCTCTAGTGGGGAAATGAGCTGTGGGCGAGACCTGCCCTGTCCCAACGCCAAGCTGGCAGAAAGGGACTGTCACTGCTGGCTCCATCCCCTTCAACAGAGCTGGGAACGCTTCTTCCAGCTTGAGAGGGCCGTGCCAAGAGGCCACCGGCCCCATAACAAACCCGGAGCCTCTGTCATCAGTCCGTGCAGGATGGGGTTGCTGTGGGAGGTCCATGGGTGGGGGCTTGTCCCACAGCCCTTGCATGGGAATGGACTGAGGTGAAACTGAAGCAGGAAAAGGCCACAACACTGGTCAGGGGCTGGGGCTCCTGGCCCTGCTTGTTGGGGAACTGAATCCTCAAGGACCCCCCAGGAGCTGCTATCTCTCGAGCCCTGCTCACTGCTTGTTCCCCTCCTTTTCTGTGCCTCTGCTTCCCACTTCTGCTACAGACATGTCATTCCCCTGCCTTGAACATCTCCCTGCCTGGGTTTGCTGTGCCTCATGTGGGTTATTTTGGAGAGACTGCTCAGCACTAGGGTCTGCATCTTACTATGGAGACTCCAAACCCTCCCTTCGGCCTCCTGCCAACAACCCTGGGGACAAGTGACTTCCCCTTGGCTGGGGCCACCAGAGTAGCAGAGCCCTGGTGTGGACAGGCCTGCACCTCAGGCTCTTCAGGACAGGCATATGGTGTTTTTGAGCCGCTCATGCTGTGCCCCGCACTCAACACGAGTCCTCTGGGGATCAATAAACCCCCAAAGATAGGGGCTTTGGAAAGCATCCATCCTGCTCCCAGCTCAGTCCTCTCTCCCCTGAGCTCGATCCTGCTGCAGCATGGACCTTCTGCTGGCGTTTGCCCCCATGGGCTAAGCTGGAGCTGCTGCCAGCCCTCCTGCTGCCAGGTCAGTTTTGTTTCCCCAAACTTGCTTTCTCCACCTCTTCCCTCACAGATGGGAGGGCCTTGGTGGGACCCTGCAGTGTGCCCTGGTGGGTGTTTTTGAGGCCCCCTGCATGGACCTGCACTCGGCTTTGTCACCTGCCCTGGCACTCCCAGCTTGGTGGCATTTAAGGTCTGGTGCCCAGGACCGCCTTCCAGTGGTCCCTCCAGCACTGGAAGCCCCCCCTGTGCCCCCCATGCACAGTAAGGGGTCATGTCTTCAGCAGGAATTTGAGGAGATCTCAGCCAAGGCAAGGCCGTGGCAGGGTAGGCGATCTGTCCGGCATAAAGCTGCCTTTGAGCCCCTGCAGAGGCCCTGTCTGCCCCTTCTGCCAGTGAGTGGGAGCCGCCGGGTAGGGACCCAGAATGGAGCCAGGAGAAGGGCACCCAGCGACAGTGGGAGGACCAAGACCCCTGGCCCATGGCAGTGGTGAGGAGGGGGCTCTGCAGGGCAGCTACGGGAGGGGATGCCCACACGGCAGCAGCCACCATACCACCGGTGCTTCTTGGCAGCACCACTCTGGCTCCTGCTCGGTGCAGAGCAGCAGAAAGTTTCTCCAGATACTTTTGGCTCATTTTGGGTTTTCCTCCCTCTAAACCACTGTGTGAGTTTTGGGCTTAGGGGTGAGTGGGATGCTTATGGCACCCCTCGTGCTGCTGAGCTGCTCTCCCTGTTGCCCCAATTTCCCCAGCTGCCCAGTTCAGTGTCCTTAATCAGGCCTTGCATAACAACTTTGCTGGGCTGGAGCATGGGGGGGCGGCAGGGTGTCTGTGGGGGCTTGTTCCTGCCATGGTGATCCTAAGCCTGCATCTGCCAGGGACATCCCTAGGGTTGGGAGCCACTCTGGGGAGAGGGTATACAGTGGCATGGGGGACGAAGCAGGATCTCATTCTTTCCTGCAGCACCTTGGACTGCTGCCAGCCCCCGCCCCTGACCCTGATCTGCTCTCCCATTCTGCGCCTGGTGTCCTGATCCTGTCCAGTCAGTGGCTCTCTGGAAGAGTCAAACAGAAAGCAGGCTTTGCTGCTTACAACCTTGGAAAAAGCTGGGAGCCTTCCTGGGTGTGTCTGTCCTGGCTCCTGCAGCCACAGTCTCCATCCCCTGGTGGGCTTGGTCCTGAAGACTCAACCTCTCTCTCACCCTGAGTGCTGTGGCCCCCACTATGCTGCAGGTAAAGCTGCAGCAGGTCTTCAGGGTCCACCAGGTGCCTCGGGTATGTGTGGCTGGGGGAGGGGCCCAGGCCCCTGTCCACAGATTTCTTTCCCCAGTTCCCTCATCCAAGGTGGGAAATCATCTGCACTCCCCATGAAACCTTGTTCCAGCTGGGAGATACTCCCAGCCCACCTTGCCTCAGTTTCCCCACCCGCCACAATTCCAAAGCACCTCTTGGGCTGCCCCGCTCCCCCTGCAGTGTCCCCTGACCAGCCCCACTGTCCTCACATATCTTCTGGGAGCATGGGATCTTGTTGGGGTACTGGCACCCCAAGAGCTCAGCCATTGACTGTGTCCTCAGCTCCTTTCAGATGATGAATGAGACAGTCACCGTCTGGACACACTTTCTGCTGACCTGGTGGGGATGGGGACAGGGATGGAGATGAGAATGGGAATAGGAATGGTGATGGGCATGGGGATGGAGATGAGATGGGAACAGGACAAGGATGAGAGTGATGAAATGATGGGATGGGAATGGGGGCAGGGATGGTTGTAGAGGTTTTGGAGATGGGGACAGGGTTGGGGCTGAGAAGAGGATGGAGATGGGAACAAAGGCTGGCGATGGGGATAGGGATGGTGTTAGGGACAGGGCCGGGGACAGGGAGGGGGTTAAGGACACAGACAGGGACAGGGATAGGGATAAGGAGGGGATGGAGATGAGGATAGAGACAAGGATGGGGGTAGGGACAGGGACAGAGCTCACCTCAAAACATGCTGTGCCAGCAGGTATTTCATGTGGCACTGCCTGGTGCTCTCATCCTCCCTGGAGATCTGCTGGGAGCCCCAGCACTGGCCACTGCTGCTTGTCTGCCCCTATCCCTTTGCCCCCAGCTGTGCCCACCTCTTCAGTTCCGTGTCGGTGCCTGCCCACCACATCTGCTACATCTGTGACTGCAGATCTCTCAGCTTCTACAGCCTGGGAGAGGCTCAGTGGAGATGGGCTGGCACAGGGATGGGCTGGGGCAGGGACAGGGAGCTGCAGGCCCCATGACACCAGGTGTCTGTCACAGGCTGACTCCTGGGTCAGCGATGTTTGGCACCGTTGCTTTGTCCCTGTGGCTGTTTTGAACTCCTTCATCTGCACTGGCCTCTCTTGCTATTCCCAGTATGTTTGGGATAAGGAAACTGGTGCTGGAGGTTTCCTCCTTCTCAGCTTTTGGGTTGTCTTGGTAATTCCCCCTGCTCAGGCCCAAAGCCAAGGTTTTTGCAAGGTCCTTGCTGTGGGAGCTGACAGGGGTCTGTGCCCCCCTACTTGTTCCCCCTTCACAACTTCCTCGAGCTGGAGTGTCCTCAGCTGACCAAAGTGCTGCAGGCGGCTTTTGTGTGCCCCTTCCTCTACGACAACCTCCTGCTCTTCTACCGAGTGGGTCAGGGTGGCCCAGGGCAAGAGCTGGGTGCTCCCACCACAGGGGTGCCAGAGTGCTTCCAGAGGGTGGTTCTCACCCTCCTCCCCACAGCTCCTCTTCTGCTGCTGGTGTGACTGTGCCTGGAGTGAAGCTGTGGTCAGGTACTGCCACCACCTGCTCTTTGCACTGCTCACCATCCTTCACATCCCAGCTGCCTCTTCACATCCCAGCTGCCCAAGTGCCTTGTGCCCGGCTGCTCTGACTGCACCAGTGAGCAGCAACCACCAGTGCCCCCCATTGCCATGGCTCCCACCCCTGCTCCCAAAGCAGCCCCTTGCAGCAGGAGCTGTACAAGGATCCCCAGCACCCATGGGTAATGGCCTCTCAGCCTGGCAGGACACAGCCACCAGCTCCTCCACATCTGTTTTGTGCTGGGCACCCCCTTGCAGCTGGAGGCCATCCTCTGTGATGTGTGCATGCGCCAGGCCTGGCTGTGGGGCCACCTGAGCCCCACTGGGATTTGAAGCACCTTTGGCACTGCCAGGCTGGCCCTTGTGGGCAACACCGCCATCATCAGTGCCTTGACTGTGGCCTTGCCCCAGACCCTCGGTGGCCCTGGCCACCCCACAGGCGTCCCCACTGGGAGTGGGCACTGGAGGGACCCGTGACACTGTGTGTGAGGGGCTGGGCTGCAGAGCCTGGGAGGACCCAGCATCCTGGCAGCTTCTTTGTGATGGGCCCTGCTGTTGGGTGTCTTGCAATGTCCCTCTCCCCACTCCCTCTACACCCAGTCTGTGCCTTAGTTCTTCCAATGCAAACCAGTAATGATTCCATAAATTTGGGGCAGGGACAATATGTCATCCCATGTGGTGACCCAGCAGTGCGTGCATGCATGTGTGTGTCAAGGTTAATGAGTAATTAAGGTGGTTTGTGATGAAATCCCTGGGCAGGCCATGGGGCCCCGGGGTGCACAGAGCAGCTCTGCTGTTCCCCAATAACCCCATGCTTGGAGGAGCCAGCTTTAAATTAAACTGGAATAATGATGGTGCAGCTCTGGGCTCCTCATTGGTGGGAGCAGGATCTGGGGGTGGTAGCACCGCTCCTCCTTGGAGCCTGGGGGGGGACAGGGAGGAGATCGGGAGTCCTCACCTGTGTGAGGTGGGGTCACATGGGGCACATCCACTGCAGCCTCCCACCCACCCACACCCCAAGCTTGGGAAGGAACTGGCTCCACTATTTGCATTTATTTCTTTCCAGGGCTAACAGAAAGGGTGAGAGGGTGAAGGTGTAAAGGGAGGGCTGTCGCAGGTTTATGGGAGCTCAGCCCCTGCCCCACAACACAGCAGGGGCTACACGAGGCCGTAGTAGCGCCGATAGGCCTCCTGCAATCCAATCTGGTCGGCCAGCTCGTCACAGTCGGGGTTGAGCTCACACACCTCACGCTTGGCCTCCAGTGGGTCCTGCGGGGCTCCATAGACTCTGCTGGGGACAAATGGGGGACTGGGGGTGTTGGAGGGTCCCATGGGAGCTGGAGGCTCCTGAGGAGGGGCTGAGCAAGCAAGCTTCCCCTCATCTGGGGGCCGTGATCCCTCGCCCAGCAGGACCAAGCACTACCTGTCATAGCCATAATTCCGCTTCTGTCTCTGCACCACCTCGGCGCTGGCGCGTCTGGAGACGAAGGCTGCGGGGACAGTGTGGTGGGTCGGGGGGGGTCACGTCCCCCTCTCCCCAAGGCAGCGGGGCCGAGCAGCTGTGGTCACTCACCTTCGGAGCTGGGCGAGTCGTTGGTGCTGGTGGAGCCATCGGCAGCTGCGAGAGACACGGAAGGGTGGGTGGGCTCAGGAAGGCCCCACGTGGGCTCTGCTCTCACCTCACTCCTTTCGGGCTCAGATCCCTCACTGAGACCCCCCCAGTCTGATGAAGGATGTCCTGCTCCCTCTCTCCCTGTCGCAGCCCGGTGCCCCCCACCCCAAGGCTCAGCAAATTTCTCCCAGTCCTTTTGCTCCCTCCAGAGCCCTTCCCGGGGCACAGAACCACCCCCACTGTCCCCATGAGCTCCAGGCATTCCCATACCTCTGTGGCAGAGGCCAACGGTGAGCAGGGCCAAGAAGGTCAGCAGGACGATGGACTTCATGGTGCCTTCCTGTGCTGGGCTGAGCGCAGCCCCAGCTCCCTGGGTGTCTTTATAGGGTGCTGTGGCCTTGGCAAGGGGGGGGATGGCCCCACCAGGGTTATTTCCAGCACATCCGCCATGGCCAGAGCTGCCGGCAGAGGTAGCAATTGTGGTTTGGGATGAACTTGGTCCCCCTATGCCCAGCCAGAGCCCACAAAGGGAAGGAGATGTGGCCCTGGGCCAGGGGGGATTTGTTGGTGGGCCCAGCCCTGCTGGCCTGGCAGCACCCAGTCCCCACTGGAACGGGTGATGGGGCACTGGGAGCTCCTTGCTGTGCTCCCCAGTCACCCACTGCCCTGTCCCAGCTCCCACTGCTGGATCCTAGCATCGTCTTCCGTGACACAAGGAGACTTTCCTGCCAAAACATGTGGGGTTTTCCTCCATGTGCAGGGCCAGTGGGGACTTGTTAACACACTTTTGGGGGACCAGCACATGCTTCTTTTGTGGCATTGTCATGCCATGCTCCTGGAGGAAGGTGAGCAGGTGCCTATGCCCTTGGTCTCCGCACAGCTCCTCCCTGCCATGTGCCATGTGCAGATGCTGTGTGGCCAGGGCATCGGAGCCCCTGAATAACATTCCTCTTTGGGATCCTGACCACTTTTTGATCCTATAAATCTCAGCCCTGTCTTGAAAAGCGGAACTGGAGGCTTTGGGGCAGAGGGAGGATAGAACTGCTGAGCCAGAGCCTTTGTCAGACAAACCCATAAAGTATAGAGTACATGGCCAAGTACGCAGCAGGAGCCAAGCTGGGAACAACAGCCCCAATTTATTGAGATTCCACCACAGCAAGGGGAGGCACAGGGGAAATTGTTGCAGCTGCTCTGTTGTGGGCTCTAATTGCAAGCAGAGGTTGGGGCGTGGTGCAAGTGGCCACTGCTGCTCCCCAGTTTGTCACAGGGCATGGCCTCTCCTCAGGGTGGAAACCACGGAACCTCCTGTCCTCGGTGGCTGTTGGACTCAGAACCTCTCTCAGTCCTCATCACGTGCAAGGGGACTCTCCTCATGTCCTGCCCAGCCCCAAGGAACAACCTGTTCATGCTGGAGGCACATGTCACTTGTGGGGCTCTGCCAGGGAGATCACAGGAGCCTTCGCTTCCCCAGCCTGCAAACTTCCGATGAGGCAGTTAACAGACGACTCTGGGTGGGGAAAACCAGTCCAGTTCCAGAAGGTTCCACAGAAAAACATGAAACCCTTGTGCCACAAGCCGAAAAGTGGAGGCAGGGCCATTCCAATCTTTGCACAGACCCCTGGATACCTCAGGCTGCTGGGAGGGGACCAGGGCTGGAAATAACTTGGAGAACAGAATGAATGGTAATGAGGAACTTGGTGCAGCAGTTGCTGCCACATCTGTGAGGGGCAGTGGTTTGAGCACATGGAGACTGAATGAACCTGCAAGCACAGGCAGGAGCGTGCGTGCTCCTGCTCGTGGGCTCCTCAGGCCTGGGCACAGCCTGGCTTGGGGCTTAAGGCACTGAATTTTGACTAACACACAGCTAAAATAGCTACAAAACCCTAAATGTGGCTTTGGAAACTGGAATCAGGCCTGTCACAGCACTGAGGGGAGCAGCTGAGAGCACAGACACACCTTCTGACACTCCTCTCTGTCTACCCGAGTAGGAAATAGGGAATTGCCATCCATTTCCAAAGATCCCAATAGTTTTTTTGTTTCTTCACCAAATCTTATCAAACCGTGCCAGTCCAGCAGCCATTTCAGTTCCTCTGCAGTCTCCAGTGGCCTGATGGAGTGATTCTCAGTTTGGGTTCTGCACACACCCTGTCCCATCAGTGCTTTGGGACAATTAACTGTCTCAGCAGAGCCCATGGGACATCCTGCGGCCTCACTGAGGCTCCTGGAATGTCATGATGAGTTCTCGTTGCTCCTTACTGATTGCCTGGAAGGAACACAACCCACAGACCTCAGCATGATGCTTCTCCCACCCTGCCACACTCAGGGCAGAAAGTGGGCTGAGTGTGTCATATACTGCTGTCCTCTGCATGCACAGAACATAACCCCCTCATCTCCCTTGGGAACATCCCACAGCCCACCCACTGCACAGAGAAAAGCACCTGAGACCTCCAGAGAAAATGCCCAGGCCTGAAGTTTCAGCAGGACTTGGCTGCTGGGGAGGTCTTGGAGAAGTGGAGGGTTTGAATGTCATTCCAGGCCCTACTGAGGCCCCCTATGGCGGGTGCTACAAGGAGGAGGTCGGTTTGATCTGTTTTTACCTGCCAGGCCTGTTGGCGAGCCTGGATCAGCTGCTGCAACTCTGCAATCCTGTCCCTCCCCATCAGCACGGACTCAGCCACCTTCCTGTTCTCTTCCTCCTTCTCCCTGAGAACTCTGCGCAGGTAGGAGCGGTGCTTCAGGAAGTACGGCACCATGGTGCTGCGGACATCCTCCTCGGGGATCCCGCTGGGCCGCCTGGGGACACAGCAGGGCGTGGAGCAGCCAGAGAGCAGGGATCCTGCCCGGCACTATTCCCACACAGCCCCATCGGGTGCTGAAACTGCTGCCAGGTGGGATCAGCTCTGCGGCTCCCACATTTTCCTCTGGCACAGGGAACTGAGAACAGCCAGAGCAGGGACCCCATTGCAGAGCCCCACTGGAGAGAACAGGGAGCCCTTCCCCAAATCTGGCCCTAAGTGGAGGCTTGGAGCAGGCAGGATGTCATTCACCCCCTCAGCACAGAAACATAAAATCTTGGTGTTTCTGGTTACAATCCCCAGTCTGTCTCCCAGGTGGCCAAACAGCACCTGCAGCATCTGCTGAGGCCCTGAGCCAGGGACACAAAGAGCACCCACGGGAGCTCTGCTGTTGGACAGGAACTCTGCCCAAAACATCACTTTGCATTGGTCAGAATTGGCTTGTGCCATCTCAGTGGCACTGACTTCCCTGCACTAAGGAAGTGAATGGAAATGGATCCTGGACCCAGAGATGCACAAATTAAACTAATTTTTGTGTGTTTCAGGCCCAGTGACACCCAGTGACATTGCTGGAAAGACACAGCAGCTTTCAGACCCTCCCTTGCAGCATGAGGCCAAGACCCCTGCCCCTGGCCATCCATACCACGCTGGCTCTTCCCGGTCCTTTGCCTCCTCCACGATCTTATCCAGTGAACTAAAGAGTCCTTCTAGATTCCCTTCATTTTTCACCTCCTGGATCTCCTCCTACAAAGGAAGGACATGACAGGGATTCAGCAAGACCCAAAGTGAACAAACACACGCACCACTCTGCTTGTGAGCCCTCACTGGTCATGGAATCAGGGAATTGTTTGGGTTGGAAGAGACCTTAAAACCCATCTCATTCCACCTTCCACTATCCCAGGTTGCTCCAAGCCGTGTCCCACTCGGCCTTAAACACTTCCAGGGATGGGGCAGCCACAGCTTCTCTGGGCACCCTGTGCCAGGGCCTCACCACCCTGATGGGGAAGAATTTCTTCCCAATATCCCATCAATCCCTGCTCTCTGGCAGTGGGAAGCCATTCCCCCTTGCCCTGTCACTCCAGGTCCTTGTCCAAAGTCCCTCCAGCTCGTCCTGGATGAAGGGCCTACACCCTGGGAATCACCATCCCTGGGGGTACTGAACTGATGTGTGGATGTGGCACTTAGGGACATGGTTTAGTGTTGGCCTTGGCAGTGCCAGGGAAATGCTTGGACTCGACAGTCCTAGCGGTGTTTTCCAACCTTAATGATTCTACAGCTCTTTCTGGGGAAGACAGAGAGGTCTGGAGAGCAGCCTCAGCTTTCTGCTTTTGCCACTAAGGAAATGTATTTGCTGCCCTTAAAATCCGCCTGTTCAGCACTTTTTCACAGAGCTTTGAAGCCCCTTTTGGAGACTCTAAGCCCCTCTGCAGCCCCCCAGGTGCCCCCCTTGTTCACCTTTATGGACGCCTGTAGCTGGGAGATGAACTGATCGTAAATGCTCCTGGTCAGCTGAGGCTGCAGCTTGTAGAAGCAGCGGTAGCAGTTGACAAACCTCTGGTAGCTGCAAGACCGAGGGGGGCAGGATCAGGACTGGGGTCACGGTGGAGTCGGAGTCAGGGTTAGAGATGGGGCGGGGGTCAGGGCCGGGCTCATAGGCCGGTGGGCCCAGGGTCACGGCAGGGTTGAGACCGGGGTCAGGGGTCCCTCACCGCCCCGCCCGACCCCACTCCCGCCTCACCTCCCGGCGGCCACCAGCTTCTCCAGGAATGTGTCCACCACGGTGGTGAACACCTGGGCGCGACCCGGGGCCGCCGACAGGGCCGGGCCGCCACCGCCATCGGCAC
>VZTE01005851.1:341283-368880 GCA_013397775.1 Eulacestoma nigropectus | reverse complement strand
CACCGGGAGACCGACGCGGTCCCGCGTATGAGGGTGGGCGCCCACCGGCACACGTGTGGGCACTACCGCCCCTTACCCCACACACACCACCGACACCCCCACCCCCACGAGGTGCAGGGACACCCCTCTGCCCCCACACGTGGTCCATCCAACCCCTCTCCCGACACATTCCTGTGCCCCCATAACTATATTGGGGTCCTTCACCCCGGTTTTGCTCTCAGCTTTTGGCAACAAGTCACTGCACCCCCATCTCAACACCTCCAGATCTAGACCCTATCCCTGCATCCCATCCCCCCACCCCATGCCTGCACTCCCATATCCACACTCCATCACTGCATCTCCCATCCCTGTCTAAGCCCTCCCACTTCACCCATCCCAGATGAGTGCTGCTGGCTCTGGCTTCCTGGGCTTCGTGGATTTGGGGGGTACCAGGAGGGAGCTTGGGGCACAGCCATGGCACCAGGCCGCATGTGTTTCCCCCCCACCCAGCATCCACAAATTTTGGTTTATGGCATTTCTGCCTTTGGAATTTCCCTTGCCAGAAAGCCTGGCCTAGCTGCTGCTTGCAGATCCCACTTTGCCTGTGGAACTTGCCCCCTTCCCAGCTGTGTGACAGCAGGGTGCCATAAGCCCCAAAACAGGATCCCCAGCCACCACTTCCTCCCCGCTCTGCAACCACCTTCCCTGCATGACCTCAGGCTTGCACAGCCACAGCCGAGGCACTGGAGAGGCACCAGCCTCTGCACCAGCTGGGGTGCAGTACCAGCACCCCCAAAAGCCACAAGCCTGCACCAGGCCCATTGCCCAGGGTGATTGCTCTGCCAGGGGTGGAGAGCAGAGCCAAGTGCCCCTGCAGTTCCCGCAGGGTTCAGGAGGTTGGAGCCTTTCGCAGGGATCTGCAAAGAGCTTGTGCCTAGTGCCCACCAGTACTGGAAACTTAGCTGGAGCCTGCTGTGGACACTCCTCCCACCCCGAGGCTGAGCTGCAGCCCCTCAGCCCTGCTCTGACCCCCCCCAGGGTGCCCTGTGGGGGTCCTATGACCTGCAGCACCTTGGGGTGCAGCTTCAGGGGGTAGCAGTGGGCACAAGCTCACATCTTAACCCCGCCTCGGGATTAGCGGGGTGGCCTGACCTTAATCCCCCTGGGCACGCAGGAGCCTGGAGGGGCTGGTGTGGGGCTGGTGGGGCCCCCAGCACCCACTTGGCCATGCCCTGCCTGATAAACCCTGGTGGCTGCCAGACACTGGAGTCAGTCCCCGCTCTACCCCATCCCAGTGATTGCTCCCAGGCTTCCTGTGCTAGAGTTTCCCCCCACAAAACTGGTGGTCCTCAACATGTGCCCAAACCCCGGTGCTCCTGCCCACTCAGGGTGCCTCTGAAGAGACCCCAACATCCAGTGCACAAGTGAGCAAGGCCAGGCCACAGCCCCTGCTCTGGGATCCCATCTCCCTGCTGCCAGACTCTGGGGCACCTGAAGCAGGCCTCAGCTCCGAGGGACAACAGGAGGAGCGGGAGAAACCTGACCTTGAGTCAATACTTTGGCTGGAGTGGGGCTGGAGCTCTTTCACAGGCTCTTTTGCAAAGTCCCCACAGGGGTGTGTGAGGTCCCTGTGGGCCGTGGCTCCCTGCTGGACTGTGCAAGGTCCCCATTGGCTGCACTTGGCCCCATGGGGATGTGAAAGGTCCCCACAGGGTTATGCAAGGTCCACACAGGGGTGTGCAGGGTCTCTGTGGGGAGTGTACAGGCCCCAAGTGGCTCTGTAAGGAACCCACAATATCTGTATTGTCCCTACAGGGCTCTGCAATGTCCCTGGGGGCTGTGCAGGGACCCCATAGGTCTCCAGCTCAGCCTTTCCCCAGCGTGACCCAGCCCAGCAGTGCCAGGACACTGGGGTCCTGTAGGGTACATGAGGAGGACCCAGGGCATTATTTCCCTGTTGCATTTTCCCATGGCAGTTCCCGTGTCTCCTGACCTGTCTCTTCCCAGGAACACGTCCGGGCAGCAGCACGAGATCCCAGCAGCATGGTTGGCCTCCCCCATCATTCCAGAACCCGCCATTTTGGGCACAACTTCATGACTTTTGGGGCCTGGCAGTGCCAGGCATGGAGTAGGGTTGAATCCCCACAAAAGGGGACAGGCTGAAGCATTGTGGGGGTAGCTGCCCCAGCGTTGTGGCATGGGTATCCCTGAGCTGGCAGAAATGGGAGGCAAACAGGGCACAGAGAGGGGGCCAGTGTGTCCCCTCTCATGCTGGGAGCACCTGCCTCTGACATGTCCCTGTACCCCTCTCCTGGGAGGGGAGATGGCACCTTGCTGGGTATCCACAGGCTCACTTGAAGCTGGGAGATGGCAGCAATGCCCTAGAGCCCCTGGCACCCCCTGCCTTCTTGAGTCTCAGCCCTGCTGCACCCAAACCCGGGGCGATGTGGCCCCGCGCAGCATGGGGGGACCCAGGCACCCAAGCACTGGGGCAGGGGGTACCCCCAGGCTGGGCATCCCGGGCACCTACCTGGCTGTGCCTGCACCCCGGCCGCCCGCCTGCGTCCCCTCACATCGCGGCTCCGCAGCGCTGTGCCTGGTAAAGCCGATTATGCACCGGCTTTACGGCTCTCCTTCTCCCCAGCATCCCCTCCTGCCTCGCTCCGGTGCCTGGCACGGCCCAGGGGCACAGGGGGTCCCCTTGGCAAAGTGTGGGGGCCATCCCTATGGTAGGAGCAAACCTTCACTCAGGGGCTCACTCAGGTTCTGCAACCCCCAGTCCATCCCATCCTGGGGAATGTCTGATCCCCAAAACCCCAAGAGGAATCTCTGAGTTCTCACCCCGCATTCCATCCCCTGTCCAGTCCCTCTCTTGCGGGCTCCTTGCCTGGCTGCCCCAGTTCTTAGCAACCCACCCTCGGGTGAGCCAGGGTGTAAGGGGTCACCCTGCTTCCCCCCATCCACGGTGGGTGCTGAGCCCCAGCCCTGGCTGTGGGACAGAAAGAGATCCCTGGGAGGGTCCCTTTGCTGCTGGGGTGCAGCACAGCACCCCCAAATCCCCTGGACAGCAATGACGACAGTACACAGCGTGGGAAGGGTTCAGCTGTATTTTGACTCTGGAAGAAAATATAGGCAGTAATATAGAAGCTTTGCAAGCAAGGATACATACACGACCTCCCCAAAACCCACTGCAGTGGGGGGCTTGTGCTGGCACTTGCTCCCCCCCCCCCCCCGCCCCTGCACTCGAGGTCGAGGGGTGCTGTGGGTGTTTCCCAATTGAGGCAAAAATCCAAGATATCTGTCAATGGCTGGATGGACACTTGGCAAGGGGGAAGCTGCCCCTACCAGATCCTAAAATCCGCCTCACTCAAACAAAAGGCCTTCCTAGGTGCTTTCCTGGCAAACCAGCTCTGACCTGGACTGAGCATCTTTTGCTTTATCCCTGAAAATGGCCCCTGAGCTCCAGCCACCAGAGACGAGCCCAAATAACCGCAGCCAAGAAAAACTGGGGCGAACCCTGCTGGATGCAGCGGCTCCCAAAGAGGGGGCCTGGGGGGCCCCACTGGGGCTGAGCTGGCGGGACCGAGGTCCATCACCCCAGCTGTCAAATCCATCTGGTCCCCGAATGCAACTCTGGTGGGTTTTCACTTCCCCTACTCCATCTACAATCGATGCCGTGTGGGGTCCAAGGGGGTTCCCAGCCCGGCCCCCGCCTCAGCTAAGGCACAACTTGGCTGATTAAGAAAAAGGGAACCCAAAGGGCAAGAGGTGCCTGGGATGGGGAATATGGGGAATACAGTACATAGAGCGCCGGGAGTGCAGGCGGGCAGGAGGCTGGGGAGGGGGCAATGGCCACGGAGAGACATGGGCATCGCCCGTGAGCTGCCAGGAGCCCCCGCGCCAGCACCGCCGGGAATCACAATTCAAAAAAAAGAGAAAAAAACGGAATTTTGGCTTCAGATCCCAAGAAAAAGGGTTGTAAAGGCACTGTGCTCCACTTGAGACAGGACAGCAGCCCCTGTGGCACGCAGCTCTGGTGGAGTGGCTGCACTTCTCCCTGTCCTATGTAAAAAGCTTTGGCAAAAAAGGTACAATCTAAGGAGCATTTCAGCTATGAACTCCTTCTGCATGGCTGCTCCGTAAACACAATTCTTTGCTGTCTTTGGCTGAAGTTCTAAAAAATATTTGAAGATGAAAAGCTATTTTTTGGTTTGGTTTTTTTATATAGAAATAGATTTTTTCTTTACAAAAAAAAAAATCAAAGCATCTTTTAGCACTTTTAATATATATATATATATAAAATTCCTGCTATAGAAAACAAAACAAAAAAAAAACCCTTGGTTTTCGATATCTTGTTTTTTAAGGGAAAAAAAATTTCTGTTGCTTTGGGGAAAAAAAAAACCTAGCTGGAGACAGGCAGGAACCACAGGAATGCGCCACGGAATTACATGATGCTGCAGTTCTGCACAGCCTGAGCCTGGGAGGGAAAAAGAAAAAGAAGAGAGTTAAGAAGACCCCAGTGTCACCATCCATTTGCTCTGACTGCAAAGTGTCCAGTGGGATCCTTTGGATGCCCACACTGCCCTCCTTCATCCTGGCCCTTGGGGTTGATAAATAAATCCTCCCAAGCTGGGATGTTCATAGCTCCAAAATTTGAGAATTGGTGGTATGTGATATATGAGGATTATAATATTGACTAAGAATATCAATATAGAATATATTATATATTAATCTAATATACAGATATAAAATATATATTAATGTGTTGAAATATTCACATTACCAGCATGTACACCACTTAGCAGCAGTGGAATGAGTGATGTGGAGGATGGGGAATGCTCTGGGGTGCCAAGCGTAAGATGGAATGGGGTGGGAAGCTGCTATGGCCACAGCCCTTTCCAATCCCCCTCAGAATCTCCCATCGCTTATAAAGGCTTGTGCCAGCCCAAAGAGGAAGAGGAAGAGCAGGGAGAAGGAGAGGTGGGACGGGATAGGACCCCCACAGCATTGCTGTGTTGGGAAAGGATGATGCCAGGACAGGGTGGACACCCAGCAGCACCGGGACAGCCGGTGGTCCAGGGACTGGACCCAGGGCCTGGGAATGGCACTGACCTGCCTGCGGGGGCTGGAGTTCCCCAGGAGGTAGTTCCTGGACACCAGGCTGTCCCCGAGGCCGATGCCGGAGTCGCCCATGCTGCGGTAGCTGCGGGTGACGGTCACGCTGGAGGTGGATGAGCCCGAGGACATGGTGTTGATGCCGGCGTTCTGGGTTCCTGACTTGTCGGCTGGCTGACCACACGTGCCACAGACGACCGTGCGGGAGCGCAGGTTGTATTCACCAGGGTCCCCAGAGCCACTGCAGCTACCCTAGACATGGGGGGGGACAGACAAAATGACCTCAAGCCCCTGCCAGAGCATCCTCTGCCCTGAGCCCCTGCCCTCAGGATGGTGGCAGCACCGGTGTGACCCAGGAGAGCTCTTCACATTAGGCCTCAAAGAGAGTCTGACTCACCTGTCCTCTCCATCACATGGTTTAAAAATAATAAAATAGAATCCTTACTATTGTGTTTCTAATCCCAAGCGACTGGGGCCAGCACACTGCCAGTGGGTGACCTGCCAGTGGGTGACCTGCCCTTCTGCCCTGGCCTTGCACCCTTAGCTCTCAGCACATGGGAGACACCTGAACTGTGGTCCTGAAAACATCCTCTTCCTCGCCACTTCGTGAGCTGGCAGCTTTCCGATGGGAAATTTGCTCTTGGAAAGGATTCAGCCTCCAGATGAAAGGGCAGCACCGGCTGTAGGAGCTTGGCTCCTCTGTCCAGGGATAGTCAATACAGAAGAGAATCACAGAATCATGGAATGGTTTGTGTTGGAATGGACTTGAAAGCTCATCTCATTCCAGCTTCCTGCCATGGGCAGGACACCTTCCACTATCCCAGGCTGCTCCAAGCACCATCCAACCTGGTCTTGGACACTTCCAGGGATGAGGCAGCCACAGCTTTCCTGGGCAACCTGTGCCAGGGCCTCTCCGCCCTCACAGGGAACAATTTCCTTCCAGTATCCCATCTAACTCTGCCCTCTAACTGTCAGTGGGAAGCCACTCCCCCTTGTCCTCTCACTCCAGGCCCTTGTCCATAGTCCCTTGCCACCTGTCTTGGGGCCCCTTTAGGCTCTGGAAGGAGCTCTAAGGTCTCTCTGAAGTCTTCTTTTCTCCAGGCTGCCCCCAACTCTCCCAGCCTGACTCCAGAGCAGAGAGACTCCAGCCCTCAGGGCATCTTCATGGCTACTTCTGGACTTGCTCCAGCAATTCCATGTCCTTCTTGTGCTGGGGGCCTGAGAACTGGACCTTGCACTGCAGGCGCGTCTCACAAGGGCAGAGTAGAGGGGGACAATCCACTAGCCCAACCTGCTGATAACAGTCTTGGCACAGCTCTTCAGATCTGGAGAACTCAAAGGGAAGTGGATGATGGATGCCCCATTTTGCTCCTGCAGAGCTCTGGAAGTGGCATCCAGAAGATCTTTCACCATCACTGAGGCACAGCTTGGCCACGATGGCACCTCTCTGCACGTGATTCCTGCAAGCATCTCGTGTGCAGGACACACATACCCCGCAGGATGGGCTGGTGGGGGATGCTGGGCTGCAGCCAGGGATATCTCTTTGGGAGAAGTGACTGCAGCTCTGCTCCTGGCATGCTGCCTGCTCTCTGCCCACTGCCTGCTCGCTGCCTATTGCTCCTCCTGGTGCGTATTTCAGCTCCGTATGGGGAATGATGGGCTGAGAGGAAGGACAAAGCCACCTCTGGATTTGTTCCAGCACCCTTGTGAAGCAGAGAGGACAGAGCAGCTGCTGACAAGAAGTGTAGTCCATCAACTTCCCACCATCCTATCCTCCAAGCAATGCTGGCTACCAGCTCAGCCTCCCTCTGACTCCTCTGGCCCTTTTCATGGCATGTCAGGGTTGCTTAGGGTTGGGGACAACTTCCAGCAAGGTCTTCAGAGCTTTTTTAGTGAGCAGCAATCTCCTCCAGATGCCAGAGGTCTGTTGGCTTCTCTCATGCAGCTGTTTCCACAGCAGCCTCCTGTTGCCTGCTCCTGTATTCCTGATCCTGTGTGATGCTGAGCTGCCTCCCACCCTGACTGGGACTGAACCTGCACCCCCCCAGACCCCTTGGGACCAGCAGCATCCCCAGCACCCTACTCACATGGTGATGGCGGTGGTGGATGCTCATTTCATCATCGTCCTCATCCTCATCATCATTGATGATCACAGTGCGGACCAGTTTCCGCATGGCCACCTCCTGTAGGGGACGGGAGGTGAGTTGGGAGGTTCAGTGCCTGCCACCCCCATGCCTCACGCCTGAGCTGCATTTGGCTCTCACCTCCCCATTGGAGTTGATGAGGGCGGTGCGCAGGCTGTCCCCGGAGCCCCAGCTGCTCTGGGCTTTCCACACCACATTGCTGGGGGGGCTGTGGGTTGCTCCAGCTCCCGAGGCCCAGATCTAGGGAGAAGAGCAGAAGAAAAGGGACTTCTCAGGCCTGCAGACTCCACAGCCTGGTGATGGGGGTCTATCACGACAAAAAGCCACACACCAACCACTCCATGTCACCAGTGGCCTGGCAGGGTTTGGGATCTTGCCTGAATCCTCCACCAAGCAATGACTCACCGTGACCACTTGGCCAGCCTTCAGGGTGAACTTTGGGGGGAAGCGGTAGGTAATGGGGGGATCGTCCCCATTTTGCCGCTTGATCTGCCAGTTCCCCATCGCCTGGTCCTGTGAGAGAGAGTAGCGACCCTCAGAACCCCAGTTCCTCTCCAACTTGTCCCATTCACCTCCTGCCCGCAGGGTGAAGCAGGGCTGAACCTCACCCCAGGGACTCTACGAATCTCCCCAAAGGTAAACTCACCTCGTTGGACTTGTTCCTGAGACGGACGAACTTGCCCTCCAAGTCCACCTCCTCCACGCCAACACGGCCGCTGGTCCGGGCATGGTGGGAGAAGCTGGTCCGGCTCTCACTGTCCTCCAGCTTCCGCTTCTTGGAGGAGCCTGGGGTGGACAGGTGGCTTCGGGACGCACCTTTGTGGGATGAAGGGCTGGGGGACAGCCTCAGCCTGGCAGGGGGAGAAGAGGAGATGAAGCCAGTGAGGACACAAGGGCTGGGACCTGCGTAGCCCAGAGCTGGGCACAGCACCCTGTGCTCACCGCTCCTCCTCGCCCTCCAGCAGCTTGCGGTAGGCGTTGATCTCCATATCCAGAGCCAGCTTGATGTCCAGCAGCTCCTGGTACTCATCCAGCTGCTGCTGCATGCGTGCCCGCATCTCGGCCATTTCCCGCTCCTTGTCGGAGAGCAGGCGCCGGTTGGTCTCACGTTCCCTGGCCAGGATATCCTCCAAATCGTGCAGCTTCGCTTCCTTGGCAGCCAACTGTGGGGAGAGAAGGTGAGGGCGGCCACTCCACCCAGGGCCATGTCCAGAAGGGGACCATCCCCAAGAGGGGACCATCCACAGGGCAGACATCCCAAGGAACCCTTTAGTCTCAACTCACCTGCTTCTGCAGCTGGCTGACTTCTGAGGAGAGGTTGTCAATGCGGATGCGGGTCTGCTGCAGCTCCTCATGGGCAGCACCCACCATGTTGCTGTTCCTCTCAGCTGACTGCTTGGCATTCTCCAGCTGGGGGACAGGACGGGGATCAGCATCTCAGCACCCACAGCCCACCTGTGCTCTGTGGGGCTGGGGGGAGAGGAGAGTGGCGTGGGGAGGCTGCTCACCTTCGCCCCATAGGTTTTCTCCAGTTCCTCCTTGTAAAGCCTGATCTGGGCTTCATGCTGGCTCCGCAGCTCCTGCAGGGCCTCGGAGAGCTTGCTCTCGAACTCCCGCTGCCGCCCATTGTCGATCTCCACCAGCCGGGTCTCGTGGCGCCGCTTGGTCTCCCGCAGCTCCTGGGGACAGGTCAGGGGACACTGTGTCACCTCAGGGAGGGGACACAACACACGTACTGGGGGTTATCACAAGTGATCCCAGCCCCACTGCAGCACATCACAGCTCACCTCGCTGTAAATGTTCTTCTGGAATTCAAGCTCTTCCTTCAGCGTCTGCAGCCGGTTCTCAGCATCCACGCGGCGCAGCATCTCATCCTGCAGCTGCTTCTTGGCTTCACCCAAGGCACTTTCCAGCTGGCAGGGAATTGAGAAGGACCATCATAGCAGGCTCTGGGCACTGCACCCGGCACGGCTGGGGACCCACCACCCAGCTGCATCTGCCCCACAGCCCCCTGGCATGGCAGGGACCTGGCAGCCCCCAGGTAGGGGGGGTAAAAAGGGATCCCTGGGTCAGTTGAAGACAGAGCTGCCACTGCTCACCTTGGCCACCTGTCCCCTCAGGTCCCGCACTTCAGTTTCCAGATTCCTCTTCTCACCCAGGGCCGTGGAGAGTGCAGCTTCCTTGGAATTAAGCAAAGCCTCCACATCCTTAAGGCGTGCCTGGGCAGTCAGCAAGTCCCCTTCCTTCTTGGCATTCCTGCAGGGCAAAGGATGGCACAGGTGAGTGGCACAGCAGGGAGAATCATAGTCATCAGGAAATGATGGAATTGCTTGTGTTCAAAGGGACCTTAAAGCACATCTAGTTCCAGCCCCTGCCATGGGCAGGGACATCTTCCACTAGACCAGGTTGCTCCAAGCCCCATCCAACCTGGCCTTGGACACTTCCAGGGATGGGGCAGCCACAGCTTCTCTGGGCAACCTGTACCAGGGCCTCCCCACCCTCATAGGGAAGAACTTCTTCCCAATATCCCATCTAACCCTGCCCTCTGGCAGTGGGAAGACATTTTCCCTTGTCCTGTCACTCCAGACCCTTGTCCGAAGTCCCTCTCGAAATTTTGGAGTCCCTTTAGGTACTGGAAGGGACTCTAAGATCATGTCAAGCTTCTCATCCACCAACACCTCCAAGTTCTTCTCCTCAGGGCTGCTCTCAGAAAAGCCTGTGCACTGTACCCCAAGCACAAAGAGTGGCACACCTGCCCCCCTCTGATCACCCCCAAAAGAGCTGCACCTCTGTCCCTAACAACCACCCACCAGGGGACCAGCACTTCCCAGCCACCTGGCACACCCAGCCCTAGTTTGGATACTGGAAAGCAGGAAGGGCTGGGAATGACTGGGGGAGCAGGAGGAGTCTCAGGGTGCAACACCCATGTGCAAGATGCACACCCACGGCAAGGCTGCATTGCAAGAGACCAGTGCTGACGATGCTGGGGCCGGAGTGGCACAGTGTGGCACGGTGGGATGCAGTGCAGAGTGGTGGGACATTGTGGAGCACGTTGTGGCACAACGTGGTACAGCATGACATGAAGCAGCACTATGTGGTGTGGCAGAGCCCACCATGGCATGATAGAGTCAAATATGGTGTAGCGTGGCTCAGCACGGCGTGGCATCGTGTGACACAGGGCTGGATGGTGGAGCAGCAGCTGGGGAGGAGCTGAAACTGCCCCACAGCCAGTGTTGCCCACCTGAGGTGGCCAGGCAGAGGAGTCTGTGGCACCCTGCCAGTGCCAAGAGTTCAGTGCCTCTCCTGGAGTGGACAGGGGGCACCGGGCGATGAGTGGGGGCTGGGGGCCACGCTGGTGCAGCTGTTGTGGTCAGCTGTTGCTCAGTGGATGCAGAGCTGTGGTGCCTCAGCCCCCCAGTCCAACCTCTGGCATCACCATCCACACTCCTGCACCATCCTGGCCCCCACTGCCCCCCTCTCTTTTCCAGCCCTCTGACAGCAGGCCACACAGCCATTCCTTACAGACCCACCATGTGACCAGGGAATCTGATCTGACTGCACCACTAAAACACAGCCTGGAGCTATTTTGGTAGGTCCTATAAAAAGAAAAGACTCAACGGTCCCCCAGCGGCCGCCAACCCCGGGTGGGATTGTCACCCCACCTCCCTCAGAACGGGGTATAGGGCTGGCGGAGGTGGAACGCGCCCGAGGAGCAGCCGCGGAGCCCCTCGGCCGTGGGGGAGCACTGGCCGCACGCCTGGGGCAGGGAGGGCGCACCCGCGCCGTGACACCACGGCTCACAAACACGAGGGAGTGGCTGCGGCATCGCTGGCACTCAGCCTCTCCCAGGGCGGCACCCAGACCACCAGGAATGGGACCCCGGACCAGCAGGGACGGCGTTCCCAGACTTGCAGATGTGGGATGTCGGAAGCTCCTGGATTGGCCAACAGCAGATTTTCCTGCATTTCTTTCTGTTTCCTGACCCGAGCCAGCATGGAGAAGTTATTCTGTTATTTTGCAGACTAAAGCAAAGGTTTCAAAATCTCTGTTTTGGGATAAAAAGCTACTGTTTTTAAGCGCAAACCTCGCTTCAAATCCCAGGATATTCCATGTTAAAAGAGCAGGAATTCCACTTGAGGAAGGTCAGTTTAAAAAAATAACGATTCCTACACGTACAGTAACGAAATTCAGAGCCACTTAAAGTGCTGCTGTCAGGAAAAGCAGAGCCCAAGAGCCTCTGGGAATCCAGGAGCAGCTTGCAGACTTTTTCTTGGAAGTGTGTGAAGACCTATCTTCTTCTTTCTTTCTATTTCTGAAAGCTCCTTTCCCAGCCCAGAACACTCTTTATTGTGATGTAAAGGGCTCAGTATAACATGTTGGACCTGTAATGAATTCTAGAAGGTTTCTGTGGTTGGATTTTCATATTTTGGGCTCTCAAGTAAGAGGGTCTCAATGATATGCATAGAGTATGATTTCATAGTCCATAAATTCCATAAAATAGCCTCTTTTATGTCTAAATAGCATTTAAGCAGTCTAGAGAATTTGGAATTTAGCCCACAGTGGAATAACTGACCAAGAAATGCTGCTGGTCCCCCTTTTCCAGGGAACCACAGTGTCGCTTGCCAGAGCTGCTGCTGGAGCTCCGTGCTGGGTCCTTCCTGTTCAACCCACTCCTTTTGTGCCAGTGACTCATAGGACAAGAATGCCAAATGGGAGCGGATCTGAGGCTCCAAGGCTCTCTGCAACCAGCGTTTCAGGCCGAATTTTCCCATCTGGCCCTGGCTCATCCCCGCAGCCAGCTTGGCCACCCCAGCACTGCCGGTGGGGTGCAGGCCTGTCATTCCTGATGGAGTGAACTACCATGTGACTCCAGGAAGAGCTCATCCCTGGTGTTTTGCTGCTGCTCTTTGCTCACCGTGTCGGCTGTGGAGGTTTGGGTACAGCTGGAGGACACTGGCTCTTCGGGACGAGGCTCTGGCACGACCTGAATCGTACGACTCTTTCAAGGGACAGCAGTTCCATTGATAAGTGATAAATGGAGGGACAAATGCTGATGGTTACACTTGTCTGCAGCAGATTTGCCCTCTCCAGGGACCAGAGGGATCCAGGGCTCTGGGCATCAATGCCTGGAAAGCCCCATAGTAAATCCCAGATGACTCGAGGATAAATCCTTTTTCCTTAGAAGCCTCCTGTGCTCAACTCTCGATTCCACCACAAGGAGCAGAGCCAGAAGCTTGGAGCTCACCAGCCATGGGGCTGAGCTTGGGGTAGTTCTGCCAGAGGGAGAGGGGTGAGACAAATGCTCTCCTGTCCTCTGCTCCAGTGGTCTGCAAAACTTGGCTCCCTGGGACCTGAGCATCTCCCCCCATATTCCTTCCAAACACACCCTGACCCCGAACGTGGCAGCAGCCTCTGGATGAGGGATCAGCACACAGGCGAGTCCTCTCTGGCCCTGGAGACCCCCAGCCCATCACTTCAAGCCAGCCCTGTTGATCCCCGCTCCAGCCCAGCCAATGTTTGAGTTCTCCATTCTCCTGCCCTCAGGTCCTGCTTTTATTCCCCAGAAGCTTCACAGGCTCCAGCTGGCACTGGGCTAAAAATAAAAACTTCCATGGCAGCCATGTCACTCCCACTTCCCTGGAGAGGAGGACGAAGCTGGACCTTCCTCCTCCTCCCCAGAGGCTTCCGCTGGCCTCTCCATCCTGCCTGCTAGAGCCTACAAGATCCAAAATTCCCCAGTGAAAAGGGAAGCAGAGACTCATTCTGGAGGGCTGGGTGCCTCCAAATCCCACAGGATTTGATCCCGTGTGCTGGGAGAGCCACGAGTAAAAACAATCCAAGAGGAGAAAAAACAACAAAGGCATCAAATCCTCAAGAAACAAATGTCTCAAGGGAAAAAATGGAGGGAAAAGGGGCCTCAAGACGTTTTATTTTTAGCTTTTAAAAGCAGGAAGAAGGGAAAAAAAAAAGAGATTGAAAATTGCAGCTGAGCTGCCAGAAAATCCAAATGTTAATGGAAAGTTGGATCTGCTATGGCTGTGCTCAGCACAGACAGACGTGAGGCTGCGAAGTTGATGCGACAGATTCAGAGAGGGCTCAGGGACAGCCCCGCAGAGCAGCATCTGCTACTGCTCCCCCCCACTCTGCCCCCAAATCCCAGCCAGGAAACCTGGCAGGCCTGGGCTCTCCCTCTGGAAAAGTCAAGACAGGACAGAGTCATCAGAGCTTGTTGGAACAGCTCCAGGCAGGAGCCCACCATGCTGCTGGAAAGATGCCAACCTTCTCCGAGATGCCAGAGCCCACTTGGTGCATTTTTAGGAAACACTCTTTGGTTTCCCTCTCCACTATTAATCCCGCAAGTGTTCCTGAAGCTTGGGCAGCACTGGGCTTCATACACTGGAAGAGGACCAATGAGTGGGATGGAGCTGGTGGAGGCGCAGGCATTCCCCTCCTTCCCTGCCTCCAATTCGCAGCTGCCCCACCCTGGAGAAGGTTGCAACTCAGGGAACTCGCTGGCTCCTGCCCCACCCATAAATCTTTATGGACATCTGAAAATCCTCCAGGACTGCAAGTGTCAGTCTCACCTGGCTGCCAGGGGCCACAGCCACCCACTCCCGGCCATGCAGGCTGAGAACGCTATCCCAGAAAAGGCTTTGACATGTTTACAGCTTGGGAACTCGAGGCAGGAGTGGCAGTGTGTGCCCATGGAAGTCTCTGATTGCTGGGAGGACCCAGAAAACCTGCTTTGCCTCACCTTGGGCAGGCTGCTCTCCATGGCACTGCCTCCAGTGCTAGGGATCTGTCCCAGGATCACCATACATATCCCAGGGATCACTGCCCCATCCCAGGGATCACTGCCCCATCCCAGGGATCACTGCCCCATTGCAGGGATTCTTCCCCAATCCCAGGGACTGTTTCTCCATCAAGGATTGTTCCCCCATCCCAGGGAACAGGGCCCCACAAGACAAGCAGCAGGGACAGCATGAGGAGAGGCAGACCTGGAAAACCTCTGCAGTGGGGCAATGGGAATGTGGCAAAGCAGCTTCTCCCAGCCTCTGACTCATCTGTGCCGCAGCGCCTCTGCCAAATCACCAGGATAAACATGGGCTGGTCTCCTAGCAGGGGAGCTGGAAATAGCCAGCATGATGTATAGCGAGGACAACATCTGCACGGAGCCGGCATCCTGTTGGGCACCAGATCCCTACCAAAGGCAGCTGGGGATGCCAGCACCAGCTGTGTTCACAGATGCATGGAAACAGCTTCCACCCTCTGGCATCAGTGATGCCAAAGACCCTTCCTGGTGCCAGGGTCAGTGTTAGCCCTGCCACAAGCTCCTGACACACTCATGACATGCTCATCCATGGGGCTGAGGGGCTTGTCCAGCTCCACGTGGCCCCAGTGGAGCAAAAACAGCTCACTGGCATCTCCCAAGAGCTGGGCTTCCCCTCCTGGAATTTGGATCTGGCCTTTCCTTGCACCCTTAAAATGAACCAAAACTGCTGCTTCGTTGGGAACCAGGAAAAGGCTTTTCATGGGGAGGCAAATGGTCTCCCCAGTCTAGGATTCCCCAAATCCAAGATGTTCCTGTCCCTCCACAACTCTCATCACCAGGAACACTGCTGCGAGCTGTGGGTCCACAGACTCGATTGTGATGGAACCTGACCATACCAATACCTCCACCCACACACATCCCCTCTGAAGGTTTGAAGGAGCTTTCCTCCTTCTCCTGGATGCACCAGAGCAAGACCTGTCACCCTTCAGCCTCCTCTCTCACCATGGGAGAAGCACTTCAGCTTCAGCAACTTCACAACCAACTGATGCAGGTGACTGTAGTAGGGACCAACAGCCACGCGCTACTTAAGAGCTCAAAGCACATTTCTGAGAATAGATAGTGTATTAATTGTTCAGAATTAACAGTGTTGCAGCTCGGTGCTGTCTGGGGAGCCTCAGTGTTGCTCACTCCCTGTCCGGGCTGTCATGCCAGCTGGTGACTCATCCCAGCCTCCACCAGCAGCTCGGAATGGAAATCCCAAGTCACCAACTGACGCTGCTGTTTGGGCTGAGTCCCCATTAGTAACAGGACTGTCCGTGGTTTTGGAGGGTGGATGGCATTACCAGAGGGGTTTCAGAGCTCGAAAAGGAGGTTTTGCCCTTTTGCCATGTGGGAGTCATCGGGGGAATGGGAAGGACTTGGTTTTCCACAGCCCGTGTGTTTTAGGGGGAGGTTTTTATCAGGCATAAATCTGCGTGTCTGCAGAGACAAAGGGCAGGATTTATCCTCCATGGACAAGTGTCCCAGCTTGGAGCATGCATCACAACGCTCCAGCAGGTCTGCCAGTGCCTGGCTGCCTGTGAGACCCCTTGCCACCTGTGGGACCCCATTTGCTGCCTGTAGGACCCCCCTGTTACCCATGAAACTCCTTTTCCCAGCTGCCTGTGCTTTTCCAGGGTGCAGCAAGCCCCAGAAGAGAGGTGCAAAGAGGATGCAAAGTGCAAGGAGGATCAGCCACTGGAGACCCCAGTGCTGGGAGCACAGAGCCCAGCACTGCTTGTGACTGAGCAAAATGAGGGCAGGATTTCCCTATGGGGAATGTCTACCACCAAACCCTGGGTTACCTGCAGCAAGCCTCCAGGCTGGGATGATATGCAAAGTGCTACCAGTTGAAACTTGATTTAGCAAACCTGGCCCAGTCCCAGGTCTGTTACCAGAACTGCTCCTGAAGAGCTTGGGAATTGTCTGCATGGCACTGGGAAAACCCAGGTCCTGAGGGGATGGGCTGAGCCCGGGGTTTCCAGAGAGAGGACAGTTCCTTGCTTGAAAAAACTGCATTTTCCGCTGAAAAAGGTCACCAAACACTTGAACAGGCTGCCCAGGGCAGTGGTGGAGTTGCCCTTCCTGGAGAGATTTAACAGACATGTAGATGTGGCATTTGAGGACATGGCTTAGTGGTGGCCTTGGCAGGGCTGGGGGAACTTGATGATCTTGGAGGCTTTTCCAACCTAAGCTATTATGTGATTCTATCTCTTTATAAACCTGAACATCTCAACTGCTCGGAACACCACTGGTCAACCCCACTCGCAGCCCAGGCTCAGCACAACCCAAACCCATCCATTCCGAACATGCTAGCCTGCCTTTTCCTAGCTTCCCATGGAATCTTGAATTGGGTTATCTAAAAGACACTTGATGGCCTGGAATTGAACCATCCTAAATACCGATTAAAGCAGTAACACCCTTTATCAAGGAAAAGAAACTTGCTAAAAAAAGCTTGAAATTGTGCTGGAAAGAGAATTCTTTTAGACACAACTCAAATATGTCAATACACCACCTTCCACACTGCTCAATTCCACCTTCTGAGGGCAAGGTTTCAGTAGGAGAGACATGAGAGAAATGCTTTGAGATCACGGAATATCCTGAGTTGGAAGGGACCCACAAGGATCATTGATTCCAACTCCTGCCCAGGACAGCCCCAAAAATCCCACTGTGTGCTTGAGGGCATTGTCAGCTTGTTTTCCCAATCCAGAATTTGCTAGCAGTTTGCAATGTTGTCTATTGCTGACTAAAGCCAAAGCCTTTGGGAAGAGGAGGGAAGAAGGAAATTCCAAGTCTTCATGGCACTACTCTGAACACTCACCATGGTAACAAGTGAGTTTTGTATCATTATTATAGTTAAATTGTATGTAATGACAAATTAACAATTAAGTTTTGGACTGGATGAAATTTAAGGAGTTTTGCCCAGCCTCGACTATCTAACTCCGACACAGCAAAAGCCAGTTTTTGAATAACTGGGCTAAAACTTAATGGGAAAGTTGTGGGTTTGTGGTTTTTTTCCACCTAGTGTTGCCCCTCCATGGAAACCTCAGAACATTCCATTCACTTCAATACATCCTTCTCCGGATGAACGAGAAATGCTAAGTCCATAAACCACCATCTCAAAGGATGAAGACAAAGCAGAGATTCCCGGTGTTTCCCTGGGAGATTGGGCATGGCAGGAGCCTTACAAATGGAGTTAAAAACAGGGAGCTGAGTCACTTGTATTAGTCATATCTTCAGGACCAGGAGCACTGGGGGAAAACGGCCGTAAGCTCATGTTTTGCTAGGAGCTGGCGACACAGCCAGGATGTGGAGCAGTGGAGAAGGAGCAGGGATGCAATCCCAGCCCCAGGAGCAAGGAAACATGCTGCCACCCTGCAGATGTGGCTGTAGCTCCCCTTTCCTCTGCTCACATGTTCAGTTCCTGAGCACAAAGAGGTGATGGGAAGGAATGAGGAGGTCACTCTGTACCTGCTGCATCCTGATCCGCAATGGAAACCAGGTCCCTGTGCAAGGTGGGACAAGGCAAAAAAGGAGTGAAGAGAGACGAAACAGGGGACGAGTTCAAGGCCTCCTTTTTCTCTTCAGAAGCAGCAGCAGCTCACCCTGTTTTTCATAAAATGGGTATGCAAAGCTTCTGGACAGCAACATTTGCTTAAGAAACAAAGCGAGGGATTGTTGGATCCAGATGCCACACATATTCCTGGGAACAAAAGAGTTTGCTCTCCCGGCTCCAGCAGCGCAGATAAAGGCAGACGAGGTGTTTACACTGCCACAAGGTCTGTTTGCGTGTGGCGGTGGCAACGAGGCCAGCACGGGCTGCACTGGGGCCGCCTGTTTGCGTGCTCCGACCGCTGATGTTGAGTCACGGCCGGCACTGGGAGCTCCAGCTGCTGTTGGGGTGGCTGTGGGGATGGGTACAGATAGGATGTCACTGGGAAAATGCATCTCAGCGCAGGGATGAGCAGCAACCAAGGTGAATGACTATGTTTTGCTGTGCTGTGCCATGTGCAGAGCTGCCAGCACACCTCTGCCCACTTTCCCTGCCAGCCTGCACTGTGCCGGGATGGAGCCCAGACCTGCTTGGCACGTGGGCAGGAAATAAGCACTTCCCCAGAGCGAGGACTGCGGTTGTGGCATCCCTAGAAAGCACAATTTAGCCCCAGTTGCTGCTTGCACAGAACTGCCTGTGAACAGGACCACCTTGAGACGCTCCAGCCTCCCCACCACCTCTCTCCCGCTCAGCCTCGTGTGCCCGCAACACACTTACCACCAGGCAAACCCCAGTCCAGTGGCTTTTTGCACTGGAACTGCAGAGCTGAGGCTGGGTTGCACAAGGAAGCATCTCTGCCCTGAAACAGGGGTCTGGCAGCCACCCAGGGGTGAGGCTGCTCTCCTCAGTGCTCCCCTTCCCCCTGAAGCCCATGGCATGGAGGCTCGATTTAGAAAACTCCCCCAGTTTCTCCCAGTGCCCCATGGGGAAGCATCCTCGTGCCCCACGGATGCTGCCGGGGAGTGGGTTATCCGCCAGGAAGGAAGGGGCAGAGCGTGACTGCTGGACTGGCGGGGCCCCCCCGAAGCGCGGCCCTGCTGTGCCGCACCCTGCTCCAGCCCAGAGACACAGGGCTGAGCGTGACTCATCTCCCTGCTCTGCCAGGGCTGATCCAGAGTCCTTCCACAACCACGGCAAGCCCACTGCACTGCGAAGAGGGGGACATGCGGCTCTTCACAGTGGGGACTGGGCGCTGCAGTGGGGCAACTGGCCACCCCTCAGTGCCCATGGGCGCTGGGGCCAAGTTTTCTTTGGGCTCCCATCCCTTTGAAGCCCACATTATACATCCACACCAAGAGCTTCGATGTTTGTTTGGGCTCACCTGACTCAGATGGGGTTTTAGGGAGAAACTGTATCCTTAAGCTGTTAATAAAAACCCCAACAAACTGGAAGTTCTGAGCTCCAGCTGAGCGTTGCAGCATGGAGACGCCAAGCTCTGTCTGACCAGGATGGCGGCACTGGAATGGATGGCAGGAGGATGCGGGTGTGGAAGGCAGCAGCCAGAGCAAGTGGCTGGAGATGGCTTTTGTGCAAGAGGGAGGAGAGACCTCTGCTATCAGAACCTTGCTCCTACAGAGGTGCTTCTGAGCCACTCACAGCCCCGACACAAAAATTCAACAGCTTCAGGAGAGCCCATGTTTGCTTCTACCCTGGCTCCGCCACCTCTCCACAGGGATATGGCGCCAACGCCTGCAATGGTGCAACCTCATAATTAAGGACGGTATAGTACAGGCAAGATAGCACCCACCCTGCACCCTGTGTGCTGGGGAACATTGTCCCTGCTGCTGTTGCAATTCCTAGCTCTACTAACCATGGAAGGCAGAAATAGGGCATTGGCTGCAGCTTGGAGGACACCCCCAGCCAAGGGCACCTTCAACTTCATTGAGAAAAGGTAATTGGTTTATGATAGAGAACGTGAAATGTTGACTCAGCCTCGCCAGGAACGGAGGTGTCCCAACCCCAGCTGGGTTTTGTGGTATCTCTGTGGGCTGAGTTCAATGCACTTCATTAACCAACTTCCACACCCTTTGGCTTTCCCCAACACCCACAGCCCTGGATCACACCAGGGTTCATGGACACGCTGTGACATCCTTCACATACAGGAACAAGGAAAAAATGTGTATATTTTATTATACTCTTATCGAGGACATGGAGTGACAGGGAAAGCAGAATGGCTTTAAAGTGAGAGGGCAGATTTAGACAAGGTATTAGGAAGAAACTCTTCCCTGTGAGGGTGGTGAGGCCCTGGCATAGCTTGCTCAGAGAAGCTGTGGCTGCCCTATCCCTGGAAGGATAGGGCTTCTCCTGGGTGACTGAGAGCCTGGCTGTCACACACATGCCTCTGCAGTCAGGGCTGCAGCTGCCACTGCACCAGGTGGGGCTGGGGGGCTACACCAGCACCCACAGTTGTTCAGCTTCACACTGGGGATATTCATCCCTGGGCAGGGAGGGGAAGGGAGTAGAGGCACGTGGGCACCCGGCCCCAACACCATGCTGTCTAATGGCAGCTGTCGACAGAGACAGGTTTTACGTGGCACCAGCCTCAGCTGTTTGAGAACGTGCTGAACTGGTCACAAAGGAACAGGCTCAGCAAACAGCCTCACAAAGAGCAGGATGGCGAAACAGGTAATGCAGCCAGTGGTGGGACAGTGGAAGGTGATTCCCAGCTCATCCTGAACCCACTGGGCTGACACTTCCTGGGGAATCCTCCATGCCAGACTTAATTTTGGCCAGGACCAGAGGGAGAACTCTCGTGAGTTCTTTCCTGGTTGCCAGCAGCACAAAAGGAAACTGCACCTCCCAAAGGGCACAAATTCAGCAGAACACAGAGCTGGCAGCTGCCCCACATGTCCCATCCTGGCTGTGCCACCCTCTCTGTCTGCATCCCTGAGTACTACATGGAGAACAACTCCCTGTCCTCTGGGCTCCAGAGTTTGAGTGTTCATGGGATTCAGACAAGTGAAGTGACACGTGCAAGGCTGAAAAACATTTGTGGCAGCATGTGGGACCGGAGCAGGCTGGGACGGGCTGTCAGGGATGGATCCCTTCCCACACCAAATGCAGCCCTGATTCTCTTTGCAGTCACTTCTCTTTAATCCTCAGCTCCAAGGATGAGGTCCTTAATTTACCAGAGTGGATCCTATCATCATAAATATATATAAGGCAACAGGATTTCCTCTCACTCCCCTCATCCCTGGGAAAAGTGAGGGGATAAGCCGTGGCTGGAAGACACTGACAAACACAGCAACGAGAGTGAGGTCACAAACCAAAAGTGCTGGAGCATGTTTCTCTGCCACAATTTTTCTTGGAAAAAGAGGGGCTGGATGTTCGCACAGGCGAGAATTCCTCTCCACTAGGAACAGCTAATGAAAACCTTTGCCTTGAAGAAACATTTTGCCACGGAGCCCTCCAGCCTCGCAGCGTGCTGGGAGGGCCGGCATGCCCAGCCATCCCGAGCTGCTGGCTACAGATGCCAAGGGACAACCAATGTGTCCACAGGGCTGGAGATTCAGGGTGGCGTGTTTAAGAGGGTCCCAGTGGGCCACGGGGGTCTGGATCAGCCCAGCTCTGTGTTTCCGACTCCCCCAAAGTATCCCCAGCTGCACAAGCTGCTCTTTGTTTGCTCCGAAAGGGCAAAGCCTCCTCCCGGCCAAAGCATTCCCTCCCTGGCAGGGATTCCATGAGGCAGATGGGGGAGCAGCCCAGGAGCCTGAAGTTTCACCCCACGCAAAATGTTCCAGCACAAGCTCATTGCTGCTGAAGGAAGTGCCTGGCCCCCCCCAGCAACGCTGAGGCTTAATTCTTTTTCCTCCCTTTCTTTCAACTAAACAGGTTTTGTTTTACCTGCTCCTGCCTGGAGGGTCATTGCTGAACAAAGCATGGGGTAAAATCCCCCTGGGCTGGGGAAAAGTTGTGGGGTTCACTTCCTGGCACCCCACTGCTGCCTCCCTTGCTCTGCCCTTGGATGAACTTCCTCCCTCCACAATAATGTTTGGGAAATAGAAGATTTGTCCTCATTAGGGCCAGGGATGAGATCTGGGCCCTGGGAGGAAGAGGCACTGGCTTAATCAGGTTAGGGGCTGCAATTCAGGAAGGCATCACTCATCAGCTGCGGTACTAACAAGGGCTGGTTCCTGCCTTGGAGAAGGGAGCTGGCCACTGCATGGTCACTCCTCACCCATGGAGTGGGTACTGAATTCCTCAGGGAGCCTCTCCTGGGACTGAAGGCGTCCAAGGGCTGTATTCTACACCCCTGCACCCCCACACTGGGGCTTGCACTGACAAATGTCTCCCACTTGCGGGATGGGATGAATTCTCATGGAGCAAGGCAAGGGCTGTGGCTCCTGTTCACCCTGTGACTCAGAAGCCAGCTTAAGGAGAGGGGGCAATGGGCAGGACCAAGCACAGAGCATCGCTCCAACCTCTGGTGCCATGCTGGAATCCAGGTGTCCTTCAAGGAGGGGGACAGAAGCCTGAGGACACCAGGGACAGGGGCATTTCAGACTAGTCCTATCTCTACCCATGGCCTGGGAGGGGATGATGCCGGTGCTGCCAGCACCCCTGAGTCACCAGCCACTCTCACTGCACCCTCTGCTTTGCCTGAAGCGTGGCTATGGCACAGCCAGAGGCCATCCAGAGCTGGGGACACGTGCGGTACTGGGACAGGCAGGGTTACCCAGAGGGGTCCCTTGTCCCGGGGCACAACCAGTATCAGGCTGCACAGAGCTGAGGGCCCCCCTGTAAAGACCCAGGTGGGCACTTTGGGAAACCCCTCCTGGATCAACACTGGAAGCAGCCAAACAGGCAGTGGGAAGTCCCACTGGGAACTTCCCCAAAGGGAAGAGCAGTTGGCCAGGGACAGAGAGGTGGCAGGAGAGAGAGGGCAGGCAGCTCAGCTCTGCTCAGACCCTCCTCCACCCATACAGCTCTTGCACTCGTGTGTTGGTACTGGTTAGACTGGTATTCTGTTTGCACATCTCGTCCCCCTCCAGTCAGCACCTCTTTCCCCACCCCAGACAGAGTATCCAGCACATGGGACCGTGTCACATCCAGACACGTCATGCCCCAGCATCCCGGCCCCCCACCCTCCCTCTGTGCTGGCAAGACAACTCCTGCATCGGGCAGTGGCGATGCTGTGGTTGCTGATAACGTGGCCCTGGGCGCCTGCCCTGCGGGAGATACCCGGTGCTTCCCCAGGGCTGACAGGCACAGCGAGGGGTGCAGAGGGCTGCCACTTACTTATTCGCCAAAGTGTCACTGTGTCAGGGACAGTGAAGTGGCCCCAGACCAGGTGCTGACCCAAGGGCTCAGGGTGGGCAAGGAGAGCTGGCAGAGCAGGCACATCCCTGCCCAGCTGGATGGCAGGGAGCAGAACAACGTCTGAACAGGTCCTTCCTGATCCCGCCAACAGTTCTGACCCCTCCGCAGGGTTGGGCTCATGGCTGCCCCATTCCCTCGTGCCCCAAAGATTCGGGACACCCCAGTCAAACTGAGCCCAAGGAGCAGCATTCGCAGCTCAGCAGCCAATTGTGCTCCTCTCTCAGCAGCCCTGCCACATCGAGCACATTTCCACGGACACAAGATGAGCTGCAGCCTCCTTGCAAGGGTTTTGGGGGTTGAAGAGCAGCCCTCATACCGCACCCTAGGAAGAGGGGACACGCTAAAGGCAGGAATGAACAGCACCGGCTTCCCCCGCATCTCCGCTCTTCCATCTCACCGACTGACCATGACTCAGAGATGACTAAACACGGAAACATCCCTGTCCCCCAGAGGCCCGCACACCAAAACACACCGAAACCCATCTCCCAACCACAAGCTGCTCTTTGGGAACCTCTGCGAGTCACAGCATTTTTTGAGGGGATTTGTCAGCGCCTACGAACAAGCACAGAAGCTCCCAGAGTGCAGCCCATCACAGGGAAAAATTCCACATCCGTTTTCCACACGGCCAGCTCCACAGCACAGCCAGATCCCAGCTCTCCTCCAGCCATGGCTGCGGGCCGGGCATTTTTTCCAGCCCTCGAAAGATCACGGCCAAGATAGTTCTGGGTTTGCATAACGAAGAAAAAGCCTTTAGACAGCTCAGCTCCTCCTCTCACCAGCATCCGGATCCTTGAGATCCAGGAGCAGGGATCTGGCGAGCAGCAAACCGCCTTATCCAAGGACAGAACTGCAGCAGCGCACGGGAAATAGAAAGCTAAATATAACCCCACATGGCTTTCGGAGACGGCTGTAACAGGCAGCATGCTCTCTCCCTCCCAGGTAGAACATTTATGGCATCTACCAAGGAAGTTAATTTTAGCCTCATTTGGTATAGGCTCAAAACGAGGCATCCAGAATAAGAGGCAAAAGATCAAATGGAGGAAGAGGGGGTTGTCCTGCCACTGCCCAGCCCGGATCCAGCTGCAAGCCGAAGTTGATGACGGAAAGGGATCCGCTCGCTCCTTCCGTGGAGAGGGATTCAGGGAACTGAGCGCTACAGGGACACATCCCGACGCTGCACAGGCTGGCAGAGCCCAGGGGAAACCCAGTGCCAGCCCCTGCTTGGCCAGCAGTGACATTGGCCAGGGAGCCCCGTGTCCTCAGGGGACCTGTGCTGGTAACCGGTGACAGCCCTGAGGAGGGCAGAGGTACCCAGTGGCAGCAGGGAGGGGTCCACAAGGGGAGCATTTCTGATGGCAGGGAGGGAAAGAAATGAACCCGATGGAAAGCAGCTGGAGGGATTCGTGCCTCAATGCGGACTGGGAGCACATCACCCAGTGACAGCTGGTGGGAGGGGGACCTGGGTGCTGCCCACACACTGCTTCCCCCAAAGCCAGGGACCCCACAGAGTGGGAGCAGCTTGGCACAGGGAGGGTTAAGGCAAACAAAACCTGGAGCAGGTTCTTTAATCAGTGCCAAAGACAGCAAAGGAAAATAGGACGAGCAAGCGAAATCTGTAGGCAGGACAGAGCCAGCTGGCTGGCACCGCTTCCCGGGCTGTGCCGGAGCATGTTTAGGAATAGCTCCAGCATGACGAAGGCAGAGGGGCCGCCCGCCTGGCGCTTGCGCCCTGCATAACATGGACCCTCTGGGGGCCCAGGGCATGTCTGCTCAGCCCCAGCCCCAAGCGTCCCCAGCTCTGCTCCCAAATCCCCTCTCCAAGGGCACCCCGGCCAAAGATGGCGCTTGGAGGGAGAGTGGGAATGACAAGAGAGCTTCTCTCCTCTCTCGGTCCCTACCACAGACACTCCTGCCCTGGCCAGGCCACGGATTTTTCCTCTCCCTGCCTCCTCCAGGTCACTCCTTGTTCCCTCCCGGCTCCCTGCCAAGCATGACGACAGCACCCGTCCCGCTGCGGTCCCCCCCATCCCCAAGGCACTCACCGGGCTTTCAGCTCCTTGTGCTCCTCCCGGACTTTACTGAGCTCTAGCTGCAGCCGGGCTCTCTCCTTGGCCACTGAATCCAAGGTCTTGCGGGCATCCGCCAGCTCCGACTCGTAGGCAGCCTTGATGCCCGAGACCTCACGGCTCACCACCTCCTCGGACTCCGTGATGCGGAGCCGCAGGCCAGCATTCTCCAGCTCCAGTGAGCGCACCTTATCGATGTAGACGGCCAAGCGATCATTGAGCTCCTGCAGGTCCTCCTTCTCCTGCAGGCGGGTGATGCGTGTGGGGGACAAGGGGGTCCCCGAAGCCCCGCTGCGGGTGCTCCTTTTCTGCGAAGGCGTCGCCATGGGGTCCGGCGTCGAGGCGAAGGACACGGCACAGGTCACGGCGCGATGTCCCACGCCACCCGCCCAGCTGTCGCGGCAGCTCCTGGTGTCTGAGTGACTTGCTTATATCCCAGCTGGGCTGCTCACTGGGAGGAGGAGCTGCGAGGCGGCGGCGGGTGGAGTTATCCAAAACCTGGGTGGAGACAACTCGCATCAGTCCCAGCCCTTCCTTAGGAAAGGCTGGGAAAGCATCCCTGGGTAAAGGGGCCTTGAGAGGGCGTCTCTGGGGGCACAATCCAGGGTAACCCCCTTCCACACCCTTTTCTAGGGCGATTCCCCCGACAGAGGCTGGATTGCAGACTGGGGGGACTTGGCAAAGGTAAAGTGCACCCTGAGAGGGGCTGCAGTAAAGGGGTGCAGCCAGGCACCCCCAGGACCCTTGGGCTGAGCACCTCCAGGACATCGCTGTCCCACAGGACAGGGCAGGCAGCATCTCAGCAGCTGACCCCAGGGTGTGGGGGGTCCTGGCACATGCTGATGCAGAAGCCATAGGCTGCACAGGACCCTGGGGTACCTGAACCTCTGGGATCCAGGGACCCAAATACAGTCCCAGGCCACCCAAAACACCCTGGTCTGGGTTCCCCCGAGTCCTGAGGCATCCCACACACAGAGCTCTGGGGCACCAAAGAATGCCCCCACCCACCTACCCACTTTCCTGCACTGGTTTTGCCCAGTTCTCTCAGCACTATTGTCTCCATTTCCCAGCTCTCCTCAATGCCAGCTGTGTCAGTTTGTAACTCCCCAAATTCTAAGCACCAGTTGAGCCCCCACCCCAATTCCCTGCACTAACCGTTTCCTGTTCTCCTGCCTCCCACTTCCAGCCCCTCCCAGTCCCACTCAACCACCCTTCCAGTATCACCAGTTCCCAGCAGGGGTGATTCCCAGTCGTACCAGCGGGTGCGAGCTGTTCTGTCTTCCTCGAAGCGCTGCAAAGACTCGGGCAGCTCGTGATTTTCAGATCTGCCAAATGCTTCCAGGCACTCTCAGTGCTATCACAGAGAGGGTGTCCCCTCCTTGGACTTCATCCCCCTCCCTGCGATGTGCTGTGGAGCCAAACCCTCCCGTGTGTGAGAAACGGGAATAAAATGACAATGGAAATGGAAAAGCAACCCTCTCACACCCCAGAAATGAGCGGTGGGCGGGGGTCCTGGGGACTCCAGCTTCCTCCTTGGGAGCTCCTGCTTGGACAGTTGGAGCTCTGCGGCAAGGAAAGCTGGAAAGGCAGCTGCACCTCGCAGCTGGGGACACTGGTGAGAGCCGGAGCACCCTAAAGCACAACCTCCCCCAACCATTCCCTGGGACCAGAGGGGTCCAAGGTCAAGGGCACAGCCAACCCGAGCCGCCTCCCGAGCCACGGCCGCCCGGCTCCTCCTGTCCGTGCTGCAATCCAAGCCCAATTTGCTTCTCAGCTCAGGGAGCGCAGCAGAGCCCCAGGCAGGCTGAGAATGACTCACACAGCAACGGAGCAACACACGCAAACACGCACAGCACACACAGGATACGCGTGTGTGCGCGCCCTCACCGTCAATGATTAACCCGCTGGCAGCCGCTCAGCCCCGGCTGCCGGTGCACGGTAGCGGGGCAGGGAAGGGGCCCCGGCAACAATCCAGGGTGAAACTTTCAAAAAGCAACAGTTCCATGCCGGGAATCTGCCCCAGTGCCACCTCAGAGACGCGAAGGGAAGGGGGAGAAAAGGGGGGGGTGAGGAGGGTGTCAGCTGGGCACAGCCCTCCTGGCACTGCCACGAGTAGGGGTTGGGGTTCCCTCTCCTCCTCCGTCGCCCCATCCCCTTCCCCACTCTGGCTCGCAGGGGAACCCTCTGCATGGAGAAGCCCCCATGAGTGCTGTAGGCAGGGGGTTACTGTGCCCACCCACCCAGCACTGCTCTCCCTGCGTCGCCAGGGAGGTCTGCACTCCTTCACCCCTCCTTTGTACAGTCTCACACAAATTCCTCTTTTCCTGCCTCCTTGCCTGTCCCGGGCTGTCTTTTCTTCCCCACACCTTTCCTTTGTCCTCCCATGCGCACAGCCCCTTCCCTGGTGGGGGGACACCACAGCCCTGGGAAGCCCCACGCGTGTCACACACGAAGGCAGGCGACAGCACGCAGGACGCTGTGGCCCGGCCATGGGGCAGGGAACGGCCGGGGACGGCGGCCCTGGCCCAGGCCCAGGCCCAGGCCCCGCGCCTGCGGCAGGAAGGCGGGCCCGGCGGCGCGCGGCGGCTGCCAGGCCGCGGGGCACTGTGG
>VZTE01005851.1:319167-341236 GCA_013397775.1 Eulacestoma nigropectus | reverse complement strand
CAGGCCGCGGGGCACTGTGGGACGCGCGGGCCGCCCGCCCCCGCGCAGCTCTGTTTTGTTTTAAAAAGTAACCGTGGGTGGCAGGGAAAGCGAAAGGGCCTTTGGCCTGAGGGTGCTCCCTCAGCAGGAGGTGCCTGCCAGGGTCCAGAGCGTCCACGGGGATACAGACCAGAGCATTCCCAGGGACACGACCAGCGGGGCTAAAGCTTCCTTACCTTAACGTGGGAAACAGCATCCAGGGTAAAGGCAGGGACGGACCAGCTTGGGCAACAGCTGGAAATCACAGCTAAGGGTCATTGGCACTGCCTGTCGCTGATCTGGCACTCCTGGCGCCTCCTGGCTCCTCATGCTCCCCACAAAGCTTCTGCTGTGGACGGGACCCCGGCTCAGTGTCCCACGCTTCACTGCCCGGGGGCTCAAACCCGAGGGCTGGACGAGCAGGACAAGACGGTGGACCTGGGGGAGCCTGCTTGCTCTGGAGCCCGCAGGGGTTGTTGGCAGCCTGGAGTGAAGAGCCCCCAGGGAGGGTCAGACTTCAGCTCCTTTACAGTAGTTGCTCCACACACAGCTCCCCCAGGATGGAGTGGACAGTGCTGCCCCACACTGTGCCTCTGCAAACCCCCTTCTCCTGGACACAGACAGCCCCATGCTGCTCCGCTTCTCCACCAGCCCCCAGAGGCAGGAGCATCCCAACTCAACATGAGGGCAGGGAGCCCTGAGCTGGTCACTGGGGCTGGCAAAGAGGCACTTGGCACTTGTGCAAGGCAGGAGGGCTTAACATAAACCAGATGAGCAGGAGGACTGGCTGCGCTCCACAGCTCTGGCACAGGCACGGCGCTGTGCTTCAACCCACTAACATGGATTTCTCCAGGTTCTGTGGGCACTGAGGGAACCCGGGGTGCAGAACGCTGCAGCAGAGTAATGGACAGGTGAGGGGCAAGGGACAGACAGGAGGCTGGGGCTTGAGAAGAGGCTCTCAGCAGAGGCTGTATCTTACTCGCATGACTCAGAAGGCAGAAAGCAGCCACATCCCTGGAATTTCAAGGCACTTCCAGCTCTTTAGCCTCCAAAACCAGCCCAGTTTTGGGGCCTGTAAGCATTGTGATACAAATGACGTGGGCAGCGATGAAGCTGGATTTGGGAGCGACAAGAGGAGCTGCAACTCCAGGGAACCCCACTCCCTGGCTGCTCCACATGGAGGGGCGCAGGAAGGGGATGAGCCATGGGGTCAGGCAGTGTCCATGGGGGAACCCTTGTGGGCTGCTTTTCTGATGGCTTTTCAGGTCTTTTAGGCTCTTTGCAAGGACCCTGGGGTTCACTTCCTAGACTGCACAGCTTTTGGCACCTGCTTTCGCAGGTGCAGAGCAACCCAAGGCTGAGCCACCCCAGTCCTTCAGACACCTTCCAAGTTCTCTCCCCAGCCAACGTACTCCCCTCAGTCCTGCTCCCAGCACGGGGCCACTTCTCCTTTCCAGGGCAGACACACCCCATCTCCAAGTGGGGCTTTTCCCTTTTAAACCCATTCTTCTGGCCAAGAAGACATAGCATCCTTAGCCCTACACTTCCACCCACCTCACTACCAGGAGGAGAAGATCCCAGCCTCAAAATTTTTTCCCATCTGATCCCAGAAAGCTGAAAATTGCTGGGTTGGATACATGCAGCAGTCCCAATCCCTTATAGGCCTGGCTAAGTGACACGCCCAAGTGTGAAGAGACAGATGGTGATACAGGCAGGAACGGAACATGGAGAAGGGTGAATGGCTTTAAGCTGAAAAAGAGAAGGTTTAGATGAGATGTCGGGAAGAAATTGTTCCTTGTGAGTGTGGTGATGATGCCTTGGGTTCTGGCTTTTATATTTTTGGATCCTGTACTGCCTAGTGTGTGGCTCTGGGGTTTCTTGTAGCTTGTTGGCTGCTGCTCTCTTATGCCAGATGGATGTGGCAGGGCCTCTCTGGGCTTGTTGTTCAGGGACGCTTGGGCTGTCCTGGGCCCAAAAGGTCTGGACTGGGGCCTCTGGAGAGGTGGAGAGGTCGGGGGGGGGATTGCATCATTGGCTGGGGTTTTGATTGGCGAGTTTGTGCTGATATGCAGATGAATCAAGCATGTGGAGGTGTGGGGAACTCGTGACTCGTCGTCCATCTTGGGGTCCAGCTTGGGGTCTATCTTTGATGTGGCCTTTGGCTCCCCAGGGTGTACCTCTGAAGGCCTTTCAAATAAATATCCACCTTTATTCCCTTACTCCTGTCTAGTCTCTGTTTCTAGGTAGCCCGTCAAGGCATCAGTGAGGCATCAGCACAGGTTACCCAGAGGAGCTGTGGCTGCCCCATCCCTGGAAGTATCCAAAGCCAGGCTGGATGGGGCTTGGAACAACCTGGGATAGTGGAAGGTGTCCCTGCCTGTGGCAGGGGGTGGAATGAGATGAGCTTTAAGGTCCTTTTCAATCGAAATGAGCCTGTGATTCCATGATCTCCCCATCCAGCATCCTGACCCATCACATTGTGCCGTGCATCATGCTGACCTCAAGACCCAGCTGCAATGGGCTTCCAGTTTCCCCCATCCAACAATCTGTGCACATAAGGGGGTTGGGGTGTGTGCATAGAGGAGTTTTAATTAGCTAATAATCTTTAATAGGGTTTAATTGCCTTGTTATAAAAGGTAATTACTGCAATACATCAATTAGAGCTGTAAAATTAATAGATTTACCAGTTGTATTTATTGAGGAGCTGCAACTGGCAGCATGCAGCAGCCAGGGCAGCGCTGGTGGTTCTGCTCTGATATCCAACAGTAGGAAGGAGAGCAGCCACCAAGCCTCTCTGGCATGGATCCTGCCCCTCCAGCCAGGACAATCTGAGAACCACCAGCATCAGCAAACTGCCCCATGACCAGCAGCCAAGCAGAGCAGATGGACAGACAGACAGGCCAGATGGGAAGATGAGGCTCTGCAGGTGCAGGCTCAGGCTCACGGGGTCCCTGGCGTGTCCCTTGGGGACACTGGAACATGTCACCTCTGCTGTGCTGGAGATCCTGAGATGGGGACAGCTCTGTCTTCATGTGCTGAGGCAGATGTCTGCCCACAGCAATGAGTGTGGAGATGCCCATGTCACCCCCCACTCCCATGCTTCACTTTCAGGAGAAAAACCATCCCCATAATCCAGTGTCTGAGTCTCTCTTTAGAAGATAGCAGGCACCCATGGGTGCAGGGACCCATGGGTGCAGTAGCAGAGACAGAAGCCCACCCACAGTGCCAGGCAGAGGGCAGTGTACTGTGGGGTGTGCAGCCTGCTCCAAACTCTCCCAGACCCTACCAAACCCTGAGCACGGGTGCTGCAGTCAGACTGCCAAGTGGCAAGAGGTGACCCAATGGAAAATGCATCTCATGGCTTCCCATGAGCCCTCCCAAGGGGAGGGCTTTAAAGGAAAAGCTGTTCTGGTGCTGTGTTGCTTCATGGCTCCGTTATTCAGTTCATGGGTTAAGTACATGGGGCACCAGGGATGAGATGCTGAACCCTCCTATCCCTTTTCCAGCCTTGCTGATCCTTCTATTGAGCAGGATCAGCCTATTTTCCATAAAGTCAGTAGACCACGCAAACATCTGCTCAAAATATCCCATTTCACTGAAAGAAGTGTTTCTGAATATAAGATCCCAAATAAGCCAGTTTCCTGCTCCCCACAGCCCCACGTCCTGTGGGGTTGGGGTCGCACTCACATTCTCATGACCGGTTTTCCCAAAGCAGTGAGCTTGGCGCCTGCAGGAAAAGCCAAAAGACAATGGGCTGGCACCAGACCAGGCCAGCATGGGGCAGAGGGATGGGGGCTCACACACACAGACACCAGCCTGGGATGTGCCCCATTAAATGCCACCTTGGAACAGCCCCCAAACCCGCAGTGACTGGCAGGACCCTGGCTTACCCCCATCAATCCTGAGAGGAGACTCAAAGGAGTTAAAAAATCCCTTTGCGCTTTGCCCAGACACATGGGGCAAATTAGAGGAACCTCAGCACAGCTGGAAATTAGTCTTTGCTTCCCACACAGCAGCAGCAGAGTCATCTCGTCCATGGAGAGAGCCGGGGATCTGCAGCAGTGGGTGCTCTCTGAGGCAGAGCAGGGACCAGGGGCTTCATAAATCAACCAGCAGAACTGCCTGCGGTGATTGCTGCCCACTCTCACCGTTTGTGCTAGAAAAGGTCTAAAGCAGGGATGTCCCTTAGGAAATTGCCAGGCAGGGTTGGGATGTCCCTTGGGATACTCCCAGGTAGGGATGAGCTGGTCAACCAGCTGGGAACCCCTCTGGATCTCCCCAGCCAGTCCTGTGGCAGTGCCTCTCCAGCCTGTGGCACGACCAGGGATGCCAGGACAGGGATGTGGTTTGCAGGGCGGTGGAGGTTTTCCTCCCGCAGTCTGTGCCAGCTCACCCTGGCATGCAGAACACCGGAGCCACCGAGCCCCAGCAGGTCTGGCAAGCCAGCACCTCGGACAGGATGCGGATCTGCCTGCCCTCATCCCGGGCCAGAGGAATCCCCGGCTGTCAGCGGGGCGGCAGCTCACCAGTTTCCTTGCAGGGCAGTGGAGGTGCCGAGGGGATGTTTGTACAGAATGGAGCTGGAGAGGATCCAGGCCATTGGCAGGGCTCTGCCCTCCCCAGTGCCACACTGAAGGTGGATAAAAGCCATCCTGCCTCCAGGGCTCACCACAGCCCTGCTGAACTTTCCCTCCAGGATGCCATCCTCCAGGATGCCAGCCCAGCCCCAAACCTGGCCTGAGGGCCCAAGTCCCTGGGTTGGCAGGGCTCCTGGCACTGTCACTCTATCCTGGGGAAGCCCCGGGATGGGCATCTTCTGATGTAAGAAACTACAGCCCAGGGCTGCTGCTGCTCCTGCGGTAAAACATCCACATGCTCAAGGGTCTCCACTGCTTGGGGCTTTAAGGATCCCACAAGAAAAATAATCTCCAGGAACGGCTTCAGGATGAACTATTCCCATCTCTAGAGTGACATCTTCTGCTTCTACACTTTGCCCATGTGCACAATGTCCAGCTCTGCCCATCTGCTCCAGCTGCAGGGATTAAAGCTCACCTTCGACTGGGGGCTGTAGTGGAGAGCAGCCCCCAGGCCTGGCTCCCTCATTCCTGCTGCCCTGTGGAAGGGATGGGGACAGGGACAAGGCACGTGAGCTGGGACAAGCACCTGGAGCTCCACATTGGCTGTGCAGATACTCACATCCCTTTTCACTGCCTTTAAAAGGCAGAAAGGGGGAGAGGCCTTGGCATGTCCCTCCTGGGATCCTTGGTGCAGAGGGGACAGAGCAGACACACTCCATGTTTCCAAACAGCATCCCATCTCCCCAGCAGTCTTCATGCTGTTCCAGTTCCTCAGGTGGTGCCACCTTCTCTGTCCTTGGCAGCTCCTCAGGGAAGGGGCCATGTCTCTAGATGTCCATGACCACCTGTGAGCAGAGCGGACTGACCATTCCACAGTGGCAGAAGCAAATCAAGCCCCAGCAAATCCAGCTGTCAGCATCTTGAGGTCTTCTTATGCCAGAGATGTTTTATAAACTCACTGCTCCTCCAAACCCGGCATCTTATCCCTGTTTGTCCTTTGGCCACCCTGGATCCGACAGCAATGAACACCTCAGTGTCAGCACATTCTGCCAGAAACATCCCAGACATTTTCTCATATAAAATATGGTGTTAGCTTATTTCAGCTCAGAATGACAGGGACATGGAAGTCTCCATTCTTCCATTCTTTCCTTCCAAGTCTGCCACTTTTGCTGCTGCAGAGGCAACTCCAAGCAATATTAACAAGCTCAGAGAGCAGGATTCAATGGGAAAAACCATAGAATTATGGAATATCCTGAGTTGGAAGGGACCCACAAGGGTCATGAGTCCAACTCCTGGCCCTGCACAGACACCCCAACCATCCCACCCTGTGCCTGGGAGCATTGTCCAAATGCTCCTGGAGCTCTGTCAGCCTCAGGGCCGTGCCCATTCCCTGGGGAGCCTGGTCAGTGCCCAACCACCCTCTGGGGAAAGAACCTTTTCCTGATATCCAACCTAACCCTTCTCTGGCACAGCTCCATCCGTTCCCTCAGGGAATTCTCTCCCTGTCCCAAGGCTCATGCTCCCTATGCACTCAGCATATTGAGCATCCCCTGGCTCCTCTGCAGCGGAAGAGCTGCTCAGAGCAGCCAGATCTCAGCCTCTGGGGAGGGAACCTGCACTGCCAGGCACTCATGGACACCAGCCCAGGGCATGGGCCGTGGGGGCTGCTGAGCACCTTTCCTACTCTCCACACTCTGTATTTCCTGGAGATGCACCATCACTGCCCATATTCCATCAGCAGGGAAAGCTGCACGGGGCAAACCCTGCCAGCCCTGACAGGTGTGTCCACAGCGACTTCCATTAATTTCCCTCCGCAGAGCTTTCTCCAACAGAAGGTTTTCCTGCTATTCACTACACTTCTCCCTCCTGGCCCCCTCAGTGTTCCCACTGAGACAGAGGGCAGCATGATGGGGCTGGTTGGCTTTACCACATTTATTGATAAAAAAAGCCAAATTTAAAAAAAAATTGCACTCAAAATAGCACAAAACCTAAGCACTGGGGGAGTCCCTCAGATGAAAGGAGAAAACGAAAACAGGTTCAGTTGTAGAAATTAGAGCAGGACGTTGCACAAAGCCAGAGTCAGAGCATGGTGCAGTGGGGGTGTGTGGGACTCACTGTCACCCCTGCACAGTTAGAGCAGCCTGAGGCTGCTCTTGTCCAAGCTGGGAGGTAGAAGTCTTTACCTAAAGGAGGATGAACAAATCTGCCCCGTGGGGAAAGCTCTGAATATTGGCTTTAAGGAAGGCCTGGAGCCCCAAAATGTCTTCAGGGAGACCCCAGGTTGTGGTTTGCAGGCGAAATCTGGGGCTGGCAGCATGGGGCAAAGCCAGAGCAGCCTCAGGGCCAAGGCTCACCTGTGCTGCTCATTGGAGCTGCTCCTGCAGCATTCCCAGGCCAGTGGGTGGAGAAGCAGTGGGAGTTTTCTTAATGGGGTTTGGACGTAAAAGGCAGTAGAGGCTGGAGATGAGCAGATTAACATCAAAGGAAAATGTGATGAAAAAGTGCTTCATCCCAGTTTGTCCCAGGCAGGAGAGGCTGAGTGGCCAAATAGGCCTCACCATGAATCACGCCATGGTGACGAAGCCAGCGATGGGCTGTTTGTTTGCCTGTTGCCAAGGGCCCCGTGGCTGCTGGTTGGGATCTGTGAGCCCTGTGGTTCAGCCACTCTTTCAAAAGAGTTTGGGATGGGGAAGCCGGGGGATCCCTGCTGTGATCTGAGAGCAGAGCTGAGACCACAGAGTGGGGTTGGACTGGGCAGGATGGAGCTTGTGGTACCAGGAAAGGGGGCTGTGCTGGCTGGAGACCCCAATTGCTGCAGAGAGCAGTAGGATGGAGGCTGTGGGGGCCAGTGGCAGCAGAAGCAGGGGGGGCTGTGACACACACCAGCTCCAAGAACCACTATACAAGAGGGGCTAGAGGACAGACCCCACTGGGAATGACTCATGGACAATCAGAAAACACCCTTTACTCCAATGACAGAGAGCACCAAACTGCCCTTCTGTTCCACGCTGGAGGTGAGTTCCTCTTTCCACTGTCTCCACTTCTACCTTTTGCCCTTCTCTGTGCAAAGCCTGGACTCACTCACTGGCTGCTCAAATCTGCCTGGTCTGCAGTGCTCAGCCCAAGTGCTGAAACATCCACTCCACCCTCTAATGAGGTATGGGGTCTTCAAAGCTCATCTGTCAATGATGTGCAAAATCTGTCAATTTTGGCTTCTCCATTTGCCAGGCTGGGTTCAGCACATTCTTCCATTTTTCCATTCTTCTTTTACTGTCTGAACACTTGGGGGTTTCTCTGCATAGAGGTGGTCTCTTCAAGCATATAGAATCTCAGAATCACAGACTGGATTGGAGTAGAAGGAACCTTAAAGCCCATCTCGTTCCACCCCCCTGCCATGGGCAGGGACACCTTCCACTATTCCAGGTTGCTCCAAGCCCTGTCCAGCCTTGAACACTTCCAGGGATGGGGCAGCCACAGCTTCTCTGGGCAACCTGTACTGGTGCCTCACCACCCTCACAGGGAAGAATTTCTTCCTAATATCTAATCTAACCCTACTCTTTTAAAGTTTAAAGCCATTGCCATTTGTCCTCTTTCCATGATCCCTGCTCCCACTGCCTGTCCATTTCCTTCTTGCCCTTCCAGTTGACCAGCAAGTCTCCACCCAGCCATGCCAGTCTCTTGTCTTCCTTTCCTGATTTCTTACTCATGTGGATTTAGAGTTCTTGCACTCTATGGAAAGAGTCCTTAAAGACCTGCTAACTCTGTTCTGCCCCCTTGTCCCTAAGGGCAGTTTCTTAGGGGATCCCGCTGACCAACTCCTTGAAAAGCCTGCAGTTTCCTTTCCTAAAATTCAGGGTCCTTACTTGAATCTTTGCCTGTCCCACATCCCTCAGGGCTGTGAACTCCCCTGGTGTGTGGTCACTGCAGTCCAGGCTGCCTCCAATCTTGATATCGCTGATGATCACTTGTGTTGGTGATCGACAGGTCCAGTGACATATCCTCTCTGGCAGTACTTCCATACATGGCCCCTTGCAAAGCCAAGCCCTGCTCTCCTATGAAGATGCTGGAAATTACCGTAATGCAAATAAATCCATGTATTATTAATGATTATATAGCATCATCCATACTGCAGGCTCTGCACAATCCTCTGCTCTGTCAAAGGATAAAAGGAGGAGGGTGGTGAGGCCCTGGCACAGGCTGCCCAGAGAAGCTGTGGCTGACCCATCCCTGGAATTGTTCAAGGCCGGGTTGGACTTGGCTTGGAGTAACCTGGGATAGTGGAAGTGTCCCTCCCCATGGCAGCATGGTGGAAGGAGATGGGCGTTAAAGTTTCTTCCAGCCCGAACCACTCTGTGATTCTGTAACCCCCAGGGTCTGACCAGCTGTGTGGTTTTGCTGTGACACACAGCTGGGCCCATCCTGGTTCCCCTCCCCTGGGCAGTGAGAGGCCAGCCCAGGCGCAGTCCCCATGGGACTCTGCATCAGCAAAGACACAGCACCAAGTCTCTCACCGCGTGGACTCGCACCCCCAGGTGCTGCCCTGCCTGCCCGCACCCCCGGACGCGCGGCCAAGGGGAGCCTCCAGCCCCCGGGAGGTGATGCCAAGGTCACTCCTCCTGTGCTCTGCAGCTGGGTGGCCCGGCCGGCCGGGGGCCAAGGATCAGCTGAGCACAGCCAGAGTCCCGGCAGGGCACAGGAGGGATCGGCAGCTCCATCTCGTGTCTGACGCCCGCAGTACAGAGCGGGGAGCCCAGCCCTGGCACAACGCTGGCCACGGAGGCTCCTCGCCCCGTGTCCCGGCGGGAAGGCTCGGGGGGCTGCCCTAACCCACGGCCAGCCTCACCCTGTGGCTCCTGAAGGAGGCTGGGACTCGGGACCGAGGTGCCACTCGGCTCTGCGAAGTCCCAGCCTGGAGACCCCGAGTGGCGTGGGGATCGTCCGCCTGCCATCCAGAGCCCTCAGGCTCTCAGCAGCCCAGGGGTGCTCGCCCGCGAGGATGCCATCCCCTCGCTGCCCTGTGCCACCCCTCTCCACAGACCCCCTGCTCTGGCCGTAGAGCACGTGGCACCGAAAGCACAAGTATAGATTCATTTTTACGGGCACGGGGCCAAGGCTGAGAGACTGCTTCTCATTAGGGAAGCAGAGCTGGGAGTAAACGGTCCCGAGCTCCCACACCAGGCTGCCGTCTTCCCAAGGGGATGAGGAGAAAAGACATCTCTCGCCGGGGTCTACACTGCTGGCAGCACTTATCCCTGAGGCACTCAGCATCCAGTGTTGGGGGAACATCCCCTTGACGCTGGCGTGGGGAGGAACAGCCATGTCCTGACCCAGCAGTGGAAGAGCAGGGGCAGCACAGCCTGTCCCTCCCTCAACTACCCCATGCCGACTCGGTTCTCCCTCCAGGCTTTTTGCCAACAGCAAAGAGAGGGGGAAAAGGCTCCCGGACAGCAGATAGTCCCGGTGAGCCAGCCAGGAGACGGGACATGCTGCCAACAGCACTGCTGGGTGGAAGCAGGAATCAGAAACCAGCTGCAGCTCCCTCACGGAGCTAGCGAATGTGGTGCCACTAAAGAGCGGGTGGGACGGGGATGGAGATGAGCACAGTGCCCTGAGCAGGAGACCATTGGAGCAGGACACACAATCCATTGGAGACGTGGGATGCAAGTGATAGCTCCTGCATCCCAGCCTCTCTGCACAGAACATGCCGGCCACAGCCAGGCTCCTGGCTCCCTGCTTCTGGGATGGACCCACAGTTCTTCCTGCCTCCCGGTGCCCTTCCAGCCCAGCTGCACAGCCCCGGCATCCTCCCCCGAGCAGAAAACACCCCTCTTGCTCTTGCTGGCACATCAGTGGCGCCGGGATCTCATTGCTCCCACGGCAGAGCGCCAAGCGATCCAGACGGGAACAGTCGCAGGCTGAGCTGCAGGTGTTGGGCTGATGGCAGCACCTCCCACTGCTTGGGGAGCTGGCGGGGCAGCCTCAAGGCTGCTCCGGTTTCCAGAAACAAGATCTCCAGGGAGGCTGCTGGCCCAAGCACCAACTGGCAGACGTGGCAAGCAGGGTGGTGGGGATGGCCTGGCAGCGCGGCGCTGCTCCACTGTGCCGCCACCTTGCCTGCAACAGGACTGTCACCTTTTGAGCACCCCAAAAGACCGTGTGGGACAGGAATGAATACGGGGATTTTGGTGTTGCTTCAGCCAGCCCGGTCCCCAGCATCTGCCCGCTGGCCCTGGCTCTGTGGCTGCTCCAAGGAAGGGAACAGGCCAGGCACAGCCCAAGGTGCCCACTGCATTTCCTGACAACAGGGTCAGGAACAAGGCCCCATATGTCCTGGAAGGGCAGGAGGGGGCTCAGACAGCTGCGGGGGTCTTTGCCCAAATGCTGAATTCTTTCCATGTGCAGGAAACTCTTCCCTGCACTCACCCACCCTCTCCAAGGCAAATCCAGAGTGGAATTCGAGGCAGGAGCAGGATTAAACCTGGGATCAGCATTGCTGCCCTGGGTGCTACCCCCTCTCCTAACCCACAGCCTCCTCCTCTGGCATGGCACAGGGACAGGGTGACACTGTCCTGAGCCACCTCCCTGCCTCCAAGATGCTGCAACTAAGGAGTAGGAGGCTTCAGCCACTGTGGGGTGCAGTGGGGGTCTCCTGGATTTGCAAAAGCAGGACTGAGGGCTGCCCTGTGCTCCATAAAGGGGTCTGAGCCCATGGCAGTGCTGAGTGGTGAGACACCACAGCTGGGGCTGTGGAAGCCTCAGGAATTCCTTCCCAATCCCCTTCCCCTTTCCCTCCTGGCTCTCTCCATGTCACAAACCCAGAGCCCCTGTGTATTTGGTGCTGCCCTGTGCCTGGGACTCAGGGAGCTCCTGAGAAGCAGAAGATGTTCCCACAGCGAGGCAATCCCGGCATTTTGGGAAGCATGCAAGCAGTCTGCAGCTCACGCTTGGATTTACACCACTTGGATGGCCCTTTTCTGCTTGCCGAAGATCCAGCCCTTTGGCAGGCTCCGAAATGATCCCAAGCCCCCCTGCTTTGTTATTAAATCAAATCCATCTGGCCTCGACCACGGATGGTTGTTATTCGAGATCCCTCTCCTAGAGGAGCTGGGATTAGCTCCGGGCATGGGGGATTCTCCCTCCCTCCCTCTCTCTCACCGCTCCCAGCCCTCCTGCCTCTCTCTTTTGTGTTTCTCCACTTCTCGAGGAGCAGGAGGAGGCGCGGGCGCTTTCGGCAGCTTTTGTGCAGCACAGAGCTGCACGGGTGTCCCCGCAGGACCGTGGTGCCATCGCGCTCCTGGTGGGCCCCATCTAGACATACCTGCACCCTGCCTCCCCACATCAGGGCAGCCAGAACCCCCAAACCCTGGGAACGCCACAGCTGACACGGGGTGACAGTGACACAGGGCTTTGTGCCAGCCACCTGCCACCCCCATTTTTGACCCCAAGCAGCTGAAACGCTGCCGGGAGCTGCTCTCCCCAGGGACATGCAGGGCTGAGCAGGGTAATCCCCTCTCCCAGCCCCAGAGAACCCACCGACCCAGGAGAGCAGGGTGAACTGGAATGATGTGGGATGTGCTGCTGTGGACCAAGTGCTTTTAGCTTTACAGCAAGTGCCTTGAGTGCTGCTGCTTGCCCGGGTTTCACTGCTGGTGTTCCTTAAGGCTTCCTTGAGGAGCTGCTGGATCGAGGCTATGGCTGGAACCTTCATGAAGACGATGGATTTCCACTGCTCTGACAACACAGAAAGCAGTGGGCAAATGAATTGGTGATGACCTGCCAGCAGGAGGCAGAGGCAGGGCACCCAGCTGGTGTGGGGATGTGTGTCTGCTCCTGGTGCAAGCCTTGGGGCCACCTAGACCAGCAGGGATAAGGTGACAGCGTGTCTGGCTCCAGCCCTCCAGGGACTCCTTTAGGTTGGGCAGATGGAGTCGTGGTCCCTGTGGGCTCTCCAGTGCTGGGCCCTGTGTTCCAGCTGCCAGCAATTAGTGTTCCAGCTTGTTTTGGAGTGATTGCTGGGTATGGTCTCTCCCTGAGCAGTGCTAGGGGTCAAAACATGCCCTGACCTGCTCCTGGCTGAGCTCGACCTTAGCCTCTTGCACCTCCTCTGCTGTAAACTTCTCTCCCAAGGACACAGCCCGACATGCAGGTACCTCCACCACCGACGGGGTACATGGTCCTCAGCAAATGACACCCCCATCCCCTCGGCCCCCCAGAAGCTGCGTGTGAGGTACATCCCTCCTGGGAGGAGTGACCGTGGCAGTGTGGGGTGAAGGCCAGCTGGGCAGAGTGTGAGAGAGACACGATGGGTCAGAGACCAACTTTAAACATGGGCTCAGTGTTTAAACCCCACCTACAAAGCAGCGTGCATGCTTTACCTTCCCAGCCTTGGCAAAGCCTTGAACACACCCCAAAAGACCTGGCACCAATCCCTGCGTTTCCCTCTCACCACAGGGATACCTGTGCTGGAGCCTGTAGACAGCCTGTGACTGGGAAGTGGCACCTGAGCATCCCGGATGGTCCTTCGCCCCTGGAACCATTGCGGCACTTGCTGAGGCTCAGAGCTTCCTTGCATGCCAGCAGCAGCCCCCAGCTCACTGCAGACCTTTTTGGGATTAGGCATCCCACAGTCAGGGAATGCCCCGTCTGCTGGACTTCAGCTGGACTTCCAAGTCCTGGTCCTTCTGCAGCTGACTGGAAAACATAAAAGGAGACAAGGCACTTTCTGAGGGAGCGCTGGAGTCCAGGGAATCAGCAGTGTGGGAATTAACAGTAGCGCCTTCACTCCTGGGTCACACAGAGGTACAAACATTACCGCACCTGCTCTGCTCTCTTGGGGCATCTGCAGCATTTAGGCACAAAGTCTGCATCCCGCAGGAACTTTTTAATGGCACAAGGGACCCTCCAGTGACAGAGATGGTGCTCTCATCTTTCCTGGATGGCCCTGCTGGTACCATCCGCACAGGGACCAAAGCACAGCCCCCTCCATCACCCGGCCCTGTGGTGAGCTGTCAGCCCATTGAGGAAGAGATGGGAACGTGTCCACTTGATGTGCCTGAAAAGCAGCACACATCTCCCTGTTGCTATGGAAACACTGCTTTTAAAGCAAATTAATAATAATAATTAACACGATCTATTAAATAATGGTAATAAATCATTAGTAATGACTTGTAATTGGTAAAGCACTCAGAATACTACACGCTCACCCCACGACCTGCTCCTGGCACAGGAACTGGAGCTGGGGGCGGCATCTCCCACCCGCAGGGGAGTCCTGGTTGAGAGCGAGTGCCCTCTGCCTCCAGTACCATACAGGCAGGAGCTTAGTGGGATTCAGTGAGGGATCAGACTTTTATCTGGATAATGAGGATGTCTAGACTGATAAGAAGAAGGGTTAAATTGGCTCAGGGCCTGATTCTGCCTTGCCATGTGCTTGGCGCAGCAGCACACTGTGGTGCCCTGGCAAAACTGAGGTAGGCTGAGACCAGGAGTCTACACCAGGCTGGACAAAGACCTTGTTCTTCCCAGTTTTTAAACCTAGAAATCAGAGTACTGCCAGGACCCTTAACCCCTGGGAGGCAGAGGTGAAGAGAACTCTAAGAAATTTTTAATATGCTCAAATTCATCCTGGAGAAGAGAAGGCTCCAGGGAGACCTTAGAGCCCCTTCCAGTGCCTAAAGGGGTTCCAACAGAGCTGGAGAGAGACTTTGTACAAGGGCCTGAAGGGACAGGACAAGGGGGAATGGCTTCCCACTGCCAGAGGACAGGGTTAGATGGGATATTGGGAGGAAATTGTTCCCTGTGAGGGTGGTGAGGCCCTGGCACAGGTTGCCCAGAGAAGTTGTGGCTGCCCCACCCCTGGAAGTGTTCAAGGCCAGGTTGGACGGGGCTTGGAGCAACCTGGGATAGTGGAAGATGTCCCTGCCCATGGCAGAGGCTGGGACTGGATAAGCTTCAAGTTCCCTTAGAGCTTGGTTGCAGCCAAGGGGATGGGGCAGCCACAGCTTCTCTGAGTCCCTCTGCTCTGTTTCTCACACATCAAGTCCTTGTGTCTCACTCATCAACCTACACCACCAAAAGCAGTGTCCAAAGCAGAGCAATGCAAGGCTGAGCCCAGAGCCATGATAAAACACCCTCTTTTCAAGCTGTGAGATACTTCCAAAAGGATCTGGAATTGCTGAGAGAAAATAAATGCAAAGACCTGACAGTGTCACCTGCTTGCTTGTGCCCAGAGTCCCTTTGCTGACAAGGTCTTCTCTGCACAGCAGAGCAAGGACCTGCTCACTCAGAATCGCTCAGTGTTCCCGTAGGAGCCTGCCCAGACAGGCAGAGCCAGGAGGTGAACGCCTGGGAAAACCTGGCCCTGCTTTAGGTGCCTGCATGAAACCGAACTATTTGGAAAAGCAGGTCCCCATTGTCCCTGCTGAGCCTCTGGAGAGGCATCAGCCATCCCTGGACTGGCACAAGCAAGTCCAAAACAGCTAAAAAAGTGCCCAGATGTGTTCTTTAGACTTTTCCCAACAAGGTCTGACATCCAGACTGCTGGGCCATGCAGGATGCTGGAGCAGCATTAGGATTGCAACACACCTGCGTGGCTCAGCCTCCATCCCATCCCGAGCACCCGGCAGCAACTTCCACCATGAGACTAAAATTAGCACCGACAGGAAGAGCTCTGGAGCACGAGAGGATGATTAGAGCCTCCCTGGAAAGGAGGCATCACCTGCAACGTAATGACTTTTCTCATCTCTGTCAAAATGTGCAACAATGGTTGTGGAATATGATGGGGAAAAGTGAGGCAGTGAGACAGGGGGAGGTGCTTCCACACAAAACTGGAGTGATAGCACTTGTCCAGAGGAGAAAAAACAGGATGCTGGCTCTGCTGGACTATGCCCTGGACCTGCTGCATGACTTCGATCAGATTGCTTAGAAAGACACAAAAGACTTAAGGATCACACATGCCAACTCCACCTGAGATTCATAAACAGCAAGAAAACACCCAGATAAAAGGTAAAAAATCTCTTTTACATGTATTTAATTGTATGTGTGGTGAGTGTGAATAATCAGTGTCACTGTTCTCCAGCACAGGCAGTGGGGAAGAGGCATTGATCCTTCACTCCATGCGCGGATATCCAAATCCATGCTTCAAAACTCTATGTTGGCCTTCTTTGGCTAAAAATATGATTGTGGTCAGCCAACACCACCCACATGCATGTTCCTGAAAGAATGGGATTTCACTGGGCATCGCTCCTCCTATAAACTTACCCTGTTTTCATTTAAAATAACCCATAACTGGAAAGAACATTAAAAGTGGGTGCACTGAGCCTCCAAGCGGGAAGATGTGACTGTGCTGAGGGAGCTCGTGTGTAGCTCACGGAAATGCCAGTGCCACTCTGGTTGTACCTAGTGCAAGTTGGTTTGACTCCATGCCTTACATCCTTGTCCCGAAACTAGAAATCGTAGAATCATAGAATCATGGGATGATTAGTGTTGGACAGAACCTTAAAGCACATCTAGTTCCATCCCCCCTGCCATGGGCAGGGACACCTTCCACTAGACCAGGTTGCTCCAAGCCCCATCCAACCTGGGCTTGGACACTTCCAGGAGTGGGGCAGCCCCAGCTTCTCTGGGTAACCTGTGCCAGTGCCTCAGAACCTTGACAGGGAAGAATTTCCTCCTAATATCTAATGTAAATCTGCTCTCTTTTTGTTTCGAAACCGTTTCCCTTTGTCCTTGGAATATGGCCCATCCCCCCCTCTCAGGCAGACCCTTACAGACAGGCCTCATTTGTCAGCATAACAGGAGACAGGTAAGTCCCTTGGATGAAGCTGCCGTATTTCCCTTCAAGATTTCCTGGACAGAAATACGTGCACATGCGCTGCACAGCTTGACAATGAATGTGCAGTGAATCCAACACATCCTGGACGTGTTGGATTTGCTGGGCACACATGGACCATCTGGCCAACACATGGGCCTCAGACTTGACATGTCCAGGAAGCATCTGACTGATGGTGGATGCACTAGGCAGCCAGTTGGAGCTCATGCAGGAAACCGGCTCCACTGGCACCACGGTGGAGGTGGGTGCGATGCTCACGGAGCTGATCTGTGGCTGCGCTGGGATTTCTGGACTGATGGGGATTCAGACACAGGCAAATGCCAAAACCCCAACGTGCCCCTGGACAAAATTCAAAAGAGGACATACCCAAGGAAACACATGGTAATTCTGATGTTCTAGAAATTGAAATCAGGAATTACCTGCTTGCAGAAGATGAGATTCCAATGGGAGGAAAATGTGTTCCTTGAAAAGTGAACTAAATGTATAAGCAGCAGGAGTAAGGGGAGAGTGTGACCTTGAAATCGAATCCTTTTGATCCCAGACCTAAAATTATCCAGATTTCAGGAGAGGTTTCTTCAGCAACGTTAGTGCAGTTTTTCAAAAAAACCCTCGTGACCAGAAGTCCAAACCCTCCACATTATGAACGCAACCAAGTCTGCCAAGGGTGCGGCACCCGCGATCCCAGCACCAGATTGTCCCCGTAGCTTAGCACCCATCTGCAGCCAATATGCTGAGCTCTTAACAAAATTGAGGGGGTTTAAAATCTGGTCTCCTGGGCCTGATCCCATGGACCTGGGCTCACCAAAACCAATGGACTTCAAGGAGCTTTGGATCAGGCTTTGCACTAATTTACTTATCTCATAGAAGAGCTTAATTAACAAATGTTTGCAAAGCACTTTAGGATCCCTGCACGGACAGTGAGACTCCTCTTGCTGCTGGTCCCATTGACAAAGCAAAGAGGTTTAATGTCAACAGGGAGCAGATGAATTGTATGGACAGTGGCGGCCACAGACAGGGACGGAGGGACATCCTGGGTGGATCGGCCATCACGGAGCGCAGAGTCACCCCCAAACCGCGTGCTTCAGGGAACGGCCAGCACACAGGGCTATGGGCTCAGAGTGGAAGGGAGCCCTTCCAGCTTTCCAGCATTTGGGATACTCCTGTTTCACATGCAGCTGAGCAGTTCTTGAAATGAGCTGTCCAGGGACAGGGATATGATAGCTCAAAGTACTCGTGACAATGGTACCCCAGCCTGAGCTTTCTAACTCAGGATATTCTATGACTCTATGCGAGATGAAAATGAAGAAAAGCCTAAAAAAGGTGTCCTGGTTCCAAGCAGGTGTTTGCTCCCTCTGTCCTCCTCACCATCAGCTCGTCACCTCAGTCTGAGGGACATGGGATGCTTCCACAGCATTAAATCTTTCCTAGCAGCTGCCACCTTTCCTCCAGACTTGGGTCATGTTGGGGGGCAGAGGGATGCAGCACTGGGAAATGCCAAATTTGGCTTCACATTGATGACATAAATTCATCCGGAAAGTTTCTCTCTGGGTTAGCTTTTGATGGTGACTCTTAAGTCGCTGTTTTGCCTAAGGTCAGGCTGCTGGCACCTCCTCAGTCAATGTCAGCTTTATTCCTGCCTCCCACAAAACTTTCTGCCACCAGCCGTGGTGCCCGGCCACTCCTCGCTGATGGCTCTGGCACCGGCAGCAGCTGCAGTTTGCAAATTCTCCCTTTTCTTTGATCGTTCTGCAGACTCGGGAAGGGGCGAGGCGCACGTGACGCTGCTGCCTGATCCCAACCTCTCTGCTCAGAGCACTCTGCCGCTGTCCCTGGCTTTAATTAATACTTCTTTTTTTCCCTGACAGTAATTCGGGGATGTGGATTTTAAAACATTTGGAAATACCTACTTTTTCACTAGAAACACTGTGTTTCTGCCAAAATCTCGGCAGGGGTGTTCACTGAGTGGATGTAGCTGTGCAGAGACTACACTCACGGCGAAATCCTCACTCGCAATCCAGCACTACCTGCCCCCAAAAAAGAACCTTTTACCCCTCTGTCCAGGGAGTTGGGAATGATCCAGCCCCCAACAGCCCCACGACATGAGCCCCTATGACCTATTCCAGCTCATCGAGCTGATTCAAGCCACCTGGCAGAGCTAACTTTAACCTGAATTACTCCTGAAATCCAGCTTCCCCAGAGGCAGTGATGCCAGACAGGAGGTAAGATCATTCCCAAGCAGCTGCTATCACTGGGAAGAGGATCAAAGTCTTGGCTGTAGCCCAGCTACGCCCCCAAAATATTGTATGAACTGAGAGACGCTGCTATCGGGGACCCATCAGGATTAGTCACTGCCCATGTTGCCAATTCCTGTGATTTTTCTACGAGCGTTCCTGGTTGCCTTGAATTCTCAGCTCTGTGAGTCATGTGAATCTGAACGAGTATGAATTTTTGTTTTTTAAAGTAAGTTTCTAGACCTTGTGGCTGTGCAGAAAAGCAAGGTGATGTAACCAGAGTGAAATCCGACAGCCTCAGGAAAAGGCAAATGAAAAGAAACTCAATTTTCAGTATTTTTTTTGGAGTCGCACAAACTTTTTAGTCAGTTTGGTGATTTCTGGGCCTGGCTCTTGCTGCTGGAATGCTCAGAGCTGGAGCTCCATAGTTTTTCCCTTTTTTCCTTTCACTTTCTGATTTCCAGGGGCACTTTCTTCTCCTGAGAGCTCCGTGACAGAACTTAAAATGGAGGTGGAAGCAAAACCATGTCCCTGAAATGACATGCTGCCTCCAGAGCAGGCATTGCTATGAGCCTCATGCATGAGATCCAACTTGGACAAGTGAAAACTCCATACTTTACAGGGCAGAACATGATAGTTCCCACCATCACCACGTGTGTTCCAGCACATGGGCACACACATGATCCTCGCCCACACTGGGAACACCTCTGCACGGAGTCGTGTGTGCGTACAAACATCTCGCATGCAAACGCGTGTGGTTTATGTACATATTTCAATGTACATAATTGTCTGTGTTTGCACCATGTGCTTACACAGACACACACAAGGGTTTCACCTGGTTGTAAGTGGGGGGTGAGCCACAGCCAGCAGGTGTGTGCAAAGTAACCAGCAGTGTGTGTGAACGTCCATGTGCATTAAATGCACATTTCTGGCGGTTTAATGGGGCCCACCCAGCTGGGTGCCTGTGTTAAAACTTGCCGTGTGATGTGTATGTGCCCTACAGAGCCACCATCCATCACATCCCAATACAAACAGACACCACCTCTTAGAAGAAGGAATATCCCAAACTGCCATGAAGGAAAACATCCCAAACTGCCACTCTCAGGAGTCCCATCACCACACAAAGGTGAAAAAAGAAATAAAGCCTAATTCAGGACACTGTTCTACAACCATGACCAAAATGAGCCGCATGAAATACAGCAGTGGGTGGGTTCTCCTGCCCTTAGCTTTACTTTTTTCCCTCTTTTTTGTGCACACCTACAGCACAAACACCACAAGCTCTAACCCACAGTCACTCCACGCCAGGTCCTGCTGCAGAGGGGACCTACCAGCAGCAGCCCCTTCAGCTGGTGTCCCAGCATCTCCCTGAGTTTGTACTACACATCAGGAAACCTGGATGCAAAAACCAAACTGAAAGCAAAAATTTCCCTTCCCAAAGTGCCTGGGCAAACTCACAGGGAAAGCTCCAGCAGCACCTTACCGGCTGAGTCAGTGGATGAGCCATCTCCTTGTGCTGGGTGCCCCATCTGCCGAGTTTAGCCGCAGCTGAGATCTTCTGCTGGTAGACCCAGAAAGGGGAGGGAGGGAAAGAAAAAACCTTCCTGTAAGGATCCCAGAGCCAGAGAGAGGAAATCATACAGGATACAGTGGGGGGTAGAAAAGTCCAGCCCCAGTGACAAGGCACCAGTGCCACCACTCCCCAGCCCTTGCTGCAGCCGTTGCCTTTGCCAGAGCTGCAGCGCGATGTGGCTCGGCGGGAGCCTCACATCCCTCTGCATTGTCCCTCTCCAGCGTGAGCTCCAGCAATCTCATTTCATGGGAGACATCTGGTTTGATTCAAAGCGAAGAAAGGGGAGAGGAGAGAACTGCGCGCTCACACACTCACCGCCCAGCCCGGCTGGCTGGGAGCTGGGGAGCGATTGTCAATGCTTCCCTCCACGCTGAATCCTCCTCATTTCAATGAGAATGGCCAGCCCAGGGAGCAAGGCTGTCCCACGGCCCCCCCAGCATTCCCAGTCTGCAGAAGGGGGCTCTGCTGGGGCATGAAGCCAAGGGTGGGGAGCTGAGCCCCAGCAGCCTCGCCAAGCCTTGCTGCGCCTGGAGCCACTACAAGGCCTTGGGGGGCTGGGGGGCTCCCCCTTCTTGTTTTCCATAATTCCCAGTCCTGGTGGACATGCAGTATTGTCCCTCAAATGCCTGTGGCTGTGGGTCTTCCCATTGCAAGACTGAAGTTGTCATGTTTGTGGGGAACCCTTTTGGAAAGCCGTGTCCCCCTTCGCAAGGATGAAGCAGTGAGCTCCTTGTCCATGGGAGGGAGGTTCCTGCCCCTCTGTCCCACCACTCACCCCACTGACCCTGGTGCCCTGCTAGCCTGTGCCCAAGCAGTTCCACCCCGAGGTGTCCCTGCTGAGCCACCACTCTTCCCAGGGGTCCCTGCTATTCCTGTGGGTCTCTGGATGGATCCCAACCCTGGACACCTCTGCAGCACCCCTCATGGGTGGGCAGCAAGAGGTCCCCACACAAACCCTCCTTGATGGGGTGTGCATTGACAGATCCCCATGCGGCCCTCTCCTTCACCCATGACCCCTCCACGGTGGGGGGCACATGGTGGGTCCCCACACAGACCCCTCTTTCCTGTGATCCCTCCATGCCAGGGGTGTGCAGAGTGAGGCACTCACGGAACCCAGAGTATGTCCCCATGCAGCCCCTACATCTGTGTCTCAGTGGGTCCCCATGCAGCTCCCTCCACCCACCTGTTGCATGGCGAGTCCCCAAGGAGCCCCCTCCACATGTGACACAGGGAATCCCACTGCAGCCTCCTCCACCCATTGCACAATGAGTCCCACCACCGTCCCTTCCACCCATGGCACGGCTGATCCCCTTGCATCATCCTCCAGCCATATCACAGTGGGTCCCCACGCTGTCCCCTCCACTCGTTCATTTCACGGCTGGTCCCCTCACACCTCCCTGACCCGTGTCACAGCATGTACCCCCCATCCCCTTCACCCATGTCATGGCACGTCCTTCTGCAGCCCCTCCACCGCTGACATGGTGGATCCCACTGCATCTCCCTCCACTGGTGGCACCGCGTGGTCCCCCTGCAGCCCCTACACCCGTGACACGGTGTGTGCCCCTACAGCCCCTCCACCCACCGCACAATGTGTCTCCCCACAGCAAATTCCTCCCACTCCCCCCATGTCCCAGGCGGTCCCCCCCATCACACTCCACCCATGTCACCGTGGGTGCTCGTGCAGCCTCTCCACCCCTGTCAGGGCGGGTCCCCCTGTAGCCCCCTCACCATGTCACAGCTGCTCCCCCCACATCCCACATCCACTCGTGTCACCCTGGGTTCCCACATCCTCCTCCCCGTGTCACAGCGGGTCCCCCTCCCCATATCGCGTGTCCCCGCGACCTCC